>JAPXFQ010002552.1:0-186301 GCA_028564705.1 Apricaphanius iberus | reverse complement strand
TAGTCATGTTATATTCATCGTCACATCGACTATTGATCTTAACATTTGATTCTGTATCAGGTTCACCCACACCATCATCCAGGGGTTTCTTGAGCATTTCATGTGTTAGAGCCTTGTCAATAGATCTGTTTACCAATCCCCTTATGCACAAAACACAATCAATGCAAGACCACCTGCCAATGCTCCTGTTATAGTGAAAATCAAAGATTTCCATTTTCCAAGCATATTTTCAAACCATGCTTCTAGGGTGTCATCAACTCCAGCGTTCTCTGCCACACTGTCTTTCAAGTCCTGCATGTCATCCAACGCTTTTACAACACTTCCTCCCTCTTGTGTATTGAAAGGTATGTAAGTACAGCATTTTGATCCAAACAACGAACACACACCACCGGGATCAGCTAAAACCATATTGATTGTCATCCGATTCTGCCAAGACATAAGAGAAGTCGCATCTAATTGTTCGGCCATCCCCGACATCACGTCATGCATGATGTTCATAAACCTCTGTTGATTAAAAAAAATATAGTTAATCCAACCCACATTTTTATTCATAGTAGGCCACAAAAAATAGATTTGAATCCAGCTGCAACTGCACCCCGGCTTTAAATTCATTTGGAAATCCACGTGGTACACCTATTGCATCAATATAGCAATATAGACTGTATTTTCACATTTTTCCGATATTGTAGCTGCTCTGGTTCTCCGATGCGCTTGCTGTTCCTGTTCTCCAAAAGGATCAATTGCAATAGACACATCAAAAGCAATAATCACATGAGCACACAAACCTGTCCACTTCTGCGGGAGCTTCTGACTCAGCCTTCCATCACCACAGACCCAGTAGATATCAGGTGCTGCCTGTTGTGATCCATGATCCAATCTCTTAGAAGATATTTAATCATGCACTTCCAATAATTTGCTTTGGAATCGTCCAGCATGTCAGATTTACAAGATTTAGGGGAAGAATCTTCTACATCCTTAATATAAAAAGTTTTTTTACATAGTCCTGCAAATTTACCCAAATATATCTGTTCTCCTGACCTAGACACATTGTAACAAACAAATGATGCCTTCGGTGCAGGTTCTAATAAGCCATTAGCCGCATGTGGACTGTAGGAACCTTTTGAAGTTCCTATAACCTTTTCAGGACCCAGGCCGTTTTTTCGTGCATTCGGATATATAGGAACTAGGGACCGCGGCCCTCAGTTCCTGTAACAATTTTTGCTCAGATTCCGAGCCAGGGTCTTTCTGGGGTTCCATTGGAACTAATATGATGTAGGTGTTTGGTGATTGCTTGTACGTATAAACCAACCCTCTGGAGTTCTGCTTCCCGTGGACCCGCCATTTTTAAAAACAGCAGCAGCAGCAACAGAGTAAGAAGATGGCTAGCGATAAATGCACCGACGAGGAAGTAAAAGCTTTGCAGGCCATATATTCCACAGAGGAGGTTCAGAGAGGCTTTGAAGGCTCACAGCGGAATATAAAGATATTCGCAACCATAAGCTCGCAACTAGAAACAGCGGGAATTTATCACACCGCTAAGCAGTGCAGGGAGAACGTTTAAAAAACTTAAACAGGACTACAAAAAAATAAAGGATCAAACAACCAGAGTGGGGCGAATCGCAAAACCAGTAAGTGGTTAAACACCCTGGACCTCATCTTAGGCCACCGACCTGCCTACTCTGGCAACGCAGGGACAAAGGACTCCTGCGCGGGGCTTTTGGAGGCCATCGTCCGCGGTGAGAGCAGCGCACCCTCACAGGAGCTTGAAGGTAATTAAATGGATATACCACTAAAATAACTGTGCTGATCTAGCTAACCATTTTGTTATGTGTTTAAAAATATTTGTTCTGATTCATGCTTGTTTGTTCAGAGACAGAGCTAAACGGACTCCTGGAAGCTCCCCCTGCCAGCAGCAGCAAACCTTGCCGCTATCAACCAGGTAAAGAAAACAGTCTGGATGCATATGAAAATGTTTATTCTCTGCTCTTAAAGTATTGAAGTTACTAACGCTCGGTCATTCGAGTAAACTTGCTGTTTGGCAAGTAAATCTCAGAGTGCCATCGGGCACATGGCGAGTAAATGTAGGTAACAAATTAGTCATGTTATTCAGCCTTCTTTTTGGTTTCTCCTTTGTTTCTGTGATGCCTGAATAAAACCGCATTCTATCAGTGTGAATGACGCGCATGTTGTTATCGTGGGCTTGTTTTATCACAGAGTCAAAGATTTAATTTCGGACACTGTATGCTACTCATATACATATATTTTTAATAAAGTAATGGCAGAGGATTTTCCTGAATTTCAGGAAAGAAACAACCTCTCCAGCCCCCGTTTACACGTTACTATTGGCATTTACAAATAAATAAAGGAATCTCCCCTGGAAAGTTCCAATCTAGACGTACATAACTTCTAGCAGTGATCTGAAATGTAGTTCTACATCATGCATGCCGAACTTTAGCCTACCTGTCGAGTAGAAACGTCTGAGGCATCAGTGGGGAGGAAAACCTATAACCTTTTATAACTTATTTTTTTCTGAAATGTTTCACCTTTCAGCAACAACCTCGGAGCCATGAGCAGCAGCCACCATCAGCCACCTGCAGCCAGCTGCCAGCATCCTCTGTTCCTACACCAGGTAAAGCACAGTCCTGCTGCATGTGCAAACTGTTAATATAATGGTGGTAACAAGAGTTAAGCACAATATATAATGTAAGCTGCTCTTTCTGGTGTCTTGCTTAAATGTGGAAAAAAGAAGTGATAGAGCCACACAGAACTATAATGAATGTTAAGCCATCCTTCATTGTTAGAACTGGTTTCATTCTGAAATTTTTCTCTCTTCAGCAACTACACCAGCCAGCTGCAGCCAGCAGCCAGTATTCTCTTCTATCTGAGACCTGGTAAATAAGACATCCTACTATTTTTTTTGTAGTGTCACAGAACTAGAATTCGTTTTATTACAATTGTGTGCTAAGAGTCTTTCTCCACCCTATGTTTTTCCAGGAAAGAGAAAGAGGACTGACACTCTTCTGGCAAGTGTTCAGGAGATGCTTGTGTCTGATGCAGAACAGCAGAGACAGAGTGATAAACGCCTGAACAACATGCTGCAGTTCTTTCAAGAACAGGCACAAAGGGAGGCAGAGGAATATGCAGCTCTACGGGCGGAGCTGGCAGAAGCCAACCACCAGCAGAAAACTTTAATGGAGGGTCTCTTAGGTTTGTTGACCAGGATGATAGAGAGGCAGGAAACACCTAAGTGATCTGTGTTACATGCATCATCGTGCACAGCTCTTTTTGCACTATTCACTTGTTTGCACAGTTCAAGTATTTGAAGTTTTTAATAAATGACTTTTTGGATAGTCTGGAGTATTCCCTAGTTAGTAATGTCAGATGAGGTTTGGCCATATTTAAACGAAAAATTAATTCATCTTTGCTCACATTTTAAGACTGCCATATAAACAATTTTAAATGCACTTGTAACTTCAGTTACTGAAATTGTAACTAGTAATATATTGCTTTATATTTTGTAAGTAATGCGTTTCATTACTGTTACTGAAAAAAGTAATATATTCCTGTAACTTTTTACTTTTGTACTGCATTAACCACCCCAACACTGGTGGCTGACTATTTCGTAACCTTTAAGCTTGCTACTGATGTACCACTGATAGATTCATAATGAACACAAAGCTTTTAAAAGGCAGGCAATGAAATCTTTATTAATTTCTAAAATAACATTTTCTCTTTAAATCTACAAGTTCATGTACATATACATGTATGTGATGTCAAAATGGTTATGAAACTTATAACTTTTGCTCTCAGAATCATTTTGAAAAGGTGTTGTGATTAGGTTGAAGGCAGGAGGTAACGCATCAAGGCTGTACGCACTCCTGCTCCTTCGGTGTCTGCAGCAGGAGGTTGTCCTGGCATATCCGGCTGTGGTTAAGCGTTGCTGTCACTCCATTCCTCTCAATACTCCTCACAGGTCGTGAAGCACACAGCACGTGAGCACCATGGACTTCACTCTCTCAAGACTGCAGTCACTGCGCTTTTAGCCTGCCAAAAGCATTTTCAGCCACAACCCTTGCTTTGCTTATTTTTTGGTTGAATGTCTCCTGTTGGTGTGTGAGGGCCTCGTTGTCTGGGAATGGCTTTATGAGCCAGCTTATCAGCGGATAGGCAGCGTCTCCGATGATGTAGCAGCCAACATCCTCTCCTCCAATACTCCTGCGCTGCTGTGAAAACACCTTCTCCCTCTATGCTACTTCCCACAGTGCAGACAAATGTAAAACTCTGGCATCATGTAAGCTTCCAGGTTGCCCAGTGTACACATTCCAAAACAAACCTCTTCCATCAACAACTGCCTGTAAAATAATGGAATACCATCCCTTCCGGTTGAAAAACTCTATGTGGTACTCCTGGGGTGCTACTATAGGGATGTGGGAACCATCAACAGGCCCAACACACTATGGCACCCCCCCATCTCTGCTCAAAGTATAGTGACAGTTCTTTAAATCTTTCTGCATTTGGCATCTTAATTACTTCAGGCAACAAGATTTCTTCCACAGAGGAACAGAACTCCTTCAAACAGTCACAGGCAGTTGAAATGCCTACTCCAAAAAGGTGCGCAATGCTCCTGTACACAGAGTTAGTGGCGAGTTTCCAGATGGCAACAGCAACTCTCTTGACTAGCTGTACAGCAAGATGATACGTTGTGTCCATTCTCTCCAGTGCAGGCTTCAGGCGGCGACAGACGTATTGAAAGTCCGAACGTCTCTCTGGACATACGGAAATTATCCATCCACTTCTCATCAGTAAAGCTGGGAACAACTTTTTTTCCACCAGTCATCACCTTTGCGTTGTGCAATGAGCTGCAACAACGTCCGAAACGCAAAAAGAACACGAGTTAAAATAGATCTGCCATCTGAAATATTCACTTGATGTAATCTGCTCAACGGAAATAGAATAATAGAATACCGACCGAAATGTTTACTAATACAACACGCAAATAATCGGCGCATGTTTAATAAACTTACACGCTGTCTCCTTTGTCTGCGGCGTTCTGCTCGTCTTTCTTCCTCTATGAAACGAAGAAGAATCGCTCGTTGCTGTCTTTCGTCTCCTGACTCTCTCCGTGTGCTCCACCAGCCTTGATGTTATACTCCTGATTTTCTGCATCAGTTGTATTGCCATCATGCAGACCATGAACGCGGTAGCCTCCTCGCTCTCCATGCTAGCTTTGTAGTGGTTTTCTCAATGGGTTTTCTTCTCTCCTTATTTTCGCGGGTTTTGGTTTGTGGTCTCGTGTGGCGCTAAAGTAATACGTCACTGTCGCAGACGATTGCGTCACATTTGTCCCTGTGAAGGTCCCGACTCATGTGCGAAAGTAAAATGAAAAGGTTCCCCCTGGAAAGGGTAGTTATTAGAACTAAATTCGAGTGATGAACAAATACTAAAATTTCTTCTAGAGTAAAATTCACTCTGGGGACCCCCGGGACCACCCACTGAGGATATACATAACCTGGTTTCTCACAGAAACTAATGCATTCATGTAACTGTTCCTCAAAGGGAATCGTGACATAATATTTTGGCATGGCATTTCCAGAAGCTTGTGGGTAATAAGAACCGTGTGTACTGAGTTTTAACCCCAAAATTTTTCTCACCTCCTGAACAGCTTTGTTTACAAAATTGGTGCCATTATCTGAGCTAATCTTCTCTGAGATTGCCCAACGAGGAATAATCTCATTTAATAGAGCCTTGACCACAGCTCCACTGTCTGCTTTCTTCGCAGGAAAAGCCTCCACCCATTTACTGAACATTTCTGTTATAACCAAACAATATTTCTTACCCTCAGAAGCATTCAGTTAAATTAAATCCATCATGAGGCGTTGAAATGGTCGTTCAGGAGGAGGATGAGCTGAAGGCCTGGTTGAAACTGGTCTTCCTGCATTGTTAGCTGCACACAACTTGCATGACTGACAAAACTTTTCTGCAAAAGCTGTAAAGCCTTTCGTAAACCAGTATGTTGAAATTAAGTCAAACATTCTTCCCTTAGAAACATAATCTAATCCGTGAGTGATCTTAGCAAAGGCAGGAAAGAAGTGCTTGAGTAAACATGGATTACCTTGTTCAGAGACCTACACCCCTTTTTGCTTCCTATTGCCCGATTTTTCCCACTTTCGAACTTCAACAGGAGTTGTAAAGCTCTGAATAGCAGGAAGATCAGAGATGTCAGGTAGATCCCACTGTGTGTTCACCGCTGCATAAGCACCGGTCAGTGATCCAAGGGCAGCCGCTTTAGTGGCTGTATCTGCCCTGTTATTACCTTCAGCCACAGCGGAAGAATGAGCTGGACATTTAATGATTGCCACCTGCTTGGGCAATAATATTGCTTCCAAGAGGTCTGTGATTTGACTAGAATTTAGAATAGGCTTATCATCAGATTTGAGGAACTTTCTGTGTCGCCATAGAGTCCCAAAGTCATTCGCCACACCCCATCCATACCTCGAGTCTGTGTACAGATTGACCCTTTGACCTTTTGCAAAAGTCAAAGCTTTTGTCATGGCAATAGGGATGGGTATCGTTTAGGTTTTATCCGATACCGGTGCCTAAAAGTTGCTTGAACCGGTGCTTGAAATGGTGCTTGAAATGGTGCCTAAAGAATGTAAAACATACAAACATGTTCCAAATACCCTCTTATTTTATTTTTTTTAGTAGGTCTTTCAAACAATAAAAATCTTTAATCTAATTAATCACAGTAGCTGTGAATCAATCACCATTACTAAATTTGACCCCCAAAAAATACTAACTAGAACTTTCTGTGTGAATAAAGGGCCAAACTAGATGCAGTTACTCTATAAAAAAAATAAATATATAAGGAAATTAGTTAACTTTTTGTTTTGAACTCCACAGTAACATTCACAATTTATTTGTGGTCCCATATGAATAATAACAAATAGAGGCAGAACTAAGCCAAGTATATAAATAAACATTATATATATATATATATATATATATATATATATATATATATATATATATATATATAATATTAATATAGACTTAGTAATCAAATAACACAATTTCCAAAAGTAAACAGCAGGTTCTTCAGTTCAACACAACAGGAAATAAACGCTCTTATTGTGAAGATGGACACAGCTACTTCCGCTAATATTTTAGCACTAATTTAAGTCCGAAAACATCACCTTAACTGAATCATTTAGTTTTTCAACGCAGCGGTATCTCACTATGAAATGTACTGAAACTATACAGTGAGCCAACATGCATGAATATAATTAAATACAAAGCATTTAAACTTTAAGCCCACAACACCCCAAAACTCTGACTGCACTGCACACATAGCAAACACTACGCCTCACACACCGGAGCTGATATCCGGAGCGGACGGATAATTCCCACAGACAACTTATAAACTTATATCACCACAAAGCCAATACGCCAATAATAATATTCTCCCATGTCATTCCGGACCACAAACACCTGCTCCTGCACAACAATCCACAACAATCCGTAGTTTGGCTGGTTAGAACGGAGAGCTGATGTGGTGCGGGCTGAATTATAAACAAAGCACTGTTCTTTGTATACGTTCCATGTGTAAAACAAACACACACACACAAAAAAAGGTAATTCTAGGAATTAATCCACCCGTGTTGGTACGTTAATTTCTACAGCCCTTATTTTTAGCAGTTTTTTTGCACAGACATAGCCATGTTTACCTTATTGCTCTTGACTGATGGCACGCCCAGAATCCACAGTGTTTGATATCTCAGGGGGGAAAAAGACCGAAATAAGGCACCGAAATGTGCGCTGCTTTTCGGTCTGGTTACTACCGTTAATATCGGTACCCATCCCTACATGGCAACTAATTCAGCTCTGTGCTGAAAAGTTTTCCGGCAGCCTACCTGAAAGCAAAAGAGAATGGTTATCGCAGACAGAAAATTCCACACAATTTTTCCAGCATCATTCCTGAAAGCAGAACCATCAACATAGAGGTATAAGTCAGGATTTTCTAGTGGAATGTCTGTCAAGTCAGGTCTTGGTAAACAAGTCATGTCCAGAACTTTTTCACAGTCGTGTGGATCTCCATCCTCTTCTGTTGGTAGCAGTGTTGCTGCATTTAACGTCTTGCATCGCTCCACTGAGATATTCGGCATGTCAAGCAGAATTGACGTGTATCTGAGCCATCTTGCAGAAGATAAATGTGAATTTTTCTGTTCAAACAGAATCACAGAGACAGCATGTCAACATTAAGGCAGGTGCATTCTGTAATGCTACTTTCATGTACTCAAATACCTGCAATCCCTCAGCAGTCCACTGCATTGCATCAGAGGGCTTCAGTTTTTTTTCCATGCACCAGCTGAGACAAAGGAGTTTCTATCAAAGAATAATTTATTATGAAATTGCAACAATAGGACGCCAGCCCAATGAAACTCAACATTCCCTTTTCATTCCTAAGCTTAGGAATTTTCTGAATGGCTGAAACTCTTTCCTGACAAAGCACGCCTGCCTTTTGAGATCACATTACCCGAAAACCTGACTTCTGTTTTAACAAACTGAAGTTTCTTCAAACTTGCTTTATGACCAAAAGCATGTAAGTGTTTCAACAATCTCACAGTGTCCTTCTGACACTGCTGTTCTGTGGGGCTACATACCAAAAGGTCATCCACATAAATCAACAACACTGTCCCTTTGCTTAATTCCAATGACTCCAAACTCTTTCAGAGCCAGATTGAAAATCGTGGGACTGTCACAAATCCCCTGACAAAGCCTTGTGAACGTATACAGTTTACATTCAAATTCAAATGCAAACAAAAATTGGCTATCTGGATGAACCGGAACGCTGAAAAACGCATTGCTTAGGTCAACTACTGAAAACCACGGGCGGAATCTGTGAGAGGATTGTTATGGAATTGCGTCATACCGGCGCTCGTTGTATCACAGATTTATTCACGCGTGTCAAATCGTGCACAAATCTCCAATCGACCTCACAAGATTCCCGAATCTTTTTTACGGGCCACAATGGGCTTCTGACTGTCGCATCGCTGTAAGGTACAATCACGGCAGCCTTTAAAAGGGATTTAAAAACCGGTGTTATACCACGAGCAGCTTCCTCTTTAAGCGGATATTGACATTCAAAACAGGCCTGTATGAGCTCTTTGGAGTGATTTTAATCGGACTGCAGCCCTTAATTAAACCAACATCATAAGAGTTTTTTGCTGAAGAATCTGCAGGAACGTCTCGCAGAGCAGGTGATAGCTACTCTACGCCGTTCCCGGCCTCCTCATGCACAAAATGAGGAATCACATCTGAGCTCCTCACTTCCACCGAGCGAGTTGCATTCAAAACACACAAAAAATAACATTTGTACACATTTAAACTCTCAGAAAATAAAAAGGAAGAGTCAGACTGACAGGGTTTCCAGTCAAAAACATTCTTAATTTTTTCCATCAGCGAAAGGCTCCCCCTTTCTGCATACGGTTCACATAAACAAATATGTGGAGCTAACTCACACTCCCTGTACAAATCAATCTGGTTTGCTCCCAGTTTCAGTAACAAAGCAGCTGAATGCGTATCCCAGACAAAAAATTCAGTGGTCAGTGCTCCACGTTTTGTAAGCCAGACAATGCAAATCTTCTCCGGCCTTCAAAACAGCGTTTGGGCTCACCACATTCCGTGTTTTTAACAAAACATCTTCACAACATTTCCCATCAATCACCCATTTATAACCGTATTCCATTGTTTCACTGTAGCTAACAGCTGTGAATACTCCTGAATAAGGAGGTGATACAATTTTAATTCCATCAGATGATGAAATTAAGGAGATATTCAATTTGCACATTAAATCTCTCCCCCAACAGATTTACCGGACACTGTTTCAAGATCAGGAAGCAGTGTTTAAAACATCCTGGTCCCTCATTCAATGTACACTTATTTATTGCAAGCCAAAAGTATCAAAAATAATGCGGATTTTACGGATTACTTTGACCCGTAAAATACTGGATACTGCGTTATTTACACCAGAACGCGTTGTGAATTGGAACGCGCGGTGGCGTAAGTAACGTCACTGCACGTACAGGACGTTTTGACGTTAATAACGTGTGGTGGCGTTTTATGCATATTTAATTGTCAAGAGGCTGTCTTATTACTGCTCAGCCACTAGATTTTACTGCATTTTATCCAACCAGTGCGCTGCAAAGACAGACATAACCAGAAGATCGCTGATCTTTAGAAAAATCAGGTAGGCTAGTACATGCATATACCATTATGCTAAAGTCTTAATCAACCCCAGTTGATCAACAACTTTTGATATGGCATTCAACTCACTCCACTCATTTTAGTGCAATAAAATATTTTTAATTGGAACCATAGTTGTTAAAGATAGAGTTAACTGGAAAGATAATAGCAAGTGATTACAACAACAAATAGTGAGCCCGTTTGATCCACTGTGTTTTTTAATTTGTTTTTCCAGAGGATTTTATTTTTTATTTCTTAGTTTTTCATTTCTATTCGTACTATGCCTTAGCTTGACCTTTGACAGTTTTGTTAAATTACAGAAGATATTGTATAAAAACTATATTTATCGAATTGTAGTTACTCCTAAATGACAGCAGAGGTCAGCAAAAAGTTTGAACTCTAGACTTAAAACTTTTAAATTTCTCACGATTTTTAAATACGTTTTTTTCTGGGGAATTCAACTATTTCACCTGAAATCAGTTTTTAGGAAAAGCAACAAAATAAAAAAATATCAAAAACTGTAAGAGAAAAAATCTCTCACTTTTAAAACATCTGTTTATCCCTTCTGTTTGTATTTTTTGTCAGAACATCTAGAGAATTTTAGTGCAGGTTCTGAGGGGATCTAAGCATTTAAAATTATCTTGTTGAAGTCAGGGAACTAAGGAGACTGGCCTGATGGTTTGGAGCCAAAACAAAAAGATAATAGGAGCGGAAAAAAAAACTTGTTAAAAGTTAAACCCAAGTTTGCAAAAAAATCATCTCTGCATGTATAACACCAAAATGACTATAACCCCAAAATTGCATTGTAGAAAAGCACTCTGGGTGCCAATCCCGAAAATTTAATTTAAGTTACAGTTTTTAAGAAATCACAAAAAATTGGAAGTAACATGTTTGTTTGGTTTAATGAGGTTTTTTTTTCTGAGCTGGAATATTTAGTAGGGATGCACGGATACCAATATCGGGGCTGATACCATTAACCGATGTGGAAAACTCTGCAATTATATTACAGAAACATTTTATTTTTTTCATTGATTTTTTATTTTTGTGGTAATTTTATTAATATTTTATTTTTCATCTGGTTCACTGTCATTTGTTGAAACAATCCCGTAAACTATGGAAAAACTAATCTTTACTCATTGGCCTCCAACCCAAAGAGAGTTATGATTTGGGTTGTACATAGACGTTATGTTGGTATTTTTGCATTTGCTATGTGTATCTTACACTTTTTTACTTGACTTTTTAAAATTTTTATGAATCGATTTTGCATTACTAAATAGTAAAGCTACTCTTAGATTGTATTTATATTTAGATAATATTGCCAATATGATGTATAGCACATATGATGTGTAGCACATATTTTTATATTTGGCTTGTCAAAGGGCCTTATAAATAAATGTTATAATGGTGAAGCACAGAATTCTATTTGAGTTGGTGTCTAACTACAACCCTTTTTGTTGATTGAGGTCTCCTGATAACATTCTTTTGCTGATATCAAGTCAAATATAACCCCCAGGGGGACCGTGCTTTTATGCTCCCCTCTCATCAACTATTGAATAAGCTTCCGCTTTTGGTAAGACAATCCTCCTCTGTAGGTATTTTTAAATCTTGGTTAAAAGATAATTTCTATTTAGCCTTTGGTAACTGATGTTTGCCTTGTTTTATTTGTTAATTACTGGTATTATATGTTGCTACACTTAACTTTTTTTAATTTTATTTGTTCTTGACAATTTAATCAGGTTTGCTCTTACTCTATAGGTGATCTATTTAATTATTCAAGTGTTTATTCAGTGCTTTGGCCAGCAGTCATGTTGTTTTTAAAGCACTTTATAAAAGGTGACTTAACTAGAGAAGAAAATATATTAAATATTACATCTACTCAATCCTAAAGACAAAGAAAACTGTCCATATCGCCCTAACGTATAACAGCAAGAATAAGAACGAAAGGCAGTGTTTCCCACACATAGACTAATGTGTGGGGGTGCGCCACACATTAAACTCTGACCGCTACAGATTCAACACCAACCAAAAAAAAAAAAACGACCCGTCACATATTGCATTTCGTTTTTCTTTTTTGCGCTATTTAAAACATGCAGCATATTCATTCAGCTGCATTTCCCTGCTCTCTCTTCATCTTTCTGTCACTCATACGTCTCTTTCTCTCTCTCACACACATACTGTACTAGGATGCAACGGGACAGAGTAAAGTACCGGACTGTTCGGTACGCTCTGTATGGGACAATCAGTCATCCTGTACTGCAGGAATACGGTACTGCCATTGATTTTGTGCTGGTAATTAGTTCGTGTCGACCAACATTACTGCGCCGCGCTCCCAGACACAGGTGCAACAACCAGCTCGCTGTTCCCCGCTCCAGCAGCTGGTTGGCATAGAGACACGTCCTCCTCTCCACAATGCGTGCACCGCGGAGCACCGTGAGGAGCGAAAAAATGTACGTGGCTCGTTGCGCTTTTTTCTGAAATGAGCCCCGGTGTTAGGCACTGCTCAAATTTCTCTCTGACATGAGCGCTTTCTGCACCGGCGTGCTTTAAGGCGCGCCGGGTTGCACTTTGTTTATTTTCTCTTAGCTGTGCGCCAGAGCGCAAAGCAAGAGGAGATGTGCTGCGCTACATTCATTGATGCACACACAAATGCCCTTGAGCAGCGGGCAAACAAAGGATATTTATCCGCCATTATAAAATATGACTTTAAAAATCAGTTTTAAAATACATAGGCATGGGTCTTCTTCAAAAAGTGCCCGGACGGTCAAAGCTCATGGAACAAACCGCCCCTGAAAGTGCACAGCACAACAAAACTTTTAGGTAAATAGCTTGGTGTAGGATGAGTTTCTATAGTATAAAATTTTTCTTATTGTGTAAATTTTTTGATAATATGAAACAAAGAAAATGACGAGTTGTAAATGTATTCAGTCAGAATCGACAGCTTCAATGACATTCAAATTCTGATTTACTTTTAAGTCCATCCATAGCCACATCCCTCCTCTGTGTAAACATCTTCACATTGATAAATGTCACAATACATAAAAGACTAAAAGGAAAACCAATGTTGATTCGGAAACTGTCTTTTAAAATGAACTTTCAACATTTACATAAACTTTATCAATAAAACAAAAATGGAACACACATTGTTTAACAAAATTTATAACAGGTTTTAACAATTAACTTCACACATTTAAATATAGCATCATTTTTATCAATCTATAACAATAAAAAAGAAACTAAAGTTGATTAACAAGATATAGAATTTTTTTTTAAAGACTAATTTTAGAAATTTATATAAAAACACATTTAATAACTACAGAACAAATGAACAGGTTTAGGAAAAGAAATTTACACTTTTCCAAATCCATGAGAACCCTTAATGGACATTTCCATTATTTCTTTGAAGTCCCCCTCACTTTCGACTCGACTTCGGCAAAAAGATGGTCAGGCTGCAGGTTGACGCATAAGGCAGACGCCGCTCCCCTGGTTCCTTGTCGTAGAACTCTATCGACGGGCTAGGCGAGAACCCAAGCGATGGAATGGTGTCTGCCCCCGACACAAAGATGAGCAGTTGCTCAAATGAGATGTCCACTTCTCCATCTGTAAAGAGATTAGAGACAAGTCACCACCCATTTGTTAAGATGCACAGAAAGATGTATTTCCCTCACATGAATTTAATAATTGACAGTCACTGATTCTTGCCATTAAAATCAAAGATCCTTTACATTTCCTTTATTTGGCATTCCAGTGACTTCACTCTGACTTCCGTCTTCGTTGTCCAGCTTGAATAACTCTGAGGAAGAAAAACAATTGTTCCAAAAACTATTCTCCACCTTAACTCCTCACACAGTTCGTCTTTCTTACGCTGACCCTTTTTGGTGTACTTACAGCCATGACTTTTTAACTTGTCTAACCTATTATACTTAGGTTTGATTCATTTTATGTTCTTGTCCTGTTGTCCTGCTCACTTTTGTCTTGAATTGCCTCTTGGGGAGAAATAAAGGTATTCTGATTCTTCTAATTCTGATATTACCTTGTATGGCCAGCAGCCACCAATCCCACCAAAAAAAGCGTCTCTTCCTCCATCTCCCTGCGGTTGCTTCCAACAGGACTCCAATTTATGGTGAAAAGAGACTGCATGCAGCTCCTTTCAAGTTTCTCGCCTGTGTTTGTAAACACCGGTAGAAACTGCATCCAGTTTCTTTCCACCACCTGCCAGAGGCAGCCACACGAGTTGAAGCCATCCTTATACTGAGTCACCATACTGGCCAACCTGTCAGATAAATAAATTAGTTAAATGAAATTAATAGTCAGGCGTTAAATGCATCTTTCATAGATATCTTGCATTTACCATTCTTACCTGTGGAAAATATGGTGCTCAACAACTGCACAACGCAGTGATGGCAAGCTGTCAATGCTGGACCCATAAATGCTAGGCATTCCACAAGAGGCAATCCAGTCACCCAAATCCTCCTTTAGCTCTTGCAGTTGAAGAGAGGAGGAACAGTTCCAAATCTTCAGAACAAAAAAAATGCAAAACATAATAGTCAATAAAAAATACAATGTTTGTGATGCCCATAAATCCACAGTTTAAAAGTGTAATATTGTCTACTTAGCCCTAACCCTATACAAGTAATATCAACAATGCCACCAGGAATCGTTTTTAACAAATGTACCAGAAGCAAAAAAAAAATAACACTAACTCAGTGGTGAGGTTGTTAAACACCGGGATAAAATGTTGACCCCACAGACCCACTTAGTTATAAAGACCTGCTCTATTCAATTTAGTTTATATAGCACCAATTAACAGATGCCATCAAGGCACCTTACAAGAAAAGTCATTTGAATACAATCACATTCAAATCTGTTAAGTTTTCAAAGGAATCCCAGCAGATTACACTGACTCGTTGACCTGCAGCATTCACTCCTCCTAGACCAGGGGTCCCCAAATCCAGGCCCAAAGGACCAGGGACCTACCCATTTTAGATGTGTCTATGCTCCAACACAACTGATTAAAATTGTCCAACTTCCTCCTCAGCGTGGTAAAATTCTGGAGAGGTTCTGCCAACAACCCATCATTTGATTTTGGTATGAATAACCAGGGAACGACCTAACATGTCCTGGATACTGGCCCTTGAGGCCTGGATTTGGGGATCCCTGTCCTAGATCAACGTGGAACAGTAGACAGCTGCCTGCGTTGTGTCCTTAACTTCACACCAATCTCTCACACTCAGCAAGCATATAGCTACAATTGGGAGGAAAAACTCCCCTTTAACAGGAAGAAACCTCCAGCAGAACCAGAACCAGAACCTGGCTCGGTACAAGTGGTCATCTGCCATGACCTTCTGGGCTTTCATGAAGATAAATTATTTTTACATCTGTTGTTTTAAAGCAAGAAGTTAATCAATACAGAGGATATTTATTTACTTGGAACATCATTGCAGTCAGTACCCACCATTCAATATGGGTATGTGATCAAAGCAGGATACCAGACCAAGTGTAGCTTTTAGTGAGACATATCTGACACAACTACAGCAGTTATCCACAATTTTCTTAATTACCTTCTCAATGTTTTGGCGTGTGACCATGTCAACTGGAAGATCTGGTACCCTTTCCGTCACCTCAGCCCTCTGACCACACATCATTAGGAAGAGGTTCCTATTAAGTCCTCGAGGGCCAGGGCCGTTATGGAAAATTGACCATGCCGTCAATTTCCCTGCCGTGAAGTACTTCCTCTTCGACAGCGCCTCAACATCATAAGAAAACAAGAGGTTTCCTGGGTGGCCCTCAAATACACCAAATGATGAGTAAACCTCCACCATCAGAAGCCTGTAGCCAAAGACATGGAGATGAAATCGATCACAACATTAAATTGTAATACACAAGTAAGTTTAAAGGCTTAATACCTAAGAAACTCTCTTCTGGGGCCCCCATAATCATCTGCCATCTCTCCTACAAATTCCACTTGTGGAACTTTATTCCATAAAAAGCCAGGTTTGGCCATAGCCATGAGCATGGCTCTTATGGCATTTCTCCGTCGTGCAACAATAGTTATTCTTTCTTCCTCTTGATTTTCTGCCATGACATTTTCTAGCACTTCCGCTAGAGTCAAGTCATTCTGCAAACACAAAATTTTAATTTTGCACAACAATATCTCTAGCATAACACTGCAATCTCTAGATTGATAACGACAAAAGACCTGAGGAAAAGTGACAGGGGATTCTATGGGAATTTCGTCATCTGTGTCCTCGAGCTCCCAATCCATGACAATGTCACTATATGAAAAAATATAGAGTGCATCAGATAAAGAATTGAGGTAAAAGCACCATTCCCCCCCTCCGATTTTTTTTTGAAAAGCACAATAAAGTTACTTGCCTTGTGTGAGGACTTGCACCATTCCTTGCAGCCTGTAATTGAGCACTTTAAGAGGAAAAAGACAATAAGTAATAAAACATTAATGGAACAGAAATGATAAAATTTACTAACCTTGGAGCTGGAATATTGGAGGAAGGATCATCTGATGGTACATTTGTCTCCAGATTTTCCCTATTTAAACATACATGCCATTATTGCCAGCTTTTATTGTTTTAAATATTCAGAAAAGTGTTAAAATAGACAGTATTGTGTTAAACGTGTTAGATTCAGCTATAGTAGCAAAAGATTATGTCAATGTGAGTGTTGTAGGAAATGTGAAACCCTTTGCCATGTACATGCACAAAACCCTTAAATTCTCTACAAGTACACAAAATAAGTAAACTTTTAAAACATGTCCCATTCTTAGAATCATTTGTGCCACTGTAGACTGCAGATTAAAAAGTTTCCTCACTTTGTGATTATCCAACAACTCCTTCAAAAATTAATTAATGAGCTACAACAACACTTAATTTCCCTCTGGGATCAATAAAGTATTTTTGAATTTGAATTGAATTTTTAAACTGAATAATTCACCTTGAACCTCCACAGGTGAGACACAGTGTGAGGTCCTTAGTAACCTGGTTAAATATTTGATTGTAACCATATCAAAGCAAAACTAAGAAAAATCAGAAATATAAAAACAAAAGGACAATAACAGTGTTGCAAATATTTGCAGATGTTTGAAGAACATTAAAATGCATACAACTATGGCAAAAAAGTAACACTCAACAGCAACACTTAAGAACCACAAGGGCCCACAAGACGCATAGGGTGACAGCAAAAACAGTTGTTACAGACACAAAAACAAAAGCTGTCAAATGAAGAAGGAACATAACACTTGTGCAAAGACACAAAAAAAAGCCACTTGCCCTGTTATTTCAGTCCTTGCCAGTTGAACCTGTGAAGCGTTTGGAGCTGTGCTTGAACTGTATAATTGGAGGAGAGTATTAGTGTTTATTTATTTAAAAAAATAAATCATTGGTTGATCAACTAGATACTTGCCAGGTTTGTTGTCCAGAAGTTGGTAGCTGTGTCTTAGGAACCAAAAACAGATATTGATCAATTAAACTTTGCTAAATGTCCCAACTAACGGTTTGGCGGTAACAAAGAAAGCAGTAATGCCATACATTGTCACTAAATTTATGGTTGGATAAAGTTATCCAAACCAATGTGGCTGAATATGATACAGTAATTCCTCCCCTATTCAAGAACAGAATTTAAAAAGCTAATTGACATTCAACACTCTGAAAAGGTTTACAAAGCTATCTGTATTTCCTCTTAGGGAATCCATCATAGAGATCATATATTCACAAACAGAGAAAAGTTAGCACAGTTCCTTCCAGAATGACCGTGCAAAGTGACCTTACAGTTGTTCCCTTTATAAAAGAAATCTTAATTTTTGCACAGCAATTTAAATTTAGTCATTTTACTTGTCTTATATTACAATTGTTATGATAATCTAAAACAAATGTGAGTTATTAAGTGTGTAAGTTATTTTTTTATAACAAGCAGAACCTACCGCTCTTAGATACAGGTTTGACCGACCAAGTGCCCTGTTGCTATGGATTTCTCCTGGACAAGTCTCCAACAGAGGAATCACCTCCCGCCTCCCATTAATTCGGCAGAACTCAAACTCCCCTATGAGCCCTGGAATGGCATTATGGAGTGCTTGCCAGAACTGTTGGGAATCCAGATTCAGGGAAACCACTACTCTGCAGGCAGGAGTGGCATCTAAAAATGTATGTAAGCATAACAACTTTGTTCATGAAGCTTTACTACAAACTTTCTAATACATTTATTGCACAGTTATCATTTTCCTGCCCAAGTATATAATTTTAATAGATAGTGCATGGTGTGGTTTTCTTTACCTCTGCTGGAGCGATAATAGGTCACACCACTTTTTAAAACAGCCACCTTAAATGTGACTTGGCGCACAGGAATCGTCCGCCGGATTCTTCTCCTTGGATTTGTTTCCTGTCTGAAATTCTGGAGTCTGTCATAAAAAAATACGTTACAAATCAATTTGGTGGGTTAATATTTCCAAGAGGAGCGACATGTACAGCTGAACCTAATATAAGTTATAGAATATGTAGAATGTGTTACTCCATTTTCTAAGACTATCCAATTTTCAGTCTTGGGGGGTGGGGGTATTTTAAATATAGATACAGCGGTACCAATACATATTTTTAAGTAAGTAGAAGTCAAAAGTAGATGTACAACAATGTATTTCATTAAGAGTAAACAAGTATTTAGTAAAAGGGCTACATGAGTACTAAGAAACATCTGATCTAGAGCTAGGTACTGACTAAAAGTTAAATAATAAATTCCATGTCGATTATTTTATTTGAGAATTTATAGACACACTGACACCAGTGCTAATCCACCAAACAGCACCACCTCTGGTGTGATATTGCTTTTATACAACAGTTCTACAAGCACATTTTATAATTTAAAAATAGCAACAGCAGATTATAATTTGACTGATTGTTTAATTATTAATTTAGCTCCGCCAAAACAAATAGTTCCAACTGGAAGGGAGAAAAGGCTGTTGCCAGGCAACTTAAACATTTTAAATACAAACAACTCCTGTATGGCGGAGTGATACTGTTTTTTCAATAAGATTCGCGCTCTTGGAAAGTCTGTTGTCCAATCAAATTACTTGGTTGGAATTACGTATTATTTAATAAATAATGTGAAATATTTAGAAATTTTTAAATTTAAATTTTTATTTCTTTTAACTGATTAGTCTTATCTGCTTTTAATCTATATTAATTGCATACATTTGTCCCTTGCATCATCTTTTCTTATTTATTGATTCTGTCTATCTGTTAAACCTATATGTTTTTGTAATCATGCATTTGGTATCATTATCACTGAATCATGTAAAGCACCTTGAATTCCCTGGTGTTGAGAGTGTGCTATAGAAATACAATTGCCTTGCCTTAAAGTTAATTTAATAAAATACATATTTTACTCCAATACATTTACTCACCTTTCAATCACAGAAGGTACTCTCTCACGCTCAGGGCCCTCAATTTCTTCGTTTAAAATTCTGTCGAAATTTGCATTTACACGATCCCGAATTTCCGATAACCTTCGCCTGAAGTCAGCCATCTTTGGTGTACCGTTAGAAGTTCAGAGAGGGCAATCAAAGGGAGGGGTTTTCGTTAATAGCCAGCAGATCTACTTAATGCGGCGTAAGAACACCTTGGAAGAGAGTACCGTTGTGTGCGCATTTGGCGAATTCATATACACAAGTACGCCGGACAACTGTTGCTTGTTACGAATTCGTCCGACATATTTTGGTGTGTTTGAAATCTTACTGCTCAGTGTTTGGATCAGAAAAGCACAATGACCAGAAGAAATTTCATTTTGCGCTGCAAGAGCGTTTTCAATGACTGCATAAGACGTTTGGGAATGGACAACGGACCGGAAGTGTGTCGTTTGGTGTTACTCAGGTATGCCATGTTGCCCACGTTTTAGCTTCGTCTCGCAAGATATATATAAAAAAAACAATTCTTGAGTGTTAGCGGTCACACTTGAGTTTTTGGATGACTTTCTGAACACTTGTTATGCTTTTCAGCACATTACAACACGAAAACGTAATAAGTGTTTGTTTTTTGGAATTGTCGTAGGCTTGAAGCACTGCAGAGAAGTCTCCAATGGGCCCGGGGAAGGTGGGTAAACGCAAGCTCCGCTGATCAAACTTTGACTGACTTGGCAGAACTGATGGATCTTCTTAGATCATCACCCGATTCATATCAACAAGGTGTTTATTTCATTATCAGCTAAATATAAATACCAATAAGCATTAAAACGATAGTAAAAAGTGCTGTATTAATGTGGAATTATGCATGTTAGGTCACTGTATAGCTTGAGTACATTTCATAGTAAGGTACCACTGCGTTAGAAATGCACATTATTCAGTTTAGGTTATGTTTTCTGACTTAAATTATTGCCTTAGCAACTGGCTAAAAGATAAAACAATCTATTAATCGCTGCTTTTTTTATTTATAAAAAAGAGCTATGGCAGTTTTTAGTCATATTTGGAATGTTAATTAGTCAGGATTAATTCGCACCTACCCTTTAATGAATTAGGTTTTAAAAAAATGTATAGTTTGGCAGCTAACATTTAACCATCATAGTCATAGCCCCCCCTGGAGAAAATTCCACCATCCGCTGGATTCTGCTGCTGGATTCTGCTATTTTTGCCTTCCAAGTCCTCATCCTTGTGTTTTCCATTGTGGATATTTTTTTGTAAATCTGCCCTTGTCCTTATCAAATTATTCTCATTAACACTAAGTGTGTATTTAGGTCCTCGTCTTTCTTGCTCTATGACAACAAGTGCATTATCTCAATATTTTGTGATTACAGACAGCTGTGGTTTTGAGGCTCCCCTGGTTGCTAATCGATCCCGGGGTAGACCAAGCTACAGCATTACCAGGGAACAGCTGGTCTTCTTACGATCCTGTGGGTTTAAGGCAGCACAAATGGCTGATGCTATGAAAGTCTCTGTCTGCACAATAAAGCGACGCCTAAGGTAAAGTTTTCTGTTTTAAGTTACAGCACTTCAGTAGTTCAGACAAATCGCTATTTAGACATAAAATCAGGGTCCAAAATAAAGCATTTGAGTTACCGTTAGATAAAAAATAGTTACCCGCCAGGTATATTTTTTACTTGCCAAAATTCGAAATGATATTTACGCAGATATACCCATGAGGGAAACTACGTATGTTGGTATTCAAGTTTCACGTACGCTCGTGTACATCACAAGCAGGCAGCAGAAGAGAGTCACGGAAATCCTTAGAAATTAGGATTAATATACTTAGCTAACTTGGTCCAAACATTTACTTGCTATGTGGCAGATAGCGCTTCCATAAATAGTAGCTGTTTTTCTAAGGCATTCTGTCTCAGGACCAGTTTATCAAAGTCTTCAGCTGAGCAAAACGCCATGTTGTTGGACCACATTCTTATAGACGTTCCTCAGAAGTAATCCACAAAGAAAAATGATCCAGTCTGATAGTATACATCCAGAGGCTCTGCAAATAAAATAATTAAGAGTAAAACTAAGAAACAGAATCTAAATATGGAAAAAATCAGTTGGCTTTTCAGATATGATTTGTCTTTCCTTATACTGGACAGAAATTGTAACATTCTTTGGACAATGAAAACGCTGTACAAAGAAAAAGGGTAGACATTAATGCTTTTTAAACATAGCCGAAGAACAGCCAATAAAGTCACTGAGCTTACTTTTCATCCTGAGCAGGGAGAAAATGTTTTAATCTGATTACTTTAAAAACCAATGCTGTAACTCTAAAATGTTTTTGACAACAGAGGATTACATATTTTAGTCCAATCTGGTAGTTGTCATTTATTCTGTCAGTGTAATAGAATCAACACAACTAACAGCAACCAAGGAGTTATACTGTTTTTAGTGACTATCAATAACAGGAGCTAACATGTTTTGGAACTGATGTTTTTATAAATGACCTTAGTAATAAGGGAATAACAAAAAAATCTCATTTGTGTTAACGCATCACTTACAGTATCTAATATCTAATGGTTTAATTTATTTGAAGATATTTTTTGACATTGAAAAGCTATAGTATATGGTTATACTTTTTTTTCAAAGGGTTTTGAAAACAGGCATAATATTGTTGGATATTAATTTATGTATGAAAAATAGCTTCATTTGAGTTGCAGTTTCCACTTTATGTTCCCATACAGAGAGTTCGGGATGTGTCGTTCATATGCTGACTTAAATGATGAAGCTTTGGACAACTTGGTGCAGCAAATTGTGGCAGGAAATGACCTGATTGGCCCAGAATCTGTTAGAGCCTCCCTGAGATCCCAGGGGACAAACATACAGAGAAGGAGAGTCCGGGACAGCATGATCAGGATAAATCCAGCAGGTGCTGCATTCAGAGCACTTTCAAACAGACCGCAACGTCGCTCCTACAGGGTTGCTGGCCCAAACTCGTTATGGCACATTGATGGCAACCACAAATTAATTAGGTGGATAGAAATTCACATCTCCTGTTTCATTGCATAAATACATGCAGGCGGTATTTTTAACCATTGTTTTTCTCTTTTCATTCAACTATGCTTTGTTTAGATGGCGGATTGTCATACATGGGGCTGTTGATGGTTATAGTCGACTAATTGCATTTCTGCAAGCATCCAACAACAACCGCAGTAGCACAGTTTTGAGTGCATTCCTCAAAGCCATAGCACATTATGGCGCACCTTCTAGAGTCCGGACTGACAGAGGTGGAGAGAACAATTCTGTGTGTACCATGATGAACATTCTTCGTGGACGTGACCGTGGAAGTGCACTTAGAGGACGGAGCACACATAATCAGCGAATAGAGAGACTCTGGAGGGATCTGTGGCGAGGAATGACAAATGTGTACTACGATTTCTTTCATTTTCTGGAAAGGGAGGGCATCCTTGACATTGACAACGAACTGCACATTTGGGCTCTTCATTATGTGTATCTGCCTCGAATAAATAGAGATCTGCAACACTTTGTGGGCACATGGAATAATCATGGGTTAAGAACTGAGCATCACATGACTCCCTTACAAATGTTTGTGAGGGGTTGCCTACAACGGCAAAGAAGTCAGACAACAGCAATGCGGGACCTGTTCGGAACTGCCCATGGTGGACAAAGCAGCACTCCAACCACTGTGCCAAATCAGGAAGCTCATGCCACAGCCAACTTGGAATCAGCCACATCTGGTACAAATGACCAGTTGCTGGATTGGCCAGAACGAGTAACTGTGCCTCCTGTTGACTACACAGTAACAGAAAACATGATGGAAGAAATAAAAACACAGTTTGATCCATTTGGAGGCCACAGGGATGATTTTGGTTTGCACATCATTTCAGGGTTAATCTTGTTTTTACAGTCTGCATAAATTATGTAGAATCTCAAAAAAAAAATGTCGGTTGCTGGAATTTTTAGTTCTTTGTCTCACCACAAATTGTTACAATGTTGACATTTTCCCATTTAAGAACATTTGTAATAAGGCAATATAGGGCATTTGATTCATGACCTTGTTCTGTGACAAAATTTAATTTATGTGGCTATATGAACCTGACTGTTGAGTAAAATCCCAGTACATCAGTAATCAGGATAGCCCTTCTTATAACCAGAATAACCAACAACCATTAAAAGTTGCATGAATCTACCCTCTTCTTTATTTTAGGGCTTGGTTTTATTAATAACTCTCCTCAAAAAAAGTACCAATTCATTTCGTTCCTTCTATGTAATTGGTGCCTGTATTGTTAAAAGTTGTCGCAAAAACCTAACGTGCAAAAGCAGTTTATTATATTGTTGAACATTCTGATGACTTTTTCTTTTGTCAGGATCCAGCAGGCTCCTATTGGTGCTTGCTTCTGTGTGTGTTGAAAACAAATCATTCATAGCAGCATTTAAATGCTTAGATCCCCTCAGAACCTGCACTAAAATTCTCTAGATGTTCTGACAAAAAATACAAACAGAAGGGATAAACAGATGTTTTAAAAGTGAGAGATTTTTTCTCTTACAGTTTTTGATATTTTTTTATTTTGTTGCTTTTCCTAAAAACTGATTTCAGGTGAAATAGTTGAATTCCCCAGAAAAAAACGTATTTAAAAATCGTGAGAAATTTAAACGTTTTAAGTCTAGAGTTCAAACTTTTTGCTGACCTCTGCTGTCATTTAGGAGTAACTACAATTCGATAAATATAGTTTTTATACAATATCTTCTGTAATTTAACAAAACTGTCAAAGGTCAAGCTAAGGCATAGTAGGAATAGAAATGAAAAACTAAGAAATAAAAAATAAAATCCTCTGGAAAAACAAATTAAAAAACACAGTGGATCAAACGGGCTCACTATTTGTTGTTGTAATCACTTGCTATTATCTTTCCAGTTAACTTTATCTTTAACAACTATGGTTCCAATTAAAAATATTTTATTGCACTAAAATGAGTGGAGTGAGTTGAATGCCATATCAAACGTTGTTGATCAACTGGGGGTGATTAAGACTTTAGCATAATGGTATATGCATGTACTAGCCTACCTGATTTTTCTAAAGATCAGCGATCTTCTGGTTATGTCTGTCTTTGCAGCGTACTGATTGGATAAAATGCAGTAAAATCTAGTGGCTGACTTTAATTGACAATTAAATATGCATAAAACGCCACCACACGTTATTAACGTCAAAGCGCGCGGTGGCGTTACTTACGCCACCGCGCGTTCCCCATACGTGGCGGGTGGCCGGCGTCTCCGGGCCCGATCGGCTATATTCACACTGGACATGGCTCCTGGGTCTTGGTCTTAGCCCTCGCGGGGGTGCTGGGGTGGGGGGCTCTGGCCGTTGTTGGTCGGCCTCCACAGTGACAGACCAGTTGGTGGGGTGTGGGCTGGTGGGTGGACGTGCTGGGTTCTGTTGCCACCCGGCCATCGGGCGGTAGAAGCAAGGCTGGAGGATGTCGGCCTGGGGATTGGCCGCCCGGGACTTCGGTCTGCTCACGGCCCTGGCGCGGCATGTCCGGGGTACCCGAGTCGGTGGTGCGCCGGGTTCCGGCCTCGGCCCGGGGGTCCTCGGACGCTGGCGGTGCCTGGGGCGTCTCTTATTGGCGGGGAGGCTTTTTACCATCTAGCACAGGCGCTCTTTTTAACGGGGTGCGCTTGGGACGGGAGGGGGGGGGGAGTTGAGGGTGAGGGGGGGCTAAACTCAACCTGGGTGTCTAGTGACATGTGTTTTGTTAGCAGTGTGAATGTTGGGGAGGATTTAGATATGCCCCTGGCATGGGGGCTGGTGGATTGCCGGGGCCCCCACGGGGCTCGGCGGTACCGCTGCCGTGGGCCCCGACTGGACGTGCTGGGGCCTCCCACCCCTGGTGGATCGGGCCGAACGGGGGTGCCTATTGGAGTCAGCAGGGGAGCTGGCTCCCTGGGGTTGGCAATGGTCACCCCAGTTATTTTCTCCCCATCCCCATGCCTCTGTCCACCTGCTCCTTCATTCTACCATTCACAAGGCCTTGGGACGTGGGCACGTCACAGGGGGCGGGATGGAGCTTCCGTCTTCGCTACCCGGTGGCGGCCTGGGTCCCGATTTTATTGAGCAATTTAGACACTACACTTGCAACATTTACAGGGAACGCACATGTAGGGACCTGGCGGTGTGGCGCCACAGGCGAGACCCCCCCGTTGAGGGGGCCTCGCCTGTGGTGCCGGCACCCACTGGTTAAACGCATCTAGACACTGAGGGCCCGGGGGGGGAGATGGGGGTACCCGGCAGTATTCCCATGTCCCCCCCCCTCTGTTTTAAGTGCACATTAGAACAACACGCAACAACACCACATTGAGCTGGGGGAGAGAGGCTGGGGGGTCTTTCCACACCCCTGTTCGTTGGACCATCAGGGGTCGGAGCCCGGATAGAACATCACGCCGTCTGGTCGGGGTCCTGGGCTGGTGGGCTGCTCTTGCCGGTGTGGGGCCTTGGCGGTCTACTTGTCCCCGTCCTGGTGGGCAAAGGGGTCTGTCTCCTGGGTGCAGGGGCAGGGTCTCTACTGGGGTGTCTGTCCCTGGGCCTGGGAGTATGGAGTATAGTGTACGTATGGGGGGTATGAATGAGTGTATAGCGTCCTTTTTTCGTATGTCCTGTATTTGTAAGAATGTGTACACATGAGAGGGAGGGTACGTATGAGTGTCTCTGTCTGTCTATGTCTACCTGTCAGGTTGGGTGTTTGGCTGCTCTCTGGCCTGATGCATCTTCTTCCCTCCCCGTCACTCCCCGTCGGTGATGGTTGCTCCTGCCCGCTGGTTGATGATGACTCTCGATCCTGGGGCTGGGGGTCCCGGTTGCGGCCCGGCTCGGTCCTGGTGCATGTCGGGCGGGTCCTGGGTGGTCCGGTGTGTCGGGCGGCCGCTGTTTCGGGCCGATGTCCTCCTTGGATTGACTGGGGCACCTCTTATGGGGGTGCCGGGTTTGTAGAATAGGTTGGTGCCGTCCGGTGGATCGGTGGGGACCGTGCCTGGCGCCCAATCCTCCTGCCGGTTCCAGGACTTCAGCTGGCTGGTCTGTTCGCCTGGTGGGGCTGTCCGGCATTGGCTGGGCCCCTGATCTTGGCGCCCCACGTGGGGCGGGATCTGGACCCTGGAGCTGGAAGATCTGGATGTCCAGGTGCCGGCTGGGCGCGGCCTGGGGAGGGCGTACATCCGCTGTGGCTCCCTGGCGTGTGGATGTGTGGGGGCGGGCCGGGTTGTTGGCGGTGGGTACTGGTCCGGGGTGGCGGCGGCGTGTGTTGTCCGTCGGTTGGCTGCGGGTCCTCCTTGCCTGCGGCGGCGGCGGGGGACCCTTGTCGGCTGGTCACTGGTTGGGGCCCCGCTGGGGGGTGGGGTGCCCCTGGTCCCCGTGGCCTCCGGTTCCTGGTCCGGGCCCGCCCTGGCGTAGCCGGTTACCGGCGGAGCCCGTGGGCTCGTCACTGCGATCTCTCGGGCCCCAGCATCGCGGCTGGTGGGTGCTCCCCTGGGGCTTCCATCTGTTCCCCTCTTGGCGGGTGATCGACCCTGCGCTGATCCGCCTGTGGACTCTGTACTCTGTGGGACGCTGGATGCATACATCTCTTGCCTCCTCCATGTCTGTGCCGATTCCTGTAGGACGGATTGACGGTTCCTTACACCAGCTATCAATCACTTGCATGGGGAAACCTTATTCCGACCTGCATGCTCGCACACACATAGGTGTGGGGACATAGGTGAGGACGGACATATCTTAAGCTGAGGTTATCATCATTAGTTAGTTGTTCACAGGAGCTTACCAGAAACATTTGTATTATGTTCATTAATCAATGCTTGTGTGTAGTGAATGTGTAATTCTTTGTTTATTCTACCAGATCCGAACTATTGGTTTGGTTCTGTACACTTTGTTGTTTTTGTATTACTGTTTCTCTGCCGTCCGGCAGAGGTGGAGGACTGGGATGTTTTGTGTTCTTTATTTACCTCCCTGTCGTGTGTCATCGGTTCGCCCCTCTGTTGGTCCGGTTTCTTTTCTTCACCTTCTTCCTTTCTCCCTTCTTGTCTCAGTTTAATGTCCATGACGTCAGGAAATTGAACCCACAGTAATCACTAATAAAGATTTTTCATACATATACATCAAGTGGCGTACTACAGCGAAGCTGTAATACTCTGCTTGGGAAAGTAAAACTGTTGGGCTTGTACTTGGTACTCAGACACCAATTCTGAGTAGCATACTGCTAGACAGGACACGTTTAAAAAAAAAAAAAAAAAAAAAAAAAAAAAAAAAAAACATTTTAGGTTAGATAGTTCAGGTTTACAGTCATGACAACTCTGAGGGGGGTGAATTTTTTTCTAACTTCTCCATTTATTTGTAATTTAATCTTGAAATTATGAATAATTAGGGGCGTGTCCTTTTGATTGACAGGTCCGTCTAGGCTAACGCTGGTAGCTAATGGTGGCTAACTGTAGCTAATAGCTTGCTCCATAGTCTGCTGTCCCCCTCTGCTTGCGGGGAAGCTCTTCACAGCCTGGGACTAAGGTAAAGACTTCAGTCATTTGGTGTTTCTGAACTTCACTATCAGATGCCTCTGTCATTTTTATTCGGTTTTGGATGTTAATCTGCAATTATTGGACAAAGACGGCTTCCTGTGGTGTTGATAAAAGGAGCAGACCGTCCAATAAGTTTATTCTTTCGGAGCAGGCTTTAAACCGGCTGAAGCTTAACCAGCTTGGCGGGGGTCTCTGTCAGGTGGTGTAGAGGAATGCTGTTCTGGTCGGAGCTTTTTTCTCTTTCTACACGCGAATTGGAGCAGACGATCGGTCGGGTAGCAGCAGGGCAGCAAAGTCGGCACTCGGCAGGACCCGGGACGCCGCGGCAGACCCGGTCAGAGCGGGAGACGGCTAGATCAGGCTGGAAGACTACAGAGTTGGACTCTAGACAGACTGGATTAGCTTGTTAGATCAGTACTGATGTGAGGAACACAGCTGGAGGCCTGAACTAATGGATGAGATGTGAGGTGAGTCAAAAGCCTTTTATTTTTTGAGAGGATCTGAGTTTTCATGATAACTTTGTGACTGCTTTTTGCTGGATGTGTTGTTAAGATGAACCCGTCCTCAGCCTCCACCGATGGTAATGGGAATAACACAATATTAGCCCGTATTGATCCGACCCATTTGGGTCTTATTATATTGATATGTTTTCTCTACTCGAGATGTTTCTGGGTCTAAAGTGATCGTTGTTGAAAAACGAGGTAAAAGTCTCTAAACCGCGGTCTTCTGGCTGACACCGGCTGCAGCCTACGTTAGCTTCAGCTGGCTCCCGACTAGCTTCTGACTAGCTTGTAGCTATGTCGGCTCGGAGCGTTAACCCTCCGCCCCCAGCGTCACAGCGCGACTCTCAGCTCCACCTCTTTGCCCATTTTTGGAGTTTCTGAGAGTGACGAGGGGAGTGACGCGGACAAGATGGCGGCGGTGTGAACCACCCAACTGGCCTCATTTTCGCTCTTCAGAAACCTACCGGAAGGTAAGTCCATTGTTTTATACAGTCAATGATACAAACCTGAATAACAGCAAGTTGCAACTGTTAGGGTAAAAATAGTGGTTTAACCTAGAAAGAATCACACACAGGTGTTGGAGACAAATTGAAGTTAAATGAGCTCTGCAGAGGGAGATAGAGTAAAGTTCTGCAAGGGGAGACCAGGAAGATACCTCGGTTGACCGTGTGTCTTTTCTCCTCTCAGCTTCTCAGACAGTCTCCCAGCTCTGTCTCCTGATCACACAGCTCTGTCTCCTGGTCTCAAAAGGCCCTCCCACTGCAGTCTCTCTTTGTTTGGTCAAACTTCATTAGCATCTTAAAAAAACAGAGTGTATACAAAGGAACATATGGTTGAAACCACATGACATTTAAAAAGTACATTTTGAACTATGTGATAAAGGAAAGACATCCTAAGAAAATAATAATACATTATTATTTTTCCCTAACATTTCCCCCCTGAAATGTGGTTTTTATATTTGTGATCACGAACAACAAAAAGTTGTAAAATAGGTAACAACTCCAATATCCATCCATCCATCCATCATCTTCCGCTTATCCGGGGTCGGGTCGCGGGGGGCAGTAGCCTAAGCAAAGAGACCCAGACCTCCCTCTCTCCGGCTACTATGGCCAGCTCCTCGGGAGGAATCCCGAGGTGTTCCCAGGCCAGCTGGGAGACATAATCCCTCCAGTGAGTCCTGGGTCTTCCACTGGGTCTCCTCCCAGTGGGACGTGCCCAGAACACCTCACCAGGGAGGCGTCCAGGAGGCATCCTGACCAGATGCCCGAGCCACCTCAACTGGCTTCTCTCGATGTGGAGGAGCAGAAGCTCTACTCTGAGCCCCCTCTGGATGACCGAGCTTCTTACCCTATCTCTAAGGGAGAGCCCAGCCATCCTATGGAGGAAACTCATTTCAGCCGCCTTTATCCGCGATCTCGTTCTTTCGGTCACCACACAGAATTCATGACCATAGATGAGGGTAGGATCGTAGATCGACCGGTAAATTGAGCGCTTTGCCTTTCGGCTCAGCTCTCTCTTCACCACGAAAGACCGGTACAGCGCCCGCATAACTGCAGACGCCTTACCAATCCGTCCATCGATCTCCCGCTCCATTTTTCCCTCATTCGTTAACAAGACCCCCAGATACCTAAACACATTCCTGCTTATACAGAGGAGCTACAGCAGGAGCAAGCAAGACTGGGGACAGAAAAAGAGGAACTCATACAGGATGCTTCCACACGGTGGAATTCCTTGCTAGATATGATATCTCATCTACTAAAGAATCTAGAAACAGTTTTTGCTGCTTTAAACAAACAGTAGCACAAGCTAGCCATGTGAACTCCATCAGAGCTTTAAGGATTTGAAGTGCAGTGCGAAGGGAAAACAAGAAGAGGTTTGGACCAGCCTTGAGGCCCTACTGCAGGAACAGAGTAAAGATGCCACCACACGAGAGCCAGCAAAGAAAAAGAGCCTGCCAAAAGTCAAAGAGCTCATATAGTAACAAAAAAAGAGAAACTATGTGAACTCTGAAAATGTGAACAGGCTAGTACTGTGTGCAAAGTACTGTGAGCCCTATTGGTGTTTCAGTGACCAAACAGTTATGGTCTGTTATACAAAATAATTTGTGCTTATGTTACTTGAAGTTTAAAAGAGAAGCCAATCAAACTACATTTTGTTTTGTGGTTAGTTTATTATTTAGTACAAAAATAGAAATTGCACTTTATGTTAAACATTTACTATTTGAAGACAAAAAATACTTTAAATTACACTTATTTTAGGCCTGTTCAACTTCGGCCAGGTATATTTTTATTTTACCACTCTTCTGAAAATTAAATGCATTTAATTCAATTTTTCAGACAATAAGATAACTTAAGTTTCTGGAATTCATGGCTGTGTTGTTTAATTAATTATCTTCTCCACCAAAATTCATTCACATTTTTAAAATTGCTTTAATGAGCAAATATGTTAATATAATATATATATATATATATATGTGCTATTAAAATGTCGAGATTAATTAGTTACAAAGCCTCTAATGAATTAGATATTTTTATTGAGTCCCTCCCCTAGTAGTTTCACAATCCTTTCTTTTTGACTTTTTAAATAAAAAATTTCATTGGTGCCTACCACTGATAACCCATTTCTAGTTTTGACTGAAGCGTCTTCAGTTGCATCTAGAAATAAATGGATGCAGATTCATCCATTTATTTCATCCAGAGGAAGATTCATCAGATCTATGTGACGTTATGTTTGGTTTTTTCCACCAGCCCATTGTGTCTTTTTTAAGCTGCAAATGATGACAACCATCAAAATCTTTCCTTCAGGTTTATTACCTTTGCTGAGCTAAGATATGATTATACATTTATTTGCTGGAATTTTAGCTTTTCTCCTGAGTGATGACCGTACCAGGTGGGACTCATTTTTAGACTTGGACTTTCATGCCTCAAACTGACCCAATTTATATCTCTGTCTTCTTATGAAAATTATGTCATTATAACATAGCATGTTAAGTGTAGAATATATTCTGTCAAGCCTTATAATTCAGATTTATTATAAACATTTCCAATTCACTGCAAACAAGCTTTGTTTCCAATTTTTATTTATTTTAACATGTGTACAACTCCAACATTATTCTTTGCAATACATTCAATGAACATAGAATTTCCTTTTTCTTTAAATATGTCTTCAGATATTCAAACCTGAAATATTAAAAATATTAAATACAATAAATAACTGCCATTGAAAGCAGAGGAACATTGGCAGCTGATTATAGCAGCATTTGGTCCTGTGTCGTACTAAACATCCTCCCAAACAAATAAAAGAACCCAAACTTTACTCTTCTGCTGGGAATACTCCCAATCATCTGGACTAACAACTATGGACCTGCCATAGACTTTGAAATCTGACAATAGAACCAGGTTACACTGGGAAAGGGAAGACAACCAATTAGCTTCCTAAATGCTGGCATGGTGGAACTGAAATTTTATTGCTCTCAGTTTTTCACATTCTTTTCCTTTGGGCTTTACTGAATTCTTACCGGCTGTGGACGATGGAAATCCATGGAGGTCAGAGTGTGCCATACTGATTTTCCCAACACACACCTGCAGCCTGGCTCGGTTAAAATTCTTAGCTCTGTGCTGTATACATTAGACACTCCTGCTGACTGGGAATGAATTACAAAAGATACTGACAAATGAGATCAGTCAAAAGATCTGGTGTTTTCCCTGAAACACGCTGAAATCAAAACACACATATTTCTGCATTATGAACACGGAAGATAAAGCTTGAGAGTACAAAGTTTATCAGTCATGTCACAACCTAAGAAAAAAAGTAGATCTGCAGGATACAGAAATCTCCACAAGATAAGCAGATTCTTGGTCGATTGAACATGGCTGCATTGTGGAATGCAACCAGATCCTTGTACAGTTGGGCTAATCCACCCAATGATTAACCGTAGTTCTACTTGGCTGTATCAGAGCTGCTGATGAAGAAACGTCGGCTGGGGTGTAACACATATCAAGACAAATTATTGTCCCATTTGTCCAACAAGGACTGGACAGGTTTTCTGCAGGACACACCAGGGGTATCCAAAGCTAGTACTCCAAGAGCTAGTACTCCCTGGTTCTACCTGAATCAGATGATGGTTCACTAGTAGAACCTTTGCAGAACCTTATGACCTGTTTGGCATGAGTATTAACATGGTCTGCTGTGGTCTACAACTTATGGGGTTTGTTTCCATTGAAGAAGAACGGGAGTTGGTGCAGGATCTTATCATTCTTCCAAAGAACCATTTTGCTTTTTCACTGACGCAGAGCCTAGTCAGTGCTGCGTCTCAACGTCATCTAATTAGTGACCACTGTTCTCCACTCTACAGTCGGACCTGAAGAATCTCTACAGCTTCATCATGAGGGGGAGGAGGAGAGGCATTCTTCTTCTTCATCTTCCAGACGACCACAGCAACCAGAAAAATGACCACGACAGCAAAGACCACCAGCCCCAGAATCAGTCCAATGTGTTCATGACCTGCAGAACAGAACCAGAGGTTAGTCTTATGGTAGAAAAAGACTGAAGAACATCATCTAATGATCTCAGACGTGCTGCTTTCTACTAATCAACTATCTGTGATGTTTGTCTCTGACATTCAGAACCAGGAACCTGTTGGAAGGTCTGGTCTGCAGACAAACAGACTCACCTGGAGGAGGAGGAACAGCAGGCGCTACATGCAGGAAGATGGAGCTGACTGGTTGAAGTACCATTATGGCTCTCTTCCTGCGGTTTGTTTCTTTCTGAACATAACACTCATATGTCCCACTATCCTCAGCATTCACGTTCTTCAGAAGCAGAGACACGTCTCCATTCTTCATGTCCTTTAGTTCTACTCGACCCTGGTAGCTCTGTTCTGGGATCGTTGGTTCTGGGTTTTGTTTGTCGAAAACGAGAACATATTCTGAGTTCTTTTCAGGTCTGCTCCACTCCACCACTTTAAAAGGAATGTAGTCCATAGCCTGACATGGCAGTGTAACATCCTGTCCGATTGTAGCGGTGATGTTCAGACCTGCAGGAACACAGCCCAGAGCAGAGAGGTCTTCATTAAATGTAGCTTTTCCTGTTTGGAGAAGCTATTTAACTTAGTCATAGAGTTTCAGCCTGGAGAGAACATCTGCATCTTAGGCCATGTGCCAGATTTTCCTCTGCTCCTTGAAAAAAAAATCTCCATCCACACGTAACCGGATAAATGCGTTTTTCAGTACATTCATAGACGTGGCAAACCTGTAGGGCGCAGTAGTTCTCCCCAGTCCTATCCGCCAAGAGAAACTTTATATCCTCTATCTTCAGCACGCAGCAGTATACAGCTTAAAAAGCAAACAAACGACCGCGCTTTAAAAATGGATGATACCAACACAGCGCTGAGGAAATAAATGCTGTTTTCGAGAGTAAACACAGTTCTCGCTGTCTCATGTGTATTGGAGCATTTTTTGTTTGCGGATAGTGGCGTTACGGCTCTTAAAACAAAGTTTTTAGCCGTCCACACGCAGATACTGAAAACGGAGAAAAAGCGAAATCTCCACTTTGGCCGGAGTTTTTAAAAAGCTTCGTTTTTGGTGCCGAAAACCTCCGGCTACGTGTGGATAACAGGCCAAACCGTAGAAAAATATCTCCGTTTTGTGAGATACCCGGCTACGTGTGGACAGGGCCTCAGAGTCATAGCTGATCTCTCTCTGAGACGGAAAAACAATGACCAAATAGCGAGCATGTACATCTATGAACCTGGACTCTGTGATAACAACGGGAAGTGTTAAACAGCCTCAGAACTAAGGAAGGACGTCCTTATAAAACCCACATCTCTGTTAGTAACCTGTAAAAGAAAACACTAAATATCTGAACAATCTCATAATGCGGATTTTTCTCTGTTTTTCATGTTTGTTTCTTCGTGGATCAGCGAGGACGGACATACAGGCATGTCTTTTTCATGGCTCTTTCTTGTGTTGTACATCCTCCAAAACCCAGATAAAAATTAAAATAAACATGTTGCAAGTCGGTGTTTAAAAAAGACATAATTGTTTCTGTCTGTCATAAAAAAAACTATTTTTCTAAAACTAAGAGACATGAGACACAAAACTGTTTTGATCAGAGCAGAACCAGAATGAAGGGATTCTTTGGAAGAGAAAATACACAAAGTTTGCAGATTCATCATAACTCACCCTCAGAGAAAGTCACCATAACAGCCAGACATGTGATAATACACTCTGTGTTCATGCCTTTAAAGTGCAGACATGAATATCCTCAAGCTCAGGAATGTGTTCTGTTAATTCAGACAAGTTGTTGGATAAGGTACACACCCAAACACTGGGGAGGGGGCTGCAGAGCGAGTGTGTGGATATCTGTGAATCATTAAAAACAAAAACCAGAGGAAAAGTGACATGAAACCAAAGTTCCATTCATTTTATGCTTATTACATTACAGATTTGATGGTGAAATATCTAAAAACAAAGAAAACATACTTCTAGAAAATAAAGTTCTTTATTGTAAAATACATGTTTCCACATGGGAATGAAGTATATAGTCTGCTGCTTCTCTATATGTGAAGAATGAATACTGACAGAATTTGATGGTGTTTATAAAACTCTGACTTTATTGGACTGAGACACATGTCTTGAATTTCTCATGTTTGATACGTAAGACTAATTTCAGGTAACAACTTCAAATAGTGAGCCATCAGTTTAATACGACTGTATAGTTAACAGGAAAACAGATGAAGGAAGGGGAGAGCTGAGGTTCTAATGGGGCCGCCAGGCGTCAAACAGCTCAAACGGACGAAAGTTGCTGCTTAGAAAACTCAAACCCCACTGCTTGCACATTTGTACCCTGCGTCGGCTGCAGCGCGTACCCATCAGAATGACAAACTTTCGGTTAATGCGCATGCACAGCAGTAAAAAAAACGTACTTTTCCCTTTGGTGTTTAAAATCTGTTCAAATCAACTTAAATTAGCTATATTTTCAGTTTAGGTTTAGGCATTTAAAAGTAAGTATATTTGTTCTTCTGTGACCTTAGGGTTAGGGCATAAAACTTAAGGGTTGGTTAAAATTGGTTGGGTAACTTGAGCTATGGTATGCTATTCAGACAAAGTATGCTGTTTTGTCAGAACACCGGCAGTAAGAAGACGGAGGACGAGCCGTGCGCTGTTGCTACTCAACAAGCTGGGTCTCTGCGGTGATCAGAGGGGAGTCGGCTAGATGGAAGAGGAAGGCTGCCCACTGAGCAATAGACGTCTATTAGACGTGTCGTCTAAATTCAAACCGAAATTAGACCGTCTATAATCGGTCTAAATTTTAGCCCGAATCTAGATGACACGATTTAATACATTTATTATTAAATATTAAATATAAAAATGACTGAAAATTGTGTAAATGACGGCCAAGTACTGGATTAAAATGTTTTTGACAATCATTGATCAATGCGCAATGTAGACGTCTAAATTTATACGTCATATCAACGTCTCTTTTTAGACCAAATTTAGATTATTTAATTAAATACATTAAAGAATGAACAGTGATAAAAAAAAAAAAACTAAGTTGCACAGCTGATGTCCCAATATTGGATTTGAATCATTTGAATTATCATTGATCAATGTAAAGTTTAGATTTAGCCTTGATTTAGATGTTTATTCAACGTCTACAATAAAACCTGGTTTAGACCAGACGTAGAAGTTATTTTAGTGGTAAACCCGACCCTCACCACTAGGAGGCAGCAACACACTTAAAGTTCTGCTCGGTCTAATCGTCTTTATGGTGACTTGGATATCGGAGTCCTCCGAACCAATTTATTTTACTCATTGGGACCACTATGAATTAGAAAACGTTGTTTCTTCAAATATGAAGGGTCGCATATAGGTGAGTGCTTAAAGGAAAGTTACTGAAATGTTGTTTAGTCCAACAATGTTTGTTATCCTTTTGCAGCATAGCTAGCAGGCTAGCTGTAGCTTACCTGCTAGCTTGCTATTAAGTAGCCATTAAACCGAATGGTCCTTTGAAACCATGTACTTTGTCTTAATGGATAATATCGCTGTGATCTCTGAGACACCTAAAATATTTATTCATTATTCTATTGCTTTTTTTGCAGAATCTGTTCAGAAAACTTTCAAAGAGGCTACGGAGTAAATTATCAGCTCAGCAATGGCTGCACATCTCAAACAGGATCCAGCTCGACGTGTTGTAGGGGCTATAAGAGGCCGAGGACACCTTTGGTGTATTTTATTTATTTATTTACATTTTGGTTTAGGTCGATGAATTTTCCCAGAGTTTTTGTATATATATATAAAAAAAATGTTTTGGCCTAATTTTTGTTTTGTAAATGTTTTGCATACAAATACCTACATTTGTATTTTAGTTATTTTGTACATTATACTACTTATTTTTCACCACAATCTTTGTTTAAATAAAATAAGCAAAATAAAATATTTTGATATTATATATTTGAATTTGTGCTTTTATTTTATGGCAATGTATGTTTACAAATGTGTTGAAATTAACAACATGTATATTTCACATTCATATGTTTGTGATGGTTGGATGTTTGAAAAATGTTTTGATTTACATTACAGTAGGATAGTTTGGTCAATGTTAAGCTTAAGAGATGTATTTATGTCCAATGGTAAAATAAGTATAGTTTTACTGAAACCGTTTTAAAGCATCATTGTTATTTTAAAAGATCATTTAAGGGAACCTGATTTAACATTCAATTTCACAACTTTAATTTAATTTTAATAGGTTTGTTGTGATGAATTTAATAGATTTTAAAAGCTGGATTTATTAGAATATCATTAGGCTATAATACATTTAATAGACGTCTATACGACGTCTAAATGACGTCTAGATTATCTGATGGTAGAAATAGATGTTCATTAACGGTAATATAAACGTCTTTCATTAGAGGTAGTCGTCTTTTAGATGTCTATTAGACGGCTAGTCTAAACCTGAAAAACGTTTATTTTTAGACCAGTGGTAGACCGATTTTAGCCTAGACGTCTACGGACCATATAGACGTTCATTAGACGTCGTTTAAACCGAAAAATGCTCGGTGGGTAATAGTTTCCCGGTGATGTGACGCGCTTCAGTCGACGCAGGGTACAAAATGTGTGAGCAGTGGGTTTTGAGTTTTCTAAGCAGCAACGTTCGTCCCTTTTAGCTGTTTGACGCCTGGCGGCAAAGTTTGACCTGCCCCATAACTTTGGACCAACAAACTTGCAGCAGAAGGAGTTTATCTTACTTGCACGCCGGGCGGGGAGAATGAATGCTGAGTTCGGCTGAGGTAGTGCTGATCCGCTTTCTTCTCTTGCTGGTTGGAGCGCTGCTCGGTGGATGGTGGACAGGCAGGCGGCTTCGAATGCCTGTTTGACGGCGAGGCTGACCGGGTGGATCCAAAGGAGCGGTTGTTATTGTTCAGTGTGTGCCGATGTTATGTTATGTCAGCCTGCGCTGAGCAGAGAGTGGACAGACTTAGGCCCTGTCCCAATACACACACTACACCATGCGGTCTGCCACGAAGTGCAGACAAGGGTTCAAGTGCGTAGTGAACAACTGTGTGAATAACTGCACGATTGGGACAGTGAGGATTACGTCGACACCCTGTACGGTTGATGTGCCATAAATGGATCGTCTGCCATAAATGGATTGGCCGCGCGGGAGCGCGCACAGCCTGCTGGAGGCGTCTCTCTGTTTCTTTCCCTGCTGGTGGAGTCTCTCTCTTTTTCTTTCAATGTTTACAGTCTGTTTGTTCCCCCCAACCAGAGTGCTCCAATTGAAGGCTCTTCCCCCAACATCAAAAATAACTAGTTAATAAACGGGGCATTTTGCCCATATATTAAGAGAACTGTTGTGAAACGTTAGCGCTTTTAACGGACTTATTTATTTATGCTTTTTACTACCTACTTGAAGCATTTGCATGTTTTTTCTATACTGTTATATATCTTTAAGGGGCCATGCAGCCTGAAAATGGCTGTTTTTGCTGCCATAAATGGATCGCAGGCTATTCATTGTACATAAACTTTTGGAATCTGTCTTGTAATTTTATTGGTTTTCCTAGAAGTTTTATTCAGCCAATTTTTTTCTGGAACAGCATTTTAATTTCTAAATTTTCTAATTTAACCGACATTTCAATAGTTCACATGTCCTGGAACTGAAATGTACCCAACTAACTTATGCAGGATTCATATTTGTTTAGTCTTTCAATAAACAGATTATGAAAATACTCTAAGACTCCACAAACTTAAAAACAAAATGAACATGTGGAAGGAAAACATAATCACAAATAAACAAATGTACATATACATAGATTTAAATTGAAAGCTGAATATAAATTAACTAAATGCCAACATGGGGCAAAACAATAAATAAATGCTATAAACTATAAGAGTATTCCAAAAATTTGAACATGTGGAAGGAAAAAAAATCACAAATTAGTAAATGTACATACATTTAATGCCGCAAGTATTCCTATTGAATAAAAGCTGAGCGTGAAAAAAAAAAAAAAAACTGAGTAAAAAGAATCAATTTTTTAAATATGATTTTAACCTGTGACAAGTAAAAGTACAGTTGTTAAGAGAATGATCATTTTAAAAGTATTTGATACTGACATTAGAGCCTAGTTTTATAATGATAATTTGTGTGACGTGATCACTTCTGGGTTGACTATAGAAAATAAAGTTACTAAAAAGACAATTATGGTTATACAAAGATTGAAAAACTTTTTATTTTAAATATTTTGCTTAGAATTTAGCTTTTCAAAAGATGAAAGTGACCATATTGGACTGAATAATACAGGTGATCATTTTTTTAATGTCTTATTTTATTGTAGAAAGGAGCTCTCTAAAACAAGACTTAAAGCTCTAGTCTACAATGTTTTTGAGAATTTGACCAATGGAAGCCGTGCGGGCCGGACAGCTTACATTGGTCAAATTCTCTGCAGCCGTGCACCCAATTTGTTAAGATTGTAATGTAGAACCATAACCAGCATCTAAACAAGGTTATTAATAATCGTAGGCCACAGCTTTAAATAATTACTTGCTGTGCACAGAATAATGTGTTAATGCAGTGATGCTGAATTAATATAATGAAGTTTGATGAACAGTATTGCATGGTAAAAATCTACCTATCCACGCTTATGGTTTATGTACAATGAATAGCCTGCGATCCATTTATGGCAGCAAAAAACACCCATTTTCACGCTGTATGGCCTCTTAAAGATATAAAATGGTATAGAATGGACTCAGTTGAGATGAAATCTGTAGAATATGACTCTGGTGAATAAATGAGTTCATTACAAGACAGATTCCACAAGTTTATGTACACTGAATAGCCTGTGATCCATCAATGGCAGCAAAAAACACAAATTTTCACGCTGTATGGCCCCTTAAAGATATATAACGGTATAGAAAAAAACAACAAAAAAAACATGCAAATGCTTCAAGTAGGTAGTAAAAAGCATAAATAAATAAGGAGTTTTGGAAAGGGTAGCGCATCCTGATGTATGACTACACCCTGAGGTGAAGGTGGAGGGTGGGGGTAGGTATAACAGGATACTGCCAGCTTGCACTTTACCAAAAGCCGAATCTACCAGCGGCTTGTCAGCAGAGATGTTCATCTTGCAGATCAGTGGAAGCATGTCTGGCTCAAAGGCTGCGTATCGAGCTGAAGGGTTGAGTGTTGAGGCTACTGGCTGCTCACACCTGTAGGCTTTGTAGAGTGTGGATCCAAAAAACAAAAATTATTGGTAATTTATATAAATTATAGCCATTGTACATCAGGAATAATAAAACTAATTTTCGGTCAGCAAGAAAACAAGCATTCCATTTTTAGTTGCCTCTTGTGCTGTGCAGTACAGTAAGTAATTAAATAACTCAAGTAGGCCTACTTACTTTGCTTCTCTGCCATGCAGGACCCATGTGTTCCCAGATCAAACCCATTCCCACTTGGCCCATGCCTGTCCCTTATGGAGCCCCTGTAATCAGCTCATATGGGTTTCATCTGTGGGACTCATGCTACTAAACCTACATGGGACCCGCTGATTTCACCCAGGCAAAGCCAATGCCCACACAGTACCCATGGAACCCTTACTTAATCCATCGGGGCCCACATTTCATTGCTGGCTGGGATGTGACTGCTTCAGGAAGTGGTTCAGATTTTGCTGAGTGGTTTGACAGTAATATAAACCCCTCAGCCTCCATTCAAAATGTGTTTTTGCGTAGGACAGTTGCAGTCAGATTGGAGTTTGGACAGAGTTTTGATAGTTGGAGATAAGGGGACAGTGGGCTAAGTAGTGTCAATTTTTACTTAAAGTGCCTTAAAAGTAAGGGAACTTCAATAATGGCTCCACCTAAATTATGTACATATCTATCATTTTGGATATCAAATAAACTGTTGGAGAAATATAGCTTTAGGAAAAAAGTTGAGAGAATACACTGGGGTTAATTGTGCAATTACTATTTGAAGTATAACAAAATCTTTTAAATCTAGTAAATCATAATGCTATATAAAACAGAAAAAAATATATACAAAATTACTTTAATTTATTACTTAATGTTTTTTTAACGTTTCAACAGCATCAAAGGCTATTTTCTTTCTTTATTTTTCTTTTTTATTACAGTGCTGCAGGGAAATATGAACCTCTCTTACCTTTAGGCTGTACCACCAAGTTGTTTTAGTGATTTACTTAAAGATAGTTTACAACATTGAAGGCCAAAGTGCTTAAACAAGTCCTACTGCCACATCAACAGAACTAAACAAAATTGGCCACTAATCATCTGCGTCCCTTCACAGATTCGGCCTACTACTGAACATACCACTTGTTAATGCTCCATGGTTAATGTGAACTTATGTTGTCTTCTGGCTGTAATACGTTTTTGAGGTATGGTTAGTTTCTTCAGCACATCACCTCTAAGGATGCCATAGTAGAACTTTTTTCAAACCAATACGAAACCGATACTTGGCTCTGAGTAATTGCCTATACTGAGTACCAAAGCCGATACTTCTAGCACATAAAAAAATGCATTGAATTAGAAGACAGGTTTTGTTTTCTTCTCAGCTTTTTACAACAAATGATGATACATTAGATAAAAGCTTGTTAATAAAAAATTACCATAAAACTAAAATTTCAAGTGAAAAATAAACATTTTCTGTGAAATAATTACATATTATATATTTTAGGTATCGGTTCACAGTATTGGTTAATGTCAACAAGTTCATTAGAACGGTATCGTCTTTATTTTGGTATAAAATTAAGATTGTCACATAGTTTTAGGGATCAAATGTAAATACAATGAAAAGGAACAGTAAAAAAATACAATAAGGTAATGTATAGTAACTAATCTTAAGCCAGTGGTACAAATTAACTCAGGACCTTTGGCACAATTTACCCCAAGGCACATCATTTTGAAAAAAAAGGCACCCCCCAGGGGTTTTGAGCTAGCATCATGCTAACTGTGTAAGCTCATGGTGTAGCTTACTAAAGCACTCAAACACGTGTGAACCGCTTTCACAGTTGTCTATAATTGTGCAAACACAGCAATCATGAAACCACACAGAAATCACAGAAATTTTACTTTGGAGGGCAAAACAAATTCGGAACTTAAATTTGCTTATCTCTCAAGCCACATCAGGTAAATTGGGACACTTTTTGGTTGATCGCAAGTAAACGTAAATGCTAAACCTGGTGAAATTAATTAATTGTATAGCTTAATATGAGTCTTGGTAACATTTTTGTGCAGAAAATATATTGCCAATAACAATAGTTTACCAGAAGAAGAAGGCTACAAGTGACCACTTGCTGATCTGGGTAGAGGTTCAGGTAACTTGGGACTGTTGTTCAGGTAAAATGGGACAGGTGGTGGGGTTTGAAGAATTTACAACAAAATTGAAGAAAAACAATGCAATCTATTAGTTCATAAAGTCAGTTATCAGTCATAAATTAATTATTTAGTTAATGAAGTCAGTTATCAATTAAACAATAGTTGGTTTTATTTTCTGTTATGTCTGTATATGTCTGTTTTCGATTGTCGAACATGTCTATTTCAATACTGTTGGATGACTTTGTTAATGACTTACGCCATAATTGTTTGTGAAAAATTGTCAATAAAAAAAAAGAAAAAAAGAAAAAAAAAAGTTATCAATTAAACAAACATGTTTTCTTTAAAACACCCTCAGCACAATAAGTTGGCTACCATGAAACTAGAAACCGATTTTAAAATAGAATTAGGCCTACAAGTTGAATTTAATTAGATTGTATTAAACAGAAACAATAACATAAATGTAAATATCAATTATTTATCTGAATAAATAATATGTGGGCAGTTACAAGCTAATTAGCTAATGCTATTAGCACAAAACACAACTTTTACTGCTGTGCATGCGCGTTAACCCAAAGTTTGTCATTCTGATGGGTATGCTGTTTTGTTAAAACAACTGTATCCCGTTGCTGATTGGTTGCTGCCCTGCGTTTACTGCCCCAAAGTTCAATTTTCGTAACTTCAGGCAGCAGCTGCGTGAGCACGCGACCAGCTGCATGGCAGCGTGGCGCAGCTTGACGCTCCCTTGCTGCATAGGTAACATAGACTTTGTATGTAATCCAGCTGCCCTGCTGCCTAGTGCCCTGCTGCCAAGTGCGGTGTGAAAGCACCATTATTCTACCTGTTTCCCTTCAGTCCGATACGTCCACCAGAGTTTTGGTGGTTTCACACCGCACTTGGCAGCGAGGCAGCTCGATTACATGGAAAGTCTATGGTTCCTATGCAGCAAGTGAGGGTCAAGCTGCGCCAAGTTGCAAAGCCCCTCATTGCGCCCGCTCCGACGATCCGTCATGGCATCCAGGCTGAAGTTGGGAATATTGAACTTTGGGGCAGCAAACGCAGGGTAGCAACCGATCAGCAATGGGATTTCTGCATTAAGAAGACATAGGACAAGCTGAGCCGTGCGCTGTAGCTACTCAACAAGCTGGGTCTCTGCGGTGATCCGAGGGGAGTCGGCTAGATGGAAGAGGAAGGCTGGGGAGTCGGAGACTCAGGAAAAAAATCAGACTTTATTTGACAGAAGTTATCAGATTGCTAGGTAAGCATTTAAATATGGTCTTTTAACTTTCTTGTTATGCTAGCTAACACTGGAACAAACCCGGTTAGGGCAGCTGCAGTTAATAAATATACACTACTAGTTTCCCAGTGGAAGAGAAACGCCCGCTTGCTGATGTACTGATGTGACGCTCCAGCCGACGCAGGGTACAAATAGGCAAGCAGTGGGGTTTGAGTTTTCTTAGCAGCAACTTTCATCCGTTTGAGCTGTTTGACGCCTGGCAGCCCCATTAGAGCCTAAGCTCTCCCTTTCCTTCATCTGTTTTCCTGTTAACTATACAGTCGTATTAAACTGATGGCTCACTATTTGAAGTTCCATCCATCCATCCATCTTCTACCGCCTATCCGGGGTCGGGTCTCGGCGGCAGTAGCCTAACCAAAGAGACCCAGACCTCCCTCTCCCCAGCCACTTTGGCCATCTCCTCGGGAGGAATCCCGAGGCGTTCCCAGGCCAACTATATGCACAATTTAATAACTTGAATGCACCCCCCATATCTTGCTGCTCTTAAACGAACCCTTCCTAAAAAGGAGAGGGTTGAATTATCTCCAGAAAAGGGTCCGTTTTAGAGCAGCAAGATATGGGGGGTGCGTCCAAGTTATTTAATTGTGCATATAGTTGGGCTTAACATTGTGGTCTGCTGGCATCTACACGCAACACTTAGCAGATTGAAACAGAGGAAAAGGTCCTCTCTAAACTCCTGCAGCAAAGGAAGGGAAAACAAAGGCAGGTTCTAAGCTGTTCTATGCTGCACTGCAGAGCCCCTGTGATTTGTTTAAACAGCGTTGGAAATCTGTGCTGCATTCACGAACATACGATATTTCAACTTCTAGCGAAAATGCCGAAAATAATACTAAAAGTTATGAACTAAAGACAAGGTGGGCTTCCTAACACACACAGACCCTTTTTGGGTCTTTTTCCTGAATCATTAGACTTTTGTGCCATTTTCAAATGTATGCTAAAACAAAAGCCCATCAGTTAAACTAAATTTTTACAAGGACCAACAATTACAGCTCATTGCATATTTAAAATGATCTATTCTTAATTATGTTTGATTTGCATTACTTGTACAAAAAATCTAAAGCGATTTTCATCACAGGCCGTGCTTTCAAATCTAGCACATACGCTGATCTGAGTTTAAATACCAAAGCAATTTTCTACCGAACGCTTACTAAATGAGAGTAAAGCAAATATGGGATTTTGTTTTAGAAGTACATTTGAAAGTGACACAAAAGTCTAATGATCCAGGAAAACGACCCAACAACAACAGCAAATTTAAAAGTAAAGAAGAAAAGTAATAGACTTTTTTTATTAAGATAGACAAATTTTATTTGTTCCACAGTTAGGAAATTCTGTTTCCCATCAAGCTGTCCTACTCTTGGTTTCTCTTGAAGATCACATTTTGATTTAGTTTCATTAAGACTCTGTTTTATTCCTTTACTCGTGCAATGTCATGATTGTGGCAGTCTATCATCTATATAAAACCTCTAGGTTAGTCTGGGTTTCTCCCACTTTGCGCTTGTTGATTTGTAGTAAAATTATATTTTGTTTACTTTACATATTGTTTGAGATGGGGGACTGTCTATGGTCAGTTTAATGCTACCCTCACAAAGTGAAAGACTGATTGTTTGATTTTCAGCCCCCTTTTTTAGCGGAGGTTCTGCTCTTACATTTTTATTTTATCATAAAGTTGGCTAATCAAGAACCGTGTGGTGATACCATACACAAAAAAGGCCCCCCTCATACAAACTAGCCTAACCTAACTATGCTCTTACAAACGGGGGTGGTTAATGTTGAATCATCAGAATCAGCTTTAATGGCCAAGTATGACAAACATACAAGGAATTTGCAGTTTACAGTACAACCTGTCCAAGATCATTACATACAGCAACAACAAACAGATCCAGGTCACTGTTGGGCATGCAGCCACAGAGCAGCTCTCCCATGTATGAAAAGATAAGATCAGATGCATGTGGGGGCAGGGGGGTGGGGTTTTCCACGGTGGGGAAAAAAGCGTTCACATGTGTATTGATCCTTAGTCAAGAGTCAAAAAACAGGTAATAGAGAAAACCACACCTAAACATTTAAGCACATATTCAGACATTAACAATGACACATCAGGAGGGATGGACAGGTATGAGCTCCAGTCCACAGGTTAACGCGCTGCCATCGAGGCGCGCTGTTATCCAGCTTCCCATTGCAGGAGAGAGAATTGAGGATACAGCGAGACGGTGTGTGTGAATGTGAGTGTGTGTAACCATGTCAGTGTGTGCGTCAGTAGATGCCCGTGTACGGGGGGGAGCATACTCTGTTTACATTCCTTTCACGGGCATTTGATTGTGGACCAAGTTGAAGGTCTTCATGGGAGCCACAACAATCATTATTTGGATAACATGGAGAGCAAATTTCCTCTCTACCCCTTCAGTCTGTCAGTGGTTTCTTTTATAATCTAATTCAACCAAAATAAAGTTCAGATTACTGCATTAATTTCCAGTTGCACCAATCCACACTGACAGTTTCTCCAAGTCCGATGACAATCGCATTTGAGTCCCAAAGCGCCAGCTAGATCGTCTCTTGCAGCGTCTAACCTGTGCTCTATCTCACCAAGCGTGAGATTCTGAGTTCCATCAGCACGAATCTGCGCTTCAGACTGCTCCTTTAGTCTTCTAATCGCTTCCAGAACTGTCTCCAATTTGGGTATTTGTTGCTCCATTTTGCCGCAGATCCAGTACATGCCCCTTCCAATCAGTAGGAACCCGATCCACGTAAATCCAAATAGCCAGATATCTTCCATAACCCGGATGCCCTTTTCCGGTGCTTCGTAGAGTTGAGTAGATTTTATCAATAGCATTCAGAGACCAGCTGACCTTTTCCATCTTTCGTTTATTCAGTTTTGGTTTGGAGAAAAATGCAAAAAAAGACACTCCAGATAGAGGCACAGGACATAGAGCTGTGGGATAAGACACAGGAGGAGGGAGAGAAAAAACGTGCGTCCTCGCTGAGAGCCACTGAGAATATTCAACTACTGTCTAAATTTTATAAGCAGAGTTTTGCTGGATTTAACCATGTTTTTCTAAAATACCTTATAAAAAGCATTTCTTCCTGAAGCAAAATAACTCTCTTATCTTCGGGTATATCCCTTTTGAGCAGTTGATTTATCACTCTTTTAATACATGTTAACTTTGTGATTTCTTTGTCACTGAAAAGCATAATTTCTTGGTTTCCTAAAGCATATCTCCCCATTCTAAAGAGAGTTTCATGTAGAGAGCATCCATCATATTGACATCAATCATTCAGACTTAATTTTGTCATAAGGTGGGGTCCTATCTACTGATACAGATACAGCATAGCAAAGAGATTATGCTGTGGGCAGTGTGTGAATTTACTGATGGTTTGTTGCTGAGCGGCTAGGAGACAGTATACACAGAGGAGAGCGGTTTAATAGAAAGGAAGCTGCAGAATTCTGAGTCAGAAACAAGACTTTGTCATTTTGGACATTACATGTATCTGTTGCTGTTTGGAGAAACTAATTGGAAGATAGAGAACATACGGTTTATAGTCATTGGAATGAAGGAATTATTGGCAAGCAGAAAATACAAAAAGATCTACAACTTGCCTTCAGCAGCGACAAGAATGTGAAAAGCCAGGTAGAGCAAAAGAAATGTCAGAAAACACAAACTATTCATGTATTTCCTGTCTGCTCTTCTTTTCTGCATTCTGTGTATAAAGGTCACACTGACAGTAGGACGATGCCTCAGGGCTCAGCCAACTCCACTCTTGGCTTGGTGTGCTTACAATCCATTCATAACATGTGAAACATGTGTAAAGTGGGAGGAAACTAACGTTTAATACGTTTTATGTTTTCAGCAGCACGGAGTTGATTGTAAAAAAAAAAATTCCCCTAAAAACATTGAAAACACAATTATTTTATTGTAAACTCAATTTTGATACATGCATGAGTGAAATGCATTGTGTCTGTTGCTATACTCTAATAAACTATTCAGATATATTTACAAAATGTATTTGGAGTTTCTAACTTTTTGCAGTAAACCAAAGGTCCTATGTTCCAGAAAGGTCTGTTGCTCAAACACAGTAGATTGTGGGTTCTGGATTAGAAAAGGTTCTCATCATTCATGCTCTGCTAGATTTGTTTGAACTAATAATGTTTACATTTATTTCCTCTCAGTTTCACCTGAAGTGAAACAATCCTCCTTGTCAGGGTATTTCTAGGTCGTCTCTTGGTGTGAGAGCATGGATGTGTTGGTCTCCATGACATTCTGGTAGCCTGCCAGGCTTTTCTCTGCCTTGAACCGTCTGCAGGAGGAAGGGTGTGGCTGATGATTTGATCTGATTAAGGAAACTTATGACAGAGAGGCTTTCGGTAAGAAAAGATAAATCTGTATTGTCCTCCTCAAACTGAGAAATTCACCACATCCACACAAACACGACAAGTGTAAAAGAAACATAATGAAGAGATTAAAAGTGTTCTTACGCTGGAGTGTTCAATGAGTTTAACATTGTAAATGCAGAACGGACAAATGATTTCTTATAAACGTTTTTCTGAGCTAGTGGTTATGAAATACCATTTTATTCCTAAGCAGATAAAATCCCCTTCCATATGTGGAACCCTGTATCTCCTTCCCGGTAGGAGTAATGGAAAATGTGGGTGTAGTGGATGGAATGGTCCTGCAGTGATAAGGGTGGTCTTCCTGTGTGCTGCTCGCTCATACAGGACGGAGAGGGGGGGTCTGTGATGAACCTGAGATTTTGCTGCTTTGTTTAATGATACAGGAGAGTTGTGTTTTGTGTTTGACTGTGAGGAAGTTATACCAAGATGTGATGTTGAAAGTGAGAATGGATTCCATGAGTGATTTATAACCAGTTGTAACAATGTTAACACTAAAAACGGCCTGAGCTTCCTCAGCAGGTGAAGTCTCTGCTGTGCCTTCTTGTAGACACTGTTGCTGTGGTATGCAAAGGGGGGCAGTTGCCAGTTTCGTTCCCAGATATTGGATTGACTCCACCTGCTCCACCGGCTGACCCTGTATACTGAGATGGTTGAACAGGCATGTGCCTGTCTGCCTCCCTGACTGCCGCAAGGCACAACTCTTTAGTTTGTTCTATGTTCACTTCCAAGTGAGAATCTTTTTTGGCCCAGGGTGCTGACTGGCTTCTGGTATTGTCACAGGTCCTCTGATGTTTTATTGAGGCCACCAGTGCCATGTCATCTGCATACTTATACAGGATCATTCCTTCGTTGTGACACACTATCTTGTTTGTGTAGAACCACAAGAAGACTGGCGATAAAACACAGCCTTGAGGAAGTCCAGTGCTTATAAACAGTTTAGTAGATTTAAAACCATTTAAAAAACACATGTTGTAGCCTGTCCTTCAGAAAGTTGTGTATCCATCAAAGCAACAATGAGTTAAGGTGGAGGTCTGAAAGGCAGTAAAGCAGAGTGTTTGTGTCCACTGTATTAAAGGCAAAAGAAACATCAATAAATAAAGTCTTTGTATGTGGTTGTGTAGAGTCCAAATATTTTGTGACAGCATTTAAAAGTGTGAGACTTGCATCCTCTACGCCATGTCTGTGATGAGTTTCTTCAGGAGGCCTCCCACTACTCTTTCCATGCTCATCTGGCATCTGATGTCAGGGCCACTGGGGTAAAGTCTCCCGAGGTCAGTCCTCTGCTACAGAACTGAATGAGCCCAAAAAACAGAGTTTAAACTCCATGAAACACGTTACGTTTACCCTGCATTTATAAACAGGAACCATGGTAACATCCAACCCATGTTTCTAATGTAAATCATAAGTGTCAGATCATTGCAGACGACACAGAGAGCAGAAACAGAGAGCAAACTGCAAACTCAAGGAGTTCTGTTGTTTTGTCTTAAACAGAGAAGTGCGTTTATCTTCAATGCATGTACACAGGGTATGGTTTGGTAACTTTCTACCTCCAGCTGGAACTGAGCGCAGAGGACTAAGTGAGTTTTGACTCAGTATGTGTCTTTGTCTGCATATAGCAACAGTTTAAAACAGTTAAACAAGATATAGGAGACAAAGTATTTATAGTACAATTTTAGAATAAAAAAAATGCAAAACTGTAGAAACCGTAAAATGACTTTAATCCTGAGTTAAAACATAACTTCAATTGAATAGAATAAAATAAACATGTGGGTCACTAGCTGGGCTTTAACAACTTCTACACAGCTTGTCTGCCTAATTTCCTGAGGGATGTTGTTCCATAGATGGGGCAGAGATAGAGAAAGCTGACTCACTTTATTTTTGGGATTGGTTGGAGGCCAGAACCCACAGAGATTCTGGAACAGAGCCCTTGCATAAGTAAAGCTGACAAAGGAGTTCCCACTGCAAATTGCCTATGAGAACGTAAAAGAACAAAACTCAGGTTTAAAACATCAAATATTAGATGTTGTTAAAATAATTAGGAGTCTTTCTACTTTTATTACACATAAATCCTTTTGTTTCTGTGCTCCTTCTATCTCAGACTGCCTTTACACCTGATATTAAAAATGGCTCCACTATTTTCCAGATTATAGAGATGTTAATTATTGAGCTTCTGAGGATTATAATGATTCTGGCCCTTTATTTTCTGAACTGAGCATGAATCTTAGAACAGCTTGCTTTTTATGTCAGACTGAGTGATTCCCGCCCCACTCACCCCCCCCCCCCCCCCCCGGTTCTAACTAACAACGGTTCTCATTAATGTCCTCCCAGGCCAAGAAGATTAAACTTGTTTTAAAAAGATTTTGTATGAACAAACATGAACTTGAAGGCTAACTGTGGAGGAGTTCATCCTGTAACAGGACGGTTGCCGGTTCAAACCCACGTGCCATCCATCGTAGCCATCGTGTCATTGAGCGTGACACTTTACCTGTCTCACTGTGGCTCAGGGGTTGGGTGTAATCGGAAGGTTGCCGGTTCAAGCCCTGGCTCTGACAGTCTCAGTCGTTGTGTCCTAGGGCAAGACACTTCACCCGTTGCCTACTGGTGATGGTCAGAGGGCCCAGTGGCGGCGGTGTCCGGCAGCCTCGCCTCTCTCAGTGAACCCCCAGGGCAGCTGTGGCTACAATATAGCTTGCCATCATCAGTGTGTGAATGTGTGGGTGAATGACTGAATGTAGTGTGAAGCACTTTGGGGTCCTCAGGACTAGATAAAGCGCTATACAAGTAAATACTTTTTGCCATCTGCCCTCGACAGACACAAAGAGAGAGTTGGATCAGGTTCTATCACATTTGATCAAAGCAGCCCTTAGTCCCTATTCTGTATTGCTGGTCATTTTATGTCGCACAGTTAGGATCCTATGCATTCTGTAAGGATCCTACATAGATCTTCCATAGCTGAAGTTTGAACTGTGTCTTGTTCTTAAAACACCTTTTTATTTTTCTAAGAGGTGGTGAATGTGGTTACAGCTGACTCCTAGAAGTTGTTTTTCAATGCTTTCACAGTCCTCTGTAAAATAAAATAAACACCATGGTCTCCCAACTTCTTATTGAGTTCAAGACCATTCTACCCTTCTCTTGTCTGCCACCAGAAAAGGGTAGAGTTCCTTCTCTGGGTCAGGGATGGTGTCCTTCCCCAAGTGGAATAGTTCAAGTATTTGGGGGTCGTATTCACGGCTGAAGGAGATGATGGTGCGGGAGATCGATAGGCGGCTTGGTTGGGCACTCTCGATTTACCAGTCGATCTATATTCCTACCCTCATCTATGGTCATGAACTCTGGGTGGTGAATGAAAGAACGACATCACGGATACAGGCGGCTGAAATGAGTTTCCTCCGTAGGGTGGCTGGGCTCTCCCTTAGAGATTCAATTCAATTCAGTTTATTTATATAGCGCCATTTCACAACAGATGTCATCTCAAGGCACTTTACAAAAAGAGTTATTACAATACAATGTTAAGTGTAGAAATTACAGAACCACAGAAGATTGCGTCGTGGAATTCTCAGCAATCCCTCATACTGAGCAAGCATAAGCGACAGTGGGAAGGAAAAACTCCCTTTTAACAGGAAGAAACCTCCGGCAGAACCAGGCTGGGGTGAGAAGCTCGGTCATCCGGAGGGGGCTCAGAGTAGAGCCCCTGCTCCTCCACATCGAGAGGAGCCAGTTGAGGATTGTTCGGGCATCTGGTCAGGATGCCTCCTGGACGCCCCCCTGGTGAGGTGTTCTGGGCACGTCCCACCGGGAGGAGGCCCAGGGGAAGACCAGGGACTAGCTGGAGGGAAAATGTATCTCTGCTGGCCTGGGAACGCCTTAGGATTCCTCCTGAGGAGCTGGTCCAAGTGGCTGGGCAGAGAGAAGCATGCGTCTCTCTACTTCTCAGAGTTTAACAATCCTTGAGCTGATACCATCTGGACCTGCTGCCCTCGTGGCGTTTGTCCTCTTCATTTCCATCCCAGCACAGGTAGCTGAAATGGCAAGTTAGGGCTACAAAGTGGAGATGCGCTGGATGCTGTGGATCCAGATGTTGGGGGCTGCATCAGTGATGGCTGAACAGATGGAAAAACTGGAGCTGAACAAATAAACAGGTTGAAAAATAGATTTATTTAATTTGCCCACCTCACATTCCCTACATCTGGCAGAGAGCACTTTTCCTTGTGGCCTTCGATGATCGTAAGGCCTCACTAGAATACTGGCATAACTCTGCTAAAGCTGCTTTTCCATCCCCTGTGTAGGTGTGTTTTCCCTCTTTTATCATTTTCTTCAGCTCTCTTTGCATCAGGTGCTTGGTACCTTGCTTTACTAGTTGGTGACTTCCAAGTATTAAAGGTGTGTATGTGTGACCTACTATACGTAGACCTTGCAAATTTCTACAGATATTTCTCGCAAGGAGGTGGTCGGGAATTTCCTGCAAGGACATTGATAGCTCAATCAAAATAAGGTTGGAGCAAACTTATAAAAGCTTCAAGACAGCCTTTTGTCTAAATCATTGCTCCACTCAAGATGGCAGTCTGCCATTTTTAGGACATCAGGTGTTCGTTAAAACTCTGCATGACAGCATTGATTGAAAATATTGCACCTCAGATGACAAATTTATAGGAGGTGTGACTATGGGGACAGTTGGAAAGATTTGGATGTAACTAACTTGAAAATCTACATTGTGTTTCACATTTTGAGTTTACAAGTCAAAAGGTGAAACAACAGCAAGACTTGGGAATGCTGAGACTGGAAGGACAATATTTCCAAACACCATGCTTCCCAAGCCCTTCCACATTTTTTCATGTCTGATACCCTTCAATGACAGTAGAAAAGGCAGGGCCGACACAAGGATGTGTGAGACAAGTTTGTACAGCATTAACCCCCGCTGTACGTTCCAGTTTTCAACAGTGTTGGGAGTAATGGCGTTGTTTTGTATGTAACTAAAGTAACCAGTAAAAGGACTGTATTGATGGATTGGTCCGGATAGCAGAAATCACCACTGGTAGTCGGGTAAGGACTTGAGCGATCTCAGAATGGATCTTCTTTATTGAAAATGTGCCACTCCAAGCTTAAGGCTATTATTGTATGTTGCCAATCATGGTATCTGCACAAATAGAATAAATAAAAACAAAATGTAAACCATTTACCATCTATAAATTGAATCAATCATTAGCCAATTAGTTATGCAAATAACATTACAGAAGAAACAAATTTAATTAAATAATAATACAAAGTATTATACAAATATAAAGTGATTACAAATGAGTTTGTGTACTATAGTAAAGTAATAGAAAACAGGGGAATTAAAACAGACTCATTAGCGAGTTCAAGCCAGGTACTAGAGGGCCGTAATACAGCCACGGGTAATAAGCTAGCTACAGGTAGCACACTAGCATTAATAGCACCAATATCCTATTTGCAAATAGGCAAAACATGCGTAGCATGCACGGGGCTACATTGAAACAGTGGCTAAACCAGAAGTATTACTGACACAAATCTTACATCTGAACTGGGACCAATATTTACTATTATACAGAAACTGATATCTCTAACAACGATACTTCACAACACCGAGTGGATTAGCTTACCCCCAAGATATGCAAACCACAGCATTTTAAACACCGCTATCAACTATATATAACCAGAACCACAAAACGAAACACCAGAATAATCACGTTAACTACGAATAGTGATACTTACGTTCATTGGACGCATGTAGGCACATAATGAAACATAAGGAATGAAAAGTTTGTAGAATTGACTTGTAACACCGATTGTAGCACCGACCAGGCAACTGGCTTGAGGGCGGGTTCATGATAAACTGACGCGAATGCAGACTTGCAATTGGATGGTCAGTGAGGACATCTGTTCACATACCTCGCACAAGACCCCCTGGAAATATCAACAGTTGGAGCAGTGTCCATTTCTGAAGTATAAAGTCGTTACTTTTTAGGTAACGAAGTAATCTAATTAATTACCTTTCCCACCGTTACAACATCGTAGTCATTACTGGGGATGTACAATGGCGCGTTACTATAACGTGGTTGAATGAAGTGCAGTGCTATCAGGCTTTCTGACAGTCATACTGCAGCTGCAGGAAGAGAACGCAGGTATCGGTGATGATAACGCCGCTGAAATAATGATGATTCATTTGGTGAGTGGGCAAATACTCTGAGTGCTCTTGCTTTTTGCATGCTGAGAGAATAGTTGTGAGCTTGGTTTTAATTTGAATACTAGGTGGACATTATTTTCATTAAAACGGAACTCCCACCAACCAAGAACTGCACCGATAAAGTGGCTGCTCACCGCTCGCTCCTGAAGGCTTTGGGTTTGGTTTTCAATAAATTTCACACAATCTACCCGCAAAGTAAGCCCAAAATATGAATAAATTGTTGCTCAGCATCCAAAACATGACACAATGACATTTCTTATCAATATTATGATGTGAGGGGTGGAGATTGACCTGGAGAACTGATTCAGCACAGGTGACTGCAATTATGGTGTCACACTGAAAAAAGCAGGTGGGATTGGTGGAAAGGAGAGAGAGCACATGTTCTGGCGAACGACTCTTTGTTGCAGTCACCTGTGCTGAATCAGTTCTCCAGGTCGATCTCCACCCCTCACATCGCAATATGTTACTGTAAAATAGGGTGGTATTTTTCTTCCTTATAGCTTCCAGTTCAATTGTCTGCAGGTAACTCCAAATATATCTTAAAATGTCTTACTACATCTAAAGAACCAGACACAACACTTTATCTGACATTTGATTGCACAGAATAGTGGATATTAATATTTTACTGTAATATTTCAGGTTTTTCTTCAATAGCTTCCAGGTCATGTGACCAAATGATACTAAATCAATCTCAAAATTTCTTATTACAACCAGTTGTTGTTCAGTTTACTGTCAAATTACAGATATAGATTTGCAAAACTTAAGGGACAGATTTTTCTTTGTTTCATTTTACCCACATCTGTCTGTCTTAGTTTTGCACTTTAACGAAAATTGTGTGATGTATTTCCAATATTTACTTTTTTGTACAGTTTTATTTTTCTGCATACAGCTTCAATCTTCAGTCAAGTTAAAATACTACATTTTCTAAAATAGTCTGTATGGTGTTTTATTATATGTCATTCAGTTATAAAAATATTTCACCTTATAGATATCATAGAACATAACAGAAATAACGCTACAGTTACTTTGCTGAGCAACTAATTACTTTTAAAGTGTAGTAACTGAGTTACTAACTCAATTACTTTTTGGAAAAAGTAATTTGTAACTATAACTAATTACTTTTTTAATGTAAGATGCCCAACACTGGTCTACAACTTGACTTGTGGAGTGCTTGGTCATGTTTTGTGACCATATACCAAGCAAAACTGGCAGATATTTTTTCAAAATATAACAGAGATCCACAAAATTTATTCTAAAGTTAATGGATGTGCACCCCAAATTATTTAAAAAAAATAATGAAAGATGTTAATGTTATGCTAGCGAAAATTAAAAATTTGACCTGATGGTTGCGCTGATGAAAAGTTCATGTCACCAAAAACTAATGGGGTTTCTCCTCTTGTGGTGATTCCTGTCATAAGTAATTCTTAAAAGATTTAAATACAAACTGTTAAAGATAGTGTATTGACTTTAGTAGTAGTCACTCAGCTGGATGAAGGCGGAGAAGCGTTTTTGATGCACTTTAATTAAGTGACCAGAACATCTTCTTGTTTGTGCGATGATCCTGTTTATTTTATCCAGGTTTATACAGATTGTACTGATTATTCTTAAATATGATGTGTTGCTAATAGAGACGTTCAGAAAGGAGAAAGATAAAACCTTTGTTCCATGATGTGGCAAGCGGTAAAAAATGTGCACTCACCCCACCATCCATGCATAATTGTACCTGGCAAATCACCTGTGGACAAACCTTTATAATTTCTGACACGGCCTGCCAAAATCATTATAGGTAAAATCTGATGGAAAAATAATAAGATAAACAAATGGCTCTAAATTAAAAGTTTGATCTGATGATGCTGGAGTTTCATTATCAAGTGGCTATATTAGGTAATCAATAGAAAAGCAAAGATTTTTAAACAATTTTATGTAAACCATTTTCTGGAGACAAATAGTTTTTGGGTCAAATTGGCCATGGGCATCTTGAGATCAGGGCCTTCATTCATCAAGCGTACTTACACACAGATCCGTGCGTATTTTGTGCGTAGGAACAATTCAACGCATTGTGTGGTATTTATCCATTGTGTTGAAATATTCCTAAATATAAGTACAGTTCTGATTGTTCGTACGCACAGCATCTACTGTTAGAACAGAGGAACTGCAACTCTGAAACAGCTTTACTTTGACAGAATTTTTCTCTCAGCAGTTTATCGCCTCCAACAAGGAGCTCATGTTGGCGTCTGTCTGTGTTAGAACAAAATAACGTAAAAGTTATGCACAGATCAGCAACAAACTTTTGGGAAATGTTAGAAATCTGTTAAGAAATTATATTTAAAAAATGTATTTAATGTTGGGGATGATCATGCTTGGGAATCCTGTCACGTGTCACTCGCAATCCGCGCTCTCCCTTTGCAACCCCCCCCCTCCAATCAGTGCGCACTGATGGCAGCAAAAACCATGTCTCCAATTACGCATCAAATCAAATCCAACTTTATTTATAAAGTGCTTTTCAAACGAGAGTTTCTCAAAATGCTTTACAGATTAAAATGAATGATAAAAAATGATAAAAATAAAACCTTCATTGCAACTACACACCCCTCCTAACCCAACCCATCCGCCATACACACACACACACTTAAAAGCTACAATAAAAAAATAAAAATTTTGGGCTGAGTACAGATGAGCCAGGAACCATCATGGCGGTGTGTGTGTGTATATATGTGATTTGAACAGTTACATGCATGTATATAAATGCACGTTTACATACACTTTCTTCCTCTCCTGTATATAGTCTGGTTTATCTCATCTTCATATTTAATGTTTTATTTTCTATACTGTTGTTTACATAACCTTATCACTTTAGTACACAGCACATATTCTTTGTCATTTTATGTGGCTGAGTCCCCAAATTATCTATAAAGTATTTATCCATACACCCCCCCCCCACATCTCTCCCCCTCTCTGACCTTTTCAATCCTCATCTGCATCTGAATAGATGAAAGATAGAGCGCCTTCCCTGCCTCTCTCAACGACTCCTTTCCTCTCAAAACGTCTGCTCCCCACTTCCCCTTTGAACACACACACCTAGATAGACATCAGTTGGCCTGTTTCTGACCCTCAGCGTTTCTCACAAACTGTCAGGGATTTTCCACTCTTTTGACACATCCAACTCACACACACCCAGACCATCCTTCACTTCAGCATTTTAAGTAGAAAAGTAAAAAAAATAACCGAGCTCTAATAAACTAATGGATATATTTTCTTATCTGTAGCTTTTAATAGGTGAAGATGCAGAAAAAGATGTTTTTCCCCGGGAAAATCCAAGTTGCGTTCCACAAGGGGCCACTTGGGTTCCTTCTGCAGAACCCGACTGAGGAGGCCCGTCGAATTAAAGATGACCCTGCAATGCAGGACAGGTCTGCTTCCATGAGGGCCGACTTGGTGTGGCAGAACGCCCTGGCAGTGGTCCGGCTGAGAGGAGGGGATGTGTCGGACAAGATGGAGGTGTTTGGAGACTGCATCCTACAGTTTGGGAAATATAAAGGGAAATGTTTCCGTTGGCTGCTGGAGAATGATGGGGGTTACATAATGTACCTAATCAAGAGCCAGCAGAAGGAGGAGTCATCCGACGTCTTCATGGCTGAGGGGTCCAGCAAGGACAGTTTACTGTCTCTGATGGATTATGCCTGCAGGTTCCCTGAGATCCAGGCTCTGCTGGAGTACGAGGGCAGTGCGGTGCCTCATGCTCCACCCACAACGGAAGACGAGCAGCTGGTCGGCTTCGGCGCTTGTGCAAAGAGCACATGGAGGGAGATCTGGGAGAGCCGAGGAGATGGATATGCAGACTTCATTCTACGTAGGAACTGTGCACCAGGGACAAGAATGTTCAAGCTACAGCAGTATCTGCAGAAGAAGAAGCAGTCTACCGCTCCTCCGACCTCAGCTGATCGGAGCAGCCAGCCTCAAGCTCGACCCCTGGGTGTGTGTTACTTCCTGTTGACGTGCATGTCCATCCAGTTTTCCCTCTAAATGATCTCATGTCTGCTGCAGTGATGGATGAGGACGCAGAGCTGGAGAAGTCAATGGTGAGCATCTCGCCCTCAGAGCCTCAGGAGGAGAGCAGTTAGTAATCTAAATGTTATGTAATATCTATATTATCTGACCAGGACATAGCCAACTGGACCTGTTCACCGCAGCAGAAGCGGTGGATGAAGATGGAGCTCCAGGACCTCGGGTTGTGGCCTGGGTCCTGCCCAGTGCGGAACCCAGCCAACACCATCTCTCTGTGGCGTCTCCCTCCACAACCGGAGCTCATCGAGACGGTGGCTGACCTACCCTCACCCAACTTTTCCATGTTACACCCCTTTTTCATTTGGAAGCCGGAGTGTGCCATCATGTCAAGGCTACGCAACAATTACTCATTACCCTGCCTCCATGAGTGTGCACATCCCCAGGTGGTGTCGTCGGGTGTGGGGAGACCGCGGTTGATCGTGGGCACCAGCGGCCAATATTATGTCCTGTCTTCAGGGCTGTGTTGCAGAGCGTGTCAGAGGCGCTGGTTTGCAGACAGCCCGCGCTGCCTGGAGGAGCTGCCCAGCCGCTTCACCCCCCCGGTCCTTTTAACATAAGATTAATTTTTTTTCTCGAGTTTCTTTTTATTTATATAAATCTTCTTTTTTTCAACCACACACATGCTAAGGACTCAGTTTAACATTGTTCAAACTGTATATTGTATATAGTATATATTATTGTTATTATAACTATTTAGTCTTTTTAACTATCCACTGTGCTGCTGCAGTACTGAGAATTTCCCCATTGTGAGACAAAAAAGGTTTATCTTATCTTCTTTTTTTATTAATGTGAAACACTTTAAATTCTGTTGTACATGAAATTTGATGTGCAAACATATTTACCTTTCCTCACAAAGTCCTGCCATACCGTACAATAGGATGCAAACATACAGTAATATCTGATTTGTTCTATTTTCACTTTGGTCCGCAGGGACTGTTGTGCTGCGTTCCAGATCCACGACTCCCTCCATGGTGAACACGTGAGCTGGGATGCATGGAGGACCACTCCCTCCATCGTGGCCTCGGCCACTTCTTCACTTCACAGACCCGGACAACGTCCCTCTGTTTAGGCCGTCGATGCTGAAGACCTGGCGCATCCAGAGGGTCCATATTCTCCGCGGCTGCCTGAGTGACCCAGAGCTGTCAGAGGGCATTATGTACAGGAGTGGTGGAACGCTACAGCTCAACCATGTGCCTGGTGAGGGCGTCAGAGTGCCTGTTTGGATCCCGGTACGAGGCACCTCACAGCAGGAGAGCTACCATTTCCAACAGGCACAGTGGATCACTGGCACCCAGGTCTCTCCTGAGCTATTCCAGGCGCAGGGGATGACTGGAGTCGCTCAGTGGAACTATCAGAGATTGGTGGACCTGAAGCAGTCGTCCCTGGTCCTGCCGGATGTCTTCGACCCGGCTCTGATAGCGGAGCTAAACTCTGCCTCCAGGCGGGTGACCGGACAGGCAAAGTATCCATCCCTTCTCCTCTCAGCCAGGGACACGGGTGAGAGGTTCGGGCTGGAATATTGTGAGCCAGGCTGCCGTCCCATCCCTCTGGACTGGGAAAAGCACCGGAAACAGAGGAGACACGACGAAGCAGGCCCTGTATCACTCACCCCTCATGATCCTAGTCCTCCTGCTCCTCCTGCTCCTGGTCCTCCTGCTCCTAGTCCTTTGGGAGAAAACAGGGTACCCTCCTCCAGCTGGCATCCCCCCCGTGTTCCTCCTCATCCGGCTCTTGTGAAGAAACAGGAGGATATGGCGGAAGAAGCCCTTCCAGCTGTGATGGGTAAGCAGATGGAGACCATAGTTGCAGGTTATGTTATGTTGTTGTTTACATCTTATAAATCCTCCCTCTTTTCTTCCTGCACAAGAAACTTCACATCCCCTGCGTCTCCCGGTGCAGTCATCGCCCAGGAGTGCCCGAGGGGGTCCCATTAAGACAGGTGGGCGTGTATTCGTCCTGGACCACATGCGGGGGACACCGCCCATGGTTGCAGCCATCGATGCCTTGCTGCTGAAGCACCGTGGGAAGAAGGACCTGCTGAAACTGGTGGACCAGGAGTATGCAGAGATGGTTCATCTATCCGAAGCGGAGCCTAACAGCCTGCTGCATCCCACCACGAAGCATCACATTTCCCGCTACTTGAAGGGCCGTGCTAAGCTGCTCAAAGCCAGCTCCTCCCTCAACACCAGCCCGGAGAAGCTGGCTGAAGCTCAGCAGCTATGGCATGCCCTGACCACAACCAGTCCCTGTGGTCTCCATAGAGCCGTCCCTCTTCAATCCGCCCGCCCCGCTGACCGAGGAGTCTGTGGAGAAGATTGTGGAGGGCATCTTGGAGAAGCGGGAGCAGCAGCAGCAACATAAGGAGCCAACGGCAAAAAAAATCTCGCTATGAGCCTCACGGCTCCTCCGTCCACTTCTTTTATCAGCAGGGGCCTGTTCGTTACTTTTACTGCTCGAAAAAAGTCCATCAGCTGTTTGCTGCTGAGGGCCTCTACTGTCCCAAGATGCCCTTCGAGGAGTTTGCCCAGACAGCTTTATTTCAGAGGTAGCTTGGCGCCACCAGGCAGCGTGCGGAGGAGCGGCAGGAAAAGAAGAGGAAGAGGCCAGAGACGGAGCAGCGGCCTGGCCGGCTCTGCAGGTTCTGCCACAGGGAGCTGAGGCAGGGACCAAACAGCCCCCACATCTACCATGGCTTCCCTGGTGTAGCGGGAAAGTACATTTACTGTCCATCCAAAGTTTTCAACTTGTACCATAGCCAGGGAATGGAGCAGGAAATGAGCTGGAGGGAATTCCAAAACTCTCCATTTTACACCTTGGAGCAGACCAGATGGCAGGAGGAGAAGAAATGACACCAACATGTCTCCTATTTGTAAATATTTCCTCTTCCTGTTGCCCCCTATTTGTATATACTTACCTTCATGTGTACATATTTGTTTACAAAATAACCTCCATGTGTGCATATTTTCTAACAAAATTACCTCCATGTGTGCATATTTGTTTACAAAACCACCTCCATGTATACGTATTTGTGTACATATTTCCCTCCATGTGTACGTATTGTATACATATTTCCCTCCATATGTACATATATCTGTACAAAAATACCTCCATGTGAACATACTTGTTTTCGGGTTCTGCACTTCATTTTTTAAAATGTATTTACATAAGCACAGTTTCGGATGTGATTAGCCCTTAAAGAGGGCATAGTCTGAAGGCATTTAATTGGAGTGATAACAGCTAATAACTGCCATTTAACGGATTGAAAACATCCGAATCGACTGAATGACCAAAAGAACAGATAATATACATTATCCTTTCAGTATAAAGCATATAGTGGCCAAACGCTGCATTAACCTGTTAAACCTTAGGCTTATTTTGAAGCTTATTTCTTCAAAAATGCTTACCCGTGAAAAATGTGAATATTTCAGCAACCAAAAGGAGTATTTGAACCATTTTGGTGTCATTATAAAGGTAACATTGAGTATAATTGATAGATGTGTCGTTATGAATGTTATCTGTTACTGGTTAGGAGAAATTGAAGATGGAACACAGCAGAAATGTATTTCTTTTTGCTCCGCCTAAAAAAAACATAGTTTTATATTGAAAAACTCTATGGATATTGCTTGAATGGCAGTGATTACTTAATAACATGTAAATACAACATGTGGACATTATCTCTGCAAAAGTTGAAAGTGATTATGTGAAACAGGACAAAACTAGAGAGGTTTTAGTATAGGCATATAAGGCGGGGTGTCCAGTTTGGCACAATTGAATTCAACTCAGTTTATTTATATAGCGCCGTTTCACAACAGATGTCATCTCAAGGCACTTTACAAGAAGAGTTATTACAATACAATGTTTAATTTAAGAATTAGAGAACCACAGAAGATTGCGTCGTGTAATTCTCAGCAATCCCTCACACTGAGCAAGCATGAAGCGACAGTGGAAAGGAAAAACTCCCTTTTAACAGGAAGAAACCTTCAGCAGAACCAGGTTCAGCATAAGCGGTCATCTGCAGAGACCGTCTGTGGTTTGGAGAAGGCAGCAGAGACTACGTAGCTACTCTACCTCTTCATATCCCTTCCTAGCTTTTGACACTCTACCTGGCTACTAACATTAACCTATCTCTTCCTAGCTACCTGTCTAACCTGTCTCTAACTGTAAGCTTTGTCAAAGAGGAAAGTTTTAAGCCTAGTTTTAAAGATATACAAATTGTCTGCTTCACGAACCAACCCTGGGAGCCGGTTCCATAGGAGGGGAGCCTGATAGCTGAAAGATCTGCCACCCATTCTACTTTTAGAAATCCTAGGAACTACCAGTAAACCTGCAGTCTGAGAGCGAAGGTCTCTGTTAGGAACATATGGAACAATCAGGTCTCTTATGTATGATGGAGCTAGATTATTAAGGGCTTTATATGTCAGAAGGAGGATCTTGAATTCTATTCTAGATTTTACTGTGAGCCAGTGAAGAGAAGCTAAAACAGGGGAAATGTGATCTCTTCTTTTAATATTCATCAGAATCCTAGCAGCAGCATTTTGAACTAACTGAAGACTTTTAATTGTATTCTGTGGACTACCTGATAATAAAGAGTTACAGTAATCCAGCCTTGAAGTAACAAAGGCATGGACTAGTTTTTCAGCATCATTCCTGGACAGGATGGTTCTAATTTTAGCAATATTCCTAAAATGAAAAAAGGAAATCCTAGAGACTTCTTTAATGTGAGATCTAAATGACATATCTTGGTCAAAAATAACACTGAGTGCCACAAACAGTGCCATTTCTATTTCTGTTATGTAAAAGTTATATTTTTCATTTTAATATCACATAGTGTTCAGTAGACCTAAAATAAACACTTTGGGGCATTTTTGAAAAAAATCTGATTATACTACAGGAAAAGCAAGTTATGTCCGTGCGTCGTGCGCCCTCTTGTGTAAAGAGTATGTCTTGCCGACTGGCGTTTATATTTTACGCAAGTACATACCCACCGGACCTGATTGGTCAAATTGCATGAGTGACACCTCGTTGGAATCGTAGAAGCCTATAGAATTACGTCAAAACTTGCAAAACAAGATTGACAATACAGTTAGCCAACCAGGGAGCCGAGAACAGAGCCTCGCCTAAACAACAGGCTTTTACAAGGATGAAATAATAAGTCTGCCTAGGAACAAATAACCATAATAGAAACACCTGGACAGTTTGAAATGATGCACAAGTGATGGACTTATCAGAAAATAGCGTTTATTTTTCAAAGAAATATTTTTTACACGGCAAAAAAGCAGGCTATTTTTTCAATTGTAATTCTGAATAGCGGTTTTTTGTTGTGTTATACTTTGGCTTATATGTCTGCGGTGCTTTGATGTAGCGTTTTGGCAGATGTATTTTTGGAATCGGTAGAGTCTCTGCTTTCATTTGAGTGGTTGATTGTGCGTTTAGCACAAAGGCTTGCTGCGGTAGAGGCCGGAATGTGGAGGCTGGGTTTATTTATTTACGTGGCATCTGAGTTGTGTTTGTGGTTGGTAAAAATAGGTCAGATAGCCTTGTAGCACGTGGTCTTCTGTTTAATTTGATTTGCATTATTACTATTATTTTTTTCAGATGATGTTTTGTCTCAAGCCTGTTAAAAAAATAATTCCTAGGGTCCCCCAAATGGGAGACAGAGATAGATATTTAAAAAATGGGACTTGTAATTGCGTAGGTGACGGATAATGGCGTTGTGTCAATCCGTCTCATCTTGGTATGAAGGTGGTTGTCAACGACACACTGCTATTTCACTGCTAGATGCTATTTCAGTGTTTTCTTATTATATAAACACTATACAATGCCCATAGCAACACCATACAGCCAAGTCAAATACAGAGTTTCTCAAAGTGGGACCTTGAAGTTATAAAAACAGAGAGATTATCTGAAGATTTATTTATCTTGTAGTAACCAAAGAAATGTTAGTAATTTCAGCAAAGCAACGCTTCATTGATAATGCATGAGTGGAACTCCATGGAAAGTTGACAACACATGGAGTCATATACCAAATTTACTCAGATCTGAAAACGAGAAGACAAGTTTCAAGAGCAGACACGTTTCTGTATATGAAAAGTCTCTCTTTATTAAATTGACCTCTTCCTCTTTGGACCCAAAATCACACCTAACCATATTCTAAACACTTAGATTTCCTTCCTTAACCAGAAATGCACGCATGCCGAAAATTAGTACTCCCTGATAATGACGAGAGAACTGGTTACAATATCAATGTGGTAGCTTTTATATACTCGTAATATTACCATATTTTTCATACATGCAGGCTAGGCCTAATCACGTTTTATGGCAGATCTATATAAAAAATGATGCTTTTGACATCATTTTTCTTACTGAAGACGCTTCCCTTTATTGTTTAAATGTCACTGTGTCTCAGAAATCTCTTTCCGAGCCCTGCTGTTAATGGGTGATTTTGAACACAAGATGTAGGAAACCCACAAAAAAGTCTGCTTTGTCATGTGTTTGCTCTATGCTTATTTGCCTCATAGAAACCGAGGCTTTGAGTTTGCAGATTCTTGAAAAAACCCCAAAGAGCAATCAGAGTAGAAGTCACTGGATGTGGTCCCATCTTCTATGAAATTAAACAGAATTGAAACAGAGTGCTTATCACAATTGTAAGAAGATTTAAAAAATGTCTGAAGCTAAATTTGCTGAAGTTGATTTCTTAAATCATTTTTACAGCTGCAGTCAAAACGTCTCCTCCCTTGCTGCAGGCAAAAGCCGGAATTGCTCCGGATTAGGAGCTGTTTAGAGATTTGGCAGAGTGACAATGACTCATTGTTTTTGGGCCTATGAATGCATAATCTTAAATTATTTTTGATTAATTTCCTCAACAATAAATGTATCCTGATTTAAACATTTTATTTGTCTGCCTTTTTGTATAATTCTTCTTCTATAAAAGGATAATTGTACGGCTTTTAGGACTTTAAGAGAAGTGTCAATAAATGTGTTTAAGCCTACTTAAGAGTACTGTCGGTTCTCTAGTAGTCTATTTATTTTGTCTTAATGTTCACAAAATACTGCTTTAGTCGTCATTGTACCCTTAAGAGAAGAATCACAGACGCATAAAATGTAAACATTCATTTTCTATATTGAATTTCATTTTCTATAAATGTATTTTGTATTTTTCTAGAAATACATTTTGTATAACTTTCCATCAAATCCTTATGTGAGAAAGCCCTAGAGATGAAAAGCCCAACAGCACCATCTGCTGGTCAAATGAGTAACATGTCAGCAGAATTAGTCTGGACATGTTCAGCCACACTGACGAGAGGCAAACTTGGCAGCAAGCAGGCTGTGTGAAGCTTTGTGGACTTTTGCTGTGTTCCTATTATTACTATGTGTGCGTTCCTGAGGAATAAAGTGCTTTCCCACCAATCAGTTTAAGATAATTTGATCATTCTTTCTGTCCAGTTGTTAAGGAAAATATTTAAGTTTGATCATCCAAATCAACCTGTTTCATGTATTAGTTAGCTTTCACTTTAAAACCATAGAAGTACTTAGCAGTTAATTTGACTATTATGCTGACTTAATTATAAGTAAGTATCAAGTTGGAATGCTGATATTGCAACTCCGTGTATTGTATAATTTTGTCCATTCTTTGATATGGTTTACAACTGATTGTGAGCATGCTTTGCTTCTATTAATGTTAAAGGTAGGAATTGTAGCCTATCATTTTCTAATAATATTGCATCCATACTGTTGTATAATGTTTAGGTATCAGTTTTCACAATTACTGATTAACCTTGAAATCCTATGCAAATAATATTTTATGCAAGTTTGTAATACTATTTTTTATTGTCTTTCTTTCAGACCACACACACACACACACACACACACACACACACACGCACATACAACCAATGTTGTACAAAGACTGTAAAGCCCTATAATCTTTATTAAAGAAGAAAACCAGATCTCTCTTTTCGAGTCCTTTGATTCTCTAAACGGAATCATAGTTCATGATCTACCGCCTCAACCAGCAATCCTGTTTCATGAGGTTCGCCCTCTGACATTGGTCCTTCGAGCCGGATTGAGTGCAACTTAAGAACAAGATCATGGACCATGCAGCATCAGGACCTGCAGAGCATCAGAGCCGTCCACAGAGAGAACATCGTTTACCTGCTTACTTGGAGGACTGCCAAGTTGGATTCCAGCCATCTGTGCTCCCCGCTCCCCCTGCCACTGTTTCCCGCTCTTGCAGCAAACGTAGTAGCAACCCGAGCGCGTTATCCACTAGGAGTTCATACGACCATAGCAGATCCAGCAGGCGTACCTGTTACTCTGTTGGTACATATCCCTCTCAGGATCTCTCAGCTGCACAAGCTGCCATTTTGGAAGAGAGAATAAAGCAGTTGGAGCTTGAAGATATACGGCGAATGATTGAGCATGAGACTCAAGCTGATTTGGAGTGTAAACTGCTGGATGAGCAAGCCAAAGAAGCACAGCGAGTCCAAGATGAAGCACTTAAGGCCAGAGAAACACTCACTAGGCGACTTCAAAGACAGCAGCGGCTTAAGAAGGCTGAACAAGATCTTGAGATTGCTAAGCTTCGTTCTTCAATGCTATCCAGTAACGGGACACGTGCACCTTCACCTGCACATTCTGGCAGATCAGACCCTTTTTTGGATTTACCACAGCAGGGGCAAACAACACAGGCTGACGGGCTCCCATCCACTTCCCAGCCTTCTCTGCTAGCCCAGAGCCTTCCAACACCGGCCATTGCTGTGCACCCACCTAGTCCTCCCTCGCAAGTCATTCCGGTCTCTAGAGCGCCTCCTCCTGGACCGCAGCCAGTAATGCAGCAAAGGAGTATCCCAGCGGTACCTGCACTCCCGGTAGCCCGAGCGGCACACCCTCAGAATCCGTTACTCATGGCACCCAGGCCTGGTGGGCAACAACTTGGCCCAGCATTAGCAACCCCTCCTGTCATGCAACATGAGCCACACCCTTCGGCGAATGTCATTACTTCAACTCAAACGGCACCTCACGTGTTATCATCCTTTGAGTCACAACTGCCAAGTAGGCCTACGCCTGCAATAAGTTCCTATTTTGGCCAACCTCCTCCCAATTCATTACAGTTTCAGTTTCCATCAGTACACCAACCCGTTTACAGCTATAGGCATCCAGCTTGGGAGCCCCTCAACACTGCTCAGCGTGCCAGCCAAGGAGCGCCTCCTCTCAACACCACTCACCGTGGGCAAAGGGTTGCTCTAGATCTCTCCGCTTCCCATCCTGGCTACACGCCACAACCCGGAGTGGAGTTGCAGCTTGCAGCTGCTCTAGGAATCCCTCGACCTTCCCTTCCAGTGTTTGAGAGTGGTCGGGAAAGTGACTTCGCTCTGCTCAAACTTGCACTGGATAATGTCCTGGGGAGCAACCTTCACCTCAGTGAACAATATAAATATCAAGTGTTGATCGGTCACCTTAAGCTCCCAAGCGCCCTACAGCTTGCTAAGGCCTACATGCATGACCCTGCCCCATATACAAGTGCTTTGCAGGCCCTTCAAGATAAGTATGGACAGCCACGACAGCTGATACAGAGTGAGTTAGGCGCCATACTTAATGCACCTGCTCTCAAGATGGGTGATGCAAATGCCTTTGACTCGTTTGCTCTGTCTGTCCAGTCCTTGGTAGGAATGTTAAGGACTCTTGAAGGACAAAATGGATACGAGCTCCACTGTGGCTCCCACGTAGATCGGCTACTCAGTAAGATGCCTCCTACCTACCGCGATGGATTCGTTGAGCATTGCCTTCAATCTGGGATTTTGCAGACTGGCACAGACAGAACATATACCATTCAGGACTTGGCTATCTGGCTCCAAACGAAGTCTCAAGCAAAGCGCATTTCCAGCCGAGCAGCAGCCCTATATCAGTTCGATACCCCCCGGCCAATTAGGACGGATCAGCGTACTACACAACCCAAAGGGACGCCAACGACTATGTGCTTTAATGTGGCTGAGAAGGTGACCATGGGAGAGACAACTGGGGCAAAGCCTACACAGGGAAAGCCCAGACCCAAGCCCAAACCTTTCTGTCCATATTGTCACACTCACGACCATTACCTTAATTCCTGTGATGGATTCAAGGTGCTGACCGCCGACCAAGTTTTAAAGTGGTTGAAGGATGGTAGAAGGTGTAGGAAATGTGGACGCAAATACACAGAAGAGCAGTGCACGCTTAAGCGCCCTTGTAAAACATGTAAGGAAACCCACCTCACTGTCTTACATGAGTCAGTCCAGGAAACCAATCGGAAGGTGTACACTGTCAGTTTACCGTCCACAAAGGTGTATCTGGACCGGGCAAACCGATCTCAAAGGGTCATGTTGAAGGTGGTCAAGGTCCTCCTCCATAACGGTAACCAGAAGATGGAAACCTATGCAGTGCTTGATGATGGGTCAGAGAGGAGCATTGTCCTTCCTCAAGTGGTGCGACAGCTTAACCTCGTCTGTCATCCAGAGACCCTACCTCTTCAAACTGTGCACCAAAGCGTTGAGAAACTCAGTGGCGCATCCGTCTCCCTGGAGATATCATCACCCCTCTGGCCATCCGAGAAGCATCTGATACCACACGCCTTCACTGCAGAAGGATTGGCTCTTGCTGAACACAGTTACCCAGTTTCTGTGCTGCAGCAGAAATACAAGCACCTCAGACAGCTTCCTTTACCTGCAGTAAACCGTGCCCAACTTCTACTCCTAATTGGGTCTGACATGCCTCACCTGATCACACCAGTCCAACCAGTCCATGCAGGACCCTCAGGTGGACCTGTTGCCATCTGCACTCCACTGGGCTGGACGCTTCAAGGGCCAGTTGACACTGTCCATCTCTCGCCTGGAGTCCAACAGTGCCTGCATATCGCCACAACTTCAGCTTCCAGCGAGCTTCTCAGGAATGTGGAGCGTCTCTGGCAGATGGATACCTTGCCCTATAGTGAGAAGGCTGCCACTCGCTCGAAAGAAGACCAACAAGCCCTCACTCTGCTTCAGACAGCTACCACCAGAGTAACAGTAGATGGTATCATGCGCTACGCCACACCTCTTCTTCGGCGTACCACAGACACCACTCTTCATGCACCTGCAGAAGCAGTACTTTCCAGGCTTCGCAGCACAGAACGGAAGCTCGCTAAGAACCCTGCACAAGCAAAGTCTTATTGTGCTGAGATACGGAAGTTGGAAGAAGCAGGCTATGTATCAAAGGTCTTACCAGGGGAAAGTGCCCAGTCGCCGGAGTCATGGTTTATACCACACCACATGGTTCACCACAATAGAAAGGACAGAGTGGTTTTCGATTGTTCTTTCCAATTCAGAGGGCGGTCACTCAATGAGCTCCTGTTGCCTGGACCACTCTTAGGGCCTTCCTTGCTTGGTGTCTTGCTGAGGTTCCGCCAGCATTCGGTTGCGGTAAGCGGGGACATAAAGGCCATGTTCCATCAGATCCGCCTGCAGCCTACTGACCAGTGCTGAGGTTCATCTGGAGAGACATGCAAAGGGAGAAGGAACCAACCATTTATGAATGGCAGGTATTGCCATTCGGCACCACATGCAGCCCATGTTGTGCTGTATATGCCCTCCAGCGCCATGTTCGTGACAACTGTGGTGATAAGTCCCACCTAGTCGAGGTTGTGGAGCATTCCTTCTATGTGGACAATTGTTTACATAGTACTCGCACTGCTGCAGAAGCCAAAGCTCTTATCGACGATCTACGCCAGCTACTTAGGGAAGGAGGATTTGAACTCAGGCAGTGGGCGTGTAATGTGCCAGCAGTGATTGAACATCTCCCCCCAGAAGCCAAATCGGAATGCTGTGAGCTTTGGCTGTCTAAGGGCAGTAACAACCCACAAGAGTCAACCTTGGGCCTCCAGTGGAACTGTCTCCTTGACTCTCTAGGTTTTAAGGTCCGTCCAGCAGACCACCTTGAGCCAACCTTGAGGAATATTTATAGAGCCCTAGCGAGCCAGTATGATCCACTGGGCTTTATCATTCCATTCACCACAAGGGCTAAAGTCCTCATCCGAGACATCTGGAAGCATGATATTGGATGGGATGACCTGATTGAACCCCAGTATCTGAGAGAACAGTGGATAGCTTGGGTGAATGAGTCACCAGATCTCATTCACCTTAAGTTCTCCAGGACCTACGCACCACCGTCTGCGGACAAGCCTACCACACCCAGGGAACTACACGTCTTCTGTGATGCATCGGAACGAGCGTATGGTTCAGTAGCCTACCTACGCACAGTCTGTGATCACGGTCGTGTCTATATATCCTTCGTGGTGGCTAGATCAAGGGTGGCACCGAAGAAACGCCTAAGTATGCCACGTTTGGAACTTGCTGCAGCACTCACCGGCGCCCAGCTTGTCAAGCTTGTCCAGACAGAGCTGACCTTACCTATCCAACAGACTTTCCTCTGGTCAGACTCCACAACTGTGCTCCAGTGGCTTAAATCAGAGTCATGTCGTTATAAGGTCTTTGTCGGTACACGTATAGCAGAGATTCAAACTCTTATTGAGGTAACCAGCTGGAGATATGTGGACTCCATGAGAAATCCGGCAGATGACATAACGCGAGGTCTGAAGCTGTCAGATTTGGCACGTCCGCACCGATGGATCTGTGGGCCAGATTTCCTGCAGCAGCCTCCTGATCAGTGGCCGACTATGCCTACAGTGGCAGAAACTGAACCAGACTCCATTGAACTCAGGAAGTCTACTCTCATTTGTACTACATCGGAGGTTCAGAAAACAGACTTACCTGATCTGACTCGGTTCCGCACGTGGGGAGACTTAGTCCAGGCTACTGTCACTTCCCTTCATGGGGCGGCCGCCTCCAACGATGCAACCACTTATATCTCAGCAGAGAAGTTACTCTTGGCTAAGGCCCAGCACGACTCTTTCCCTGGCGAGTTTAAGGCTCTCGAGGCTGGTCGACCCATTTCAGCTGACAGTAATCTGGTGACGCTCTCACCTGAATATGATGCAGCCACAGGATTGCTTCGCGTTGGAGGGAGATTACGGCGCGCTGAGAATTTAGAGGCAGATGCTATCCATCCGATCATTCTGGACCCGGCGCACCAGATTACCAAACTGTTAATCCAGGACTTCGATCGCAAGCTTCTCCATCCTGGACCTGAACGGGTTTTAGCTGAGATGCGACGCCAGTACTGGGTTCTGCGTGGTCGGGAAGCAATACGCAGGCATCAGCACAGCTGTAAGGACTGTCAACTCTGGCGTGCAAAGCCAGATGTTCCCAAAATGGCAGATTTACCATCCTCCAGGCTACGCATCTACAAGCCACCATTCTACTCCACTGGAGTGGACTGCTTTGGCCCATTTACTGTGAAAATTGGCCGCAGAACTGAAAAGAGATGGGGGATCGTGTATAAATGCCTAACTACCAGGTGCGTCCACCTCGACCTTCTGGAAAGCCTGGACACAGATGCCTTTCTTCTGTCCCTGCGCCGATTCATTGCCAGGGGTGGCACACCGTTTGAACTCCTTTGTGATAATGGTACCAACTTTGTAAGAGGAGAACGGGAGTTAAGAGAGGCATTTAACGCTATGGCATCGGAACTGCAAGATCAGCTGGCAAGACAGAAAATCTCATTCCAGTTTAATCCACCAAGTGCTCCAAATTTTGGCGGGGCCTGGGAGCGGGAGGTTAAATCTGTGAAAACAGCACTCAGAGTCATACTTAAAGAGCAGTCCGTGCCAGATACGGTTCTGTACACTGTTCTGGTTGAAGTTGAAGGGATTTTGAATGCTAAATGGTAAATGGACTGAACTTATATAGCGCTTTTCGAAGTCTTACTACCACTCAAGTCGCTTTATACCTTGAAGCCACATTCACACCATTCAAGAAAAAAAACTACTCGCATTCATACACCGACACCCAACATGCTCGGTCGACAATGTAGAATGTTGGGGTTAAGTGCCTTCCCAAGGGCACATTGACATGTGACTGAGAAGCTGGAATCCGACCTACGACCCTCCGATTGCAAGCCAACTACTCTACCACTGAGCCACAGTCACCCTAAACCACTCGGATATGTCTCAGCTGACGCTGCTGACCCTGACCCCATTACGCCACACGTTCTACTAATGGGACGTTATGATTCCTCACTGCCACAGGCTCTGTATGACTCCAGCAGTATGTTGGGAACGCGACGATGGAGGCATAGCCAGGTGTTAGCCGACAACTTTTGGTCGACCTTCATCCGACGATATCTCCCAAGCCTGCAAGGGAGATCTAAATGGCGGATCGATGGGGATAAGCTTTCTGTAGGGCAAGTGGTTCTAATAGTTGATCCACAATTTCCACGAGCTCTCTGGCCAGTGGGAAGAGTGATCAAGATCCACCCTGGAGCAGACGGAAGAATCAGAACAGCTACTGTTAAGGTTAAGGACAAGATCTACGTCCGGCCCATCACCAGGCTCATCCGGCTGCCAAAGATCGGCGACTCCGAGGATAATAACAGCTAATTGAATTTCTCTGCGGGTTAAAATGTCCTCAGAACGGACAGTTGGGGGCGGCTGTGTGAGAAAGCCCTAGAGATGAAAAGCCCAACAGCACCATCTGCTGGTCAAATGAGTAACATGTCAGCAGAATTAGTCTGGACATGTTCAGCCACACTGACGAGAGGCAAACTTGGCAGCAAGCAGGCTGTGTGAAGCTTTGTGGACTTTTGCTGTGTTCCTATTATTACTATGTGTGCGTTCCTGAGGAAATGTAAGTGCTTTCCACCTATCAGTTATGGATCATTTGATCATTCTTCCAGTTGTTAAGGAGAAATAATTTAAGTTTGATTCATCCAAACAACCTGTTTCATGATTAGTTAGCTTCACTTTAACTTAGATGGTACTGCAGTTAATTTGACTATTATGCTGACTTAATTATAAGTAAGTATCAAGTTGGAATGCTGATATTGCAACTCCGTGTATTGTATAATTTTGTCCATTCTTTGATATGGTTTACAACTGATTGTGAGCATGCTTTGCTTCTATTAATGTTAAAGGTAGGAATTGTAGCCTATCATTTTCTAATAATATTGCATCCATACTGTTGTATAATGTTTAGGTATCAGTTTTCACAATTACTGATTAACCTTGAAATCCTATGCAAATAATATTTTATGCAAGTTTGTAATACTATTTTTTATTGTCTTTCTTTCAGACCACACACACACACACACACACACGCACATACAACCAATGTTGTACAAAGACTGTAAAGCCCTATAATCTTTATTAAAGAAGAAAACCAGATCTCTCTTTTCGAGTCCTTTGATTCTCTAACCGGAATCATAGTTCATGATCTACCGCCTCAACCAGCAATCCTGTTTCATGAGGTTCGCCCTCTGACACCTTAGCACTGAAAACATACAATGAATGGAGGCATGCTTTTTTTTTCTTGCTTGCCTGTATTTTCTCAGTTATATTTTACACAAACGTAACTGTGCATAAATAGCAGGTTGAGGCCGTGGACACCCCGTGACTAAGCTTCCTCAATTGAGCGGATCTTTTTGCGTCACATTGACAGCTTGGCAGCCTGGAGAGGGAAGCCGGAAGAGAGCAGAGTCTTCACCGTCTCCACCAGCATGTACATATTTAGACTAAGTAAATTCCGTCTGTTCTTTTCTTACTTTTTCGGACATCGAAGTCATGGATAGCGTTTGTGTCCAAAGGCGCCTCTCTGCTAGTAAAGGAACCATTAAATACTTTTAAATTGGCCTATTTTATCAGATGTTTAGAGGATCGTACTTCATTCACTTGATAAAAAAAACAACAGTAGGCCTACTAAAAAAGTAAAAAAGAGATAAACTTGTGTGGGGGGTTTTGATGGGGGAATAACTCCAAAGGATGAAGGGCAAAAGGCGGGGCACACCCTATGCAACGCCCACACGGTTTATCTCATATATTCAGAACATAAATAAAGAAATAAATACAAACCGTTTCCTTAGATGTCCATTTGTTAAACCAATAAAATTGTGGTTTGTAACTGGATATTTTAATCCCACTTCTGCGTCTGCCGAATATGAGTTGTGTAACGGGAAAGAAAACTTTATTCATTTTCTGATCAGAAACATCCAAACAAACAGACAGAGATGATCCAGTTCGGCCAGTTCTGAGCTGAGTTGGAGAGAAGAGAGTGGAAAAAGGAAAACAGCCAAGGAAGAAGGACGACGCAGAAAAGCTATGAGGGGGGAAAAGGCTATAAATTGCCCAGGTCGACGCAGCATTCGCGTGAGGAAGAGGAGGAAGAGGTCAGATCAGCTCCCTGTTCCTGCCGTCATCTGCAGCGCTTCATAATGTTGGAACGCCAAAAATAAATAAGTAAAACATTAAATAAATGTCTACATGGATAAATAATAGAAACATATTTAATATGGCAATGCAATTCTGATAAAAAAACAACCTTAATGCATATCAAATTCTAAGTTCATTATTATAACATGCTTGTATTCTTTAAAAGTGAGGTTATTAACGTGAAAATAATTGATCGTTTTTTCCAAATATTCGACTTTTTAACCATTTTCAGTTATTGGCTTTTATTTCATAGTATTGCTTATTTCAATCATAACGAAACTTTTCAATGGAGTTCATCTTATAATCGGGTTCAGAGGTTTAAACATTGATCTTGGATCCCTGTTCTTACTGTCAGCATCCAGGCATTGATACCATAGCATGTGGGTGTTTTAACATCCACACAATCCCTACTCAGAGCAGTAAACACCTCCACCTTTCCAGTAGATTTGCAGAAAAATCATAGAAGCCGCAGCGGAAGATGATCCAGAGTGACATGTTTAACGTCGCTCCTTTGTAGCGGTTTAAAAAAAACGACATTTCATCTAGTCGTTGAACATCTCTTTTCACGTGACAGCCGAGCACTGAGCGAGTTCACCGAAACCGAAACTGATCGAAATATGCCATCGCCGTTGACACACAAAACACTGCTTCCCCCCCGGCGCATATTATCTTTCCCGATGGTGTTAAAAATAATAATAATTTGCTTTTTCCCTGCCATCTAATAAAGCTGCTGCCTTCACTTCCTGTTCCTATTACTGTGGTCGAGAAATCTATAGGTGGACCATCCATTGACTAGATACAAACTCCCATTTTTACGCCCTCATGACTGCTAAGAAACCCAAATGTAATTTTTCTGTGAACGTGCTTAAGGATAGGTGAACTTTGATCATTTTGGCTTGTGATTGTGCGGCGCTCACACGCGCTCCATTTGGACTCTCTGCTTCCTGTGTATGCGCTCTCAGCTCGCGTTCAGCCGGATGCCGAATACGTATTTTAATGGCATACAATCACATTTTTATGGCACATATAAAATCATCTCGGTTTATGAATCCATTCCCTTGGATTAGAGAAATCATGGGTACAGCTCCGAGACCGACATCTGCGCTCTCATATTGATTAGCTTTACGCATACACTGTATATTACGGTGATTGCGCAGTTAGGGCCCTTAAAGGTAAAAACAACGAAGTGAAGAGAGAATCAGAAGCATAAACAGCAAAAATGTACATATGGGACATACCTATTTTTTCAGACATCCATACTAAATATTTTACTGTTTTACCAGCATGAACATATGATTGCATACCATGCAATCATCTTGATTTTGGCTGGTTTTGCTTTAGTGGAGAACATTTATGGATTCAGTATGAAAGCTGCATTTAGTGTTAACATTTCCACTGAATGCAAAAGGATCCAGCTCAACTGGCAGATTTGTGTCGATGTTGGATTGATTTGGTAGTTTGAGAACATTTAAGAACAATTTGCATAATTGACTGCAAATATGAAGAACTGTTCATCTGTCTTTTATATATCTCATTAATTATATATATTACTAAATAAATTCTTGTGAGTTATTTTGCATTTAAAAACTTTGGACAACACAGTTCATAGGAATGATGCTGCCTTTGATAAGTCCATAAAACACATTTTATCCTTCCTGTAAACCTGGACATCAATGGCCCGTCTTTGTAATAGGCTACAAATGGACCAATGGAAATAAGCATCTTTTGGATGATTATGATACACTTTACCCGGGCCTGTCTTTAAAAAACAATACTAAAATTTGTGAAGCGGTTATCTGCTTATGATATATGATTGTAAACAAATTCCAAAGAGTTTGTAGTCACTTCTGAGGATTTAGTAGAAGTTTATTTTTATAAATGACAAGCAACATATGATGGATTGGAATTTTGAGCTACTTTGAATCCATTTCCAAAAATCTTTTGTTGGATTGTTAAATATTTATTATGGATATAGCATATGTATTTGAATGTCATAAATTTATATTTTTGTTATTTCCGTGTATCGACCCATGTGATCCTAGTGCTGGAGACCTACAATAATTCCAAATAAAGTGAACTACATTATTACAGGAATGTTTTTTTCAGAACTGGCACCACACCACCAGGCACAGATCTTTTTTTCTTTTTTAAATTATTATTCATTAGATATACTGTAACTACAATAAGAATCAAATGTTTTTTCAGCTACTTTGTGCACAGTTTTGTTCTGCTTTATCCCACATAAAAGATGAATAAAAAAGGAGGCATTCTAGATATATTGTCTATATGTTTATGTACTCAGCCTTTAGGCAACATCCTTATAGGTTTTTGTAGATTGTTTTTAGCCAACTGCAGGGAAATGAAGTATATATATAAATAACAGCAGCATTATGAGTTAATTTAAATTAAGTTTTAAATACCTAACAATGTCACTTTTCTCTCACTAATCATAAGCAGTAAACAGATATTGATTCCTACTCACAATCTCTGATTATGAAATTCTCTGTACTGACTGATTTCTAATAAGTAACCAGAAAAATAGTGAAATGTTCTCAGTTTTTATACATAAAGGGGCGACTTTGGTGAGAAGCTCTTTATTTTGTATGGGTATAATGTCGTATTATGAGCTTTTGGGGAAACTACATTTAATGTCAAATGATTTATTCTCACCTATTCCGCATAATTAAGTTGCTTTTACCTGTCCCCTCTGTGCAGATTTCTCTCCCGGAGATCATGAAATCAACGTTATAATCAGAGATAATGTTACTCTGTCATGTCAGGCTGAGGAATCAATGCCTTTTAAAGTTGTGGAGTGGAGCAGACCTGGTACAGTCTCAGAATATGTTCTGGTTTCCCACAAACAAAACCCAGAACCAGAGACCCCAGAACAGAGCTACAAGGGCCGTGTAGAGCTGAAGGACATGAAGAATGGAGACGTGTCTCTGGTTCTGAGGAACGTGACCGCTGAGGATGGTGGAAGATACGAGTGTTACGTTGTGAAAGACACAAGGCGGAGGAAGAGAGACATCAAACCATTCTGCACTGTCTACCTGGATGTAGCTCCTCCTCCAGGTGAGTCTGTCTCTGGATCAGAACCTCCAGCTGTTTCCTGGTTTTGGATGTAAGAGAGAAACATTTCTTATGAGATGTTGATGATGAGGTGATCAGCAGATGATGTTCTCTAGTCATCTCCTACCTGATAGATCAGACTAACACCTGGTACTGTTCTGCAGGTCATGGACAGAATGGACTGATTGCTGGGCTGGTCGTCCCTGTTCTGCTGGTTTTTGCATCCATGTTTTTTCCTCTGGCTGTTGTGTAGGTCTGGAAGAAGAATAAGAAAAATTATGCCTCTCCTCCTCCTATTCCTCCTCATGATGAAGATGTAGAGATTTTCCTGGTCTGACTGAAAGTTCAGATTCTTTTTACATCACTGGAACCCATACCTGGTTCTGTTCTGCAGATCATGGACACACTGGATTGATCCTGGGTGCTGGTGGTTGTTGCTCTAACTGCTTTGTGGAAGAAAGAGAAGTTCCCACACTTTGAAGTAAAAAAGACTTTGGTTGGACTCAAAGTTGTAGTTAATTCAATTCAATTCAATTCAATTCAGTTTATTTATATAGCGCCGTTTCACAACAGATGTCATCTCAAGGCACTTTACAAGAAGAGTTATTAAAATACAATGTTTAATTTAGAAATTAGAGAACCACAGAAGATTGCGTCGTGTAATTCTCAGCAATCCCTCACACTGAGCAAGCATGAAGCGACAGTGGAGAGGAAAAACTCCCTTTTAACAGGAAGAAACCTCCAGCAGAACCAGGCTCAGCACAAGCGGTCATTTGCCGAGACCGTCTGTGGTTTGGAGAATACAGAACAGAGACACAGAAAGAGCAACACATCCATGTTTTTAACCTATCTCTACCTAGCTACTCTACCTCTTCCTATCTCTTCCTAGCTTTTGATACTCTACCTGACTACTAACATTAACCTGTCTCCTAGCTACTAGGAGACCTAGCTAACACTCTCTACTTGGCTTACATTAATCTATCTCTACCTAGCTACTCTACCTCTTCATATCCCTTCCTAGCTTTTGACACTCTACCTATAGTTAATCAAAGTCCAATAACCCAGGAGCTGAGAAATCATGCGTCGTCCTAAACTAACAACCGCTTCTGTTCTGCTAGTAGAGGACGCCATGAACTCACGCCATGTACAGCTCGCCCCGTGTTTTGGAGCTTATTTTGTTCCATCCTAGGGATGATCAGGGCGGTAATATCAGAAAAACTCTACCAGCCTAAAACATCTGCCATTATTGAATTAGTATAACTTTCACCTTATACCTTTCTTGAAGAGACTAACAGCAGCAGACTTTACTAAGTAAACATAACTAAGACAAAATAACATATGTAAAATATAATATTACCACAAAACAAAAATTTCAAGTGAAACGTTAAACTTTTTGTGTGAATTTATTGCAGATTTTCCACATTTTCAGTATCAGTTCATTGTATCTGTTAAGTTTAACCGATACCAATACATGTATAACTGAGATCATTGTTTTTGGCTCACAGACACAAAGAGAAAGTGTTCAGTCATCAGTCATCTTGAGTCTCTCTGTCTTCAACCAAAAAATCAGGTTAGAAATCTAGGGGTAATCATGGACTCAGACCCGAACTTAAACAGCCACATCAAAGCAATAACATCAACAGCTTTTTACCATCTGAAAAACATTGCTAAGATCAGAGGAATATTGACGAAACCAGACTTAGAGAGACTTATCCATGCATTTGTCTCCAGCAGGTTAGACTACTGTAACGGCCTGCTCACTGGCCTCTCTAAACCAGCTGTTAGACAGCTTCAGTACATTCAGAACGCTGCTGCTGGAGTCCTGACAAGAACCAGGAAATACGACCATATTAGTCCAGTGCTCCGGTCTCTGCACTGGCTTCCTGTCGCTCAGAGAATATCATTTAAAACAGCTCTGCTTGTGTACAAGTCTTTTCATGGTTTGGTACCTAAGTACATCTCTGACATGTTAGAGACATATCAACCATCTCGGGCCCTGAGAACTTCAGGGAGGGGTCTCCCGGTGGTTCCCAGAGTCAACAATAAACACGGTGAGGCTGCATTTCAGTGTTAGGCAGCTAAAATATGGAACAGTCTTCATGAGGATGTGAGACAAGCCTCAACTCTAACAATGTTTAAATCCAGGCTGAAAACAGTTCTTTTTACCCTGTACACATGACAATTGAAAGTATTTTATCTGCAGTCTTTCTTTTTATTGTAATTAATTATTTTTTAATTTTATAGGGTTTTTTTCTATTTATCCATTTTCTTAATTTATGCAACTGTGAAGCACTTTGAATTGCCTTGTGTGTGAATTGTGCTCTACAAATAAAATTGCCTTGCTTTGCCATGCCTTAAAGATTTTTTTTTGTTTTTTGTTTTACCGGAGCATGAGCCCATGTAGCCGTTGGTCTTAATATATTGCTTGCAAAACGACATAAAATGATACAAAATATTTTTTTGTACATTAAACTTATTTTGCCTGCGTACAAAATATCATTACTGTTCATCAATGGCTCTCTGATTTTAAAAAAAATTGTTTGACAATGCAGTTGCCACTACACCCATCATAATTTTTTCCAAATATCAACACAAACAGCCGGCAGGTGTGGCAGGGCATCCAGTGGCAGACAAACCACAAGACGCACCTTAGAGCTGCTGATGGTCACATTGCATTAGCGGAAAAGCTGAGCATCTTCTTCGCCCGCTTCGTGTTCACAGGACCCGAGGCACCGGAGGCAAAGCAACCCCACATGGCGCACAACAGCAGCTTCTGAACTCTGGAAGAACACAAGGTGAGGTGCAGCCTGAAGGTCATCAACCATAGGAAGGCAACTGGTCCTGATGGCGTACTGAGGGATTATGCAGACCAGCTGAATGGGATTTTTACAAATATCTTTTACCAATCTCTTGCAAGTTCAGTGGTTCCACCCTGCCTCAAGTCCTCAATCATAGTCCCTGTGCCCAAGAAGCCCCTCATCTCTGGTCTGAATGACTATAGACCAGTGGCACTTACTCCAATTGTGATAAAATGCTTTGAGAAGCTGGTCCGCAGCCACATTACAGGAGTCCTGCCCACCAGTCTTGACGAGGCACTGGTATGACGTTTGATGCACAGTCACATTTCTTACAAAGCGTGCACAACAAAGGAATCAAAAAGCGCTGCACACTCCTAATTGGACGCTTGAATATTCACAACTTGAAGCGTGTTTAAAGCAAAATGGTTGCGCCTCAAAATATGCCATTTTCACAAGTGTGAAGTCAAAAACACACAATTTGTGGGAGGACCTTAACCGGGAGTAGCAGTCAGCTGGCCTCTTCCATCCCTCCTTCTCCTGACCTTTCGGGAGCTCCCTGAGGACTCTAGTCTCCGACCTGACCGCATAACATGTTCGGCCCGGCCTCAGGTGGAGCTGGGAGCGCTCCAGCGAGGGACCAGTATGGGAGAGCTAAAGACCCAGTCGACCTGTGGCAGAGGGATCCATAAACACTGACCCCTCGCTGCATTGGCAGGCCGAGTTTAGGGAGCAGTTGTCCCGTTTGTTGTCCATTCATCGAATGGATAAAAACTCATGAGTCAGCTTCCTGATGAGAATGTTTGATGCTTTTCTACTTGGGTCTGCTCTATCTGGAACGGGCAGGCTTAGCCCCGATTTGGCACGTTTCCAGCCGACCCTTTTTGTAAGACTTCCTTTGCATTGGTTGGAAGTGAACTGAGTCAACCCAACACCCCCACCTATGGGCTGATTTTCCTGGTAAAGTGATATCACTCTCACTCCTACCAAACAGTGGTAGCCACTGATTGGCCAAGCAGTCTTTGTTTGTTTGAAGTAATGTCACCGAATGGCAAGCATGGATTCCAGCGAATTAAAACCATTGCTGGGGGATACTAAAGTAAATAAAGCCTGAAAAATGTGCCTTGAAAGACCAAAATGACTGGAATTGGGCAGCCAACAAGTACTGGAAGTGCTTTGCAGAAATTGATGACATGTATGGTGAAAGGCCGGCAAGCAATGGGAGAGAAAATGGACCAGGTATCGGCTGCACCATCGGCATCTGTAATGTTTGAAAACTGTATGTGATGACTGATATTATTCAGGTTGGCAAGAGGAACAAAGCTGTGATCAGAGCTGTTATCGGGTTCCACATGCGGGTCGGAGCACGCTCCAGCCAGGGAGTGGTAGAGCAGGTGTCGGAGAGAAGGCTGGTAAAGCTACCGGCAGAAAGCAGCAGAAAACCAGAAGAACTCCAAGCTGATCAGAAAGGGAGGGTGATAGTTGGACTGGAAGGCTGCAGCAGTCTTGACAGACTGGGGGATCACTGGTTAGATCAGTACTGGCAATGAGAATGTAGATGAGGAACTGGAGACATGAACAGACTGATGACAGATGGATATGAGGTGCGTGAAGGACATTAGGGGGATCTGTGTTGGGCATGATGACTTCCTGACAGACTTTTTACCAGGGCTTTTTCTACGGTAAGCCTGTCCATGTCTTGGCCCACTGCCGTGCTCCAGAGTTGGTAATGGAGGAACAACCAGACCGCTCTGGTCTGAGCTGACCCATTACTGCCCGAGCCAAGCCAATCCTAGCGGAAAAGGAGACTCAGTACCCTGCCCAGTAATCCATCCAGAACCACTGTATTGTGTCAATTTACAGTCTTTTGTGTTCTCTGAGGGTGCCATTTTGGCAAAATATTATAAAGACCTGCCAATAACCTTTTTTCATGAAGAAAGTAATGGAATTGTATTGCTGAAACATTATAATCATGTTTAGTTAGCACTTTAAATGAAGTCATGTATGCTATTATATATAACATACACAAGTTTTCTGAGTGATTGTGTATCAAAGTGGTTAGTGCAGCTGCTTAGAAAACAGAGGCCCTTTTTCTGAGTTTAAGCCCATCCCCTGCTGTTTATTTTTGAGCCTTATAGCAACCTAAATGTGCTAGGTTGACCCAACATGTTTAGATTAAGTTCACTCAACAAAATTCATCATTATTAAATCAACCCAAATCAGTTGGGTGTAAATTATTTACATATTTTTATGTTCACCCAACAAGTTTATTTAAAAAAAATTTTTTAATGTGGCCTAGCTTGAGCATGTGGGTTCTGGGTTGCTCTGTGGATAATGGGGGAAGTTGAAACAACATTAGCTGGCAAGCTAACAATGGCAGCTGGCAGCTAGCAGCGGCCTCATAGCTGTTCCGTGGTTGGTAATGCCGGTAGCACTTTACCTATGATGTCTTGAGTGAAGGCACTCTTTCTAAAAGGAAATAAACAGTCACCTCTAGAACCAGCTCTTGTTGATCTATTTCATTGTTTTTCACCAATTCTTGGTGAGAGGGCTTTGACATGGACAGGATTATGAAGGACGCCATTGACACCGTGGGCCCCTGCCTTGTTTCCTTTATAAACAGTTGTCTTAGTTTGGGCACTGTTCCTTCTGCTCTCAAACATGCCATTGTCCGACCGCTGCTCAAGAAACCCAACCTCGATTCTTCCATACTGTCCAACTTCCGCCCAATTTCTCATCTGCCATTCCTATCTAAGTTGATGGAGAAGCTTGTTGTCTCCCAGCTTCAATCTCATCTTCAGCAGCATGCCATAGCTGATAAATTTCAGTCTGGTTTCAGGTCCAGACACAGCACTGAATCTGCATTACTTAGGGTCCACAATGACATTCTTACAGCCCTGGATAGTAAAAGCTCTGTGGTCCTGGTTTTACTAGACCTGACCACTGCTTTTGATACCGTGGATCATACCGTCCTCATCTCCCGACTCAAACACACTGTCGGTCTACAGGGCATGGTTCTCAGATGGTTTTCATCATACCTTACAAATAGAACTTTTTCCGTTATGCTCAAAGACTCTTCCTCCTCAGCCGCCCCTCTGTCATCCGGTGTCCTGCAAGGATCCATTCTTGGTCCTATTCTGTTCTCGCTCTACATACTGCCACTTGGTCAACTCATCTCAAACCATAATGTCTGTTTTCACTTTTATGCAGACGACCTTCAGATCTACCTCCCCGTGGTTCTGAGTAATCGTTCTGCACTGGACCCCCTCCATAACTGCATTCACAACATCAAGCATTGGCTTTCCCAGAATTTCCTTCACCTGAATGAAGGAAAGACTGAGTACATCCTGTTCACCCCGGACTCACCAAACAGCTCCCCCAGTTTTGGTCCTCCAACACCTCAGTTTGCTCCGGCGGTGCGCAACCTGGGTGTTATCTTTGACAGTGGCATGTTGTTTGGAAAACAAATAAGTGCTGTAGTGAAGGCAAGTTTTTACCAGCTAAGGCTACTCAGCAAGGTCAAATCTTTCCTATCCCGAGCTGACCTCGAAAAGGCTGTCCATGCCTTCATCAGCTCGCGGATTGACTATTGCAATGCCCTCTACACTGGACTTAATCAATCACTCCTCAACCGTCTTCAACTGGTACAGAACGCTGCAGCACGTCTCCTCTCCAACACCTCTAAATACTCTCACATCAGCCCGGTCCTCCGCTCTCTCCACTGGCTCCCAGTTCGGTTTAGGGTAGAGTTTAAGATCTTGATGGTTGTTTTCAAGGCCATCAAGGGTCTGGCCCCTGACTATCTCACTGACTTGGTAATGGTCTACCAACCAGCCAGAACTCTCCGCTCCTCAAATCTCATCACATTGGTCTCACCCAAGTATAACTATAAAAAGTTTGGAGGCCGGTCTTTTTCCGTCCAAGGCCCAAAGCTGTGGAACGCACTTCCAGTGCAGCTTCGAAGCAACTCTGAGTTGTGTGTTTTTAAATCACAGCTGAAGACACATCTTTTCAGACAAGCTTTCGACACATAGCTACTGACGTCATTGTTGTTGTTTACGTGCTTTTAATTATTTAGTGCCGTCTACTGTGGTTCTTGTTTTTATTTGTGTTTTTATTCTGGAAAGCGCCCTGGGCACCTTTTGGCTGTTGTAAGGCGCTATATAAATAAAATTTGATTTGATTTGATTTGGAAGATTTTGTATATCAAGATAACATCCATGTTTTTAACAGTGGTGTTCCATCTTAAGGGCTCATGCTTTTTAATATCTGACAGTGATGGTACTTTTTTTGTCCAGTACTTTCAGAGCTTGTTTGTAAACTACTTGAATCGGCTGTAGTGTTGTCTGGCCGATGCCCCACTAGTTACCCAATAGGACACGATCATAGCATTAAAATACAATTTTGCTCAACAGTCAGATCGTTTCTAATAAACCTAAAGTTGGACAAGGTAAACTTAATTCTATTTGCAGTTTTTTTTAATCTGTTGTTTAAAAATAAGTTGTGAATTACGATCGATTCCTAGGTATTTCAACTTCTGTACGACCTTAATTGTTTTAATTTTCTACAGTGCGGGGGGTGGGGGGGTGGGCTTTGACTATGATGGATAGATATTAGGGTTGACAAATATACATTTTTTTTAAAATCTATGAATCATAGGGTAGCTGTAAATCAATCCTGACTAATTAACATTCCTAAATATGACTAAAAAATTTTGCCGTAAAGGGACAAATCTAGATGCTATCTCTCCTTTATTTTAATTAAATAAAGACGAGATTAATAAAATTTAGTTTTTAACTACACAACCACATTCACACTTGGCCCTTTTAAACTATTGAACTTTTAGCCAGTTGGTAAGGCAAACTAACTGGCTAACATTTTCTGTAGGTAAACCTGACTGTTTCTTATTAATGTGGAACAACCCTTAGCATCCTCTTTGCCGAGTTTGGAATATCCCTAATCTGTAGTCTCATCTGCTCTTATATTGTTTTCTTAGTGCAAGAAAAAATCTATTTTTATATATCCTTCTTGAAAACAGATTGAGGTTATGGTCTGGCATACCTGTGATCATATTTAAAGTTATCTCAAACTTATTGGAAAAGAAAAGATCTATGCTTGTTTCATAGGTAGTAGTCAGTCTAGTATGACCTTTTTTTTAAATAATTGAGTAAAGTTAAAATAAGAGAACTTCATTTTTCGTATAACATTCCTTAAATATAGCCTAAAGCTCTGCATAGAAATTATTAGGGGCTGATGGAGGTCTATACATCCCAATCAGCATTTGAGGAGAGAGAGCTATTTTAAGAGCGATACATTCAAGGTTGTGCATACAGACCCATTCTATTCATTTGTTCTTTAAGTGTTCCCTGACGTAAAATATTCCCCCTCCACCCTGATTTCCCACCCACTTATTCCTAAGATTTTGTAGCTTGGTAAATGCAGTCTAGCCATCAGATAATTCATATTTATCCAGGTCTCAGGCCCTGTCCAGCCGTAGCCAGGTATCTCACAAAACAGAGATATTTTTCTACGCTTTGGCCTGTCATCCACACGTAAACTGAGATTTGCGGCACCAAAAACAAATCTTTTTAAAAACTCCGGTCAAAGTGGAGATTTGCTTTTTCTCCGTTTTCAGTATCTTCGTCTGGACGGCTAAAAACGGAGTTTAAGAGCCGTAACGTCACTATCCGCGACAAAAACTGTTCCAACATCACTTGTGCGACCTCTGTTTACTCTCAAAAACAGCATTTATGCCCTCAGAGCTGTGTTGGTATCATCCATTGTTAAAGCGCGTTTTGCTTGTTTGCTTTTATAAGCTGTATGACTGCGGCATGCTGAAGATAGAGGATAGAAAGTTACTCTGAGCGGATAGGATTTGGGAGAAGTACTGCCCCCTACAGGTTTTCCACGTCTATGAATGTGCTGAAAACGCATTTATCCGGTTATGTGTGGATGGAGATTTTGTTTTTCAAGGAGCGGAGGAAAATCTTTGTTTAAAAAAAAAAAACAGCTACATGTGGACATGGCCTCAGACAAACAAAAAATCAAGGTTTGAGTTACCTAATAAATTATGATTGCTGTCATGAATAATAGAAGAAAATTGCAACACAGGTTTCATTTTGAAATATACTGGATGCAGTTTATAGTGAGAGTATAATAATTCTCCCCCATCCGTAGATTTAGCTCAACCGTTTTTTGACCAAAGATCTAGTATTGTTGAGATATAACCTTGGCTAAGATGATCTGATGGGCTGATTCCTTAACCTACTGTAGCCAGCATGAACAAAATGCATCCTCATATCTGTCTTGCTTCCTCCACTGCCTGCACAGTGGTAACTTGAAATACAGCCGCAGGAGATAGCACAAATGTTTTTAAATCAGCTTAAGCTAACAACTTTATAGTGAACCATAACCAAACAGGAAGTGATGTAATGCCTCCTCTCAAACCCTAGCGCCCTGTGGGTGGAGAACATTTATGTTCCTGCAGCCCCTCAGCCTCAGAGGAAGAGGAGGGTTATATTCTCCATCAGAACCTCTGAGAGACACAATGAAGGAAACATCTGTCAGCTTGCTGCTCCGTAAGTAGAGACTCTTTCTGTCCATCACTGGGTTTCTGCTGATAGCTGATGATGGAGGAGAAGCTGGGTTAGAACTCACTGAGGAATCTGGGGGGAAATACATTAATGATGGAAATGTTTGAAACCTCTGAGCTGTTTCCTTCTTGCTGGAACAACATTTAAATAAATTGTTTGAATGGACATGATCTGAAGAGTGAAACAGGTTTTAGGGAGAAATGGAGGAATAATCAAGTATTTATTTGATTTTCAAAGTTATTTTTTGTCTTTTTAGTTCTGCTCTCAGTGCTGTGCTGCACAACAACCCAAGGTTGGTTAATTTCCTGGTTTACCCTGAGATATTACATTTTACTCACTCTCACTGGTTTGGACAGCAAACATTTTAGTTCCTTAAGATATAAAAAACTGTTGTTACTACTTCTACTAATGACTGGATTTTTTGAAAACATCAGTAAATACTATATTTTTCCTTCCAGCATCTGGTCTGACTGTGAGTCCCACCAGATCTCAGTTCTTCTTGAGAGAATCAGTGTCTCTGATTTGTAAGGAGGACAACAGCTCTGATGGATGGATCCTGATGAGCAACACAACCAGAGGAACCAGGATTCAGTGTAGAGATGGATGGGGGGAACCTGCTGGTTCTACCTGTAACATCACCTACTTGTTTAAATGGGACAGTGGGTTCTACTGGTGTGAGTCCATAGATGGAGCATCCATCAGCAGCAGCATCAACCTGACCATCAGTGGTAAGATGAGAGTGTGGAGTTAGTGTTGATGAAGCTGTGTGGAAATGGATGAAATGCTGTAGTTTGTCTCTGTGTTGAGGTGGATCAGTGATCCTTCAGAGTCCTGTCCTCCCTGTGATGGAGGGAGATGACGTCACTCTGAGCTGTCAGACAAAGACCACTCCCTCCAACCTCCCAGCTGCTGATTTCTATAAAGATAATGTCTTCATTGGACATGGATCCTCAGGTCACATGACCCTCCACCAGGTGAGCAGCTCTGATGAAGGCCTCTACAGGTGTAGCATCAGGGGTCATGGAGAGTCTCCATCCAGCTGGATCTCTGTTCAAGGTCAGCAGCTGAAAGTGGATTATTTTTTTGAACTTTTGAACATCAACATTATGACTAATTTAATCTTCATCTTATCTTAATTTAGTAAAACACACCATCTCCTCTCCACCTAGCTAGATAGCTATTACATGTTAGGAACTTTAGGATCATTGCAACACTAGTATCGTCCGCACAGTCCCCTGATCAATAATAATTCCCCTTCCCTGTAAACCAACAGCTCCACCCACCTCTGAGGCTCCACCCACATCTATGAGTCCACCTGCATCAACAGCTATTGCTACCACTACCAACCTGACTGTTTCTTCATCCATTTCCAATGTTGGTCTTCGTGTTTTTATCCACCTGGTCGTCTTTTGTCCTTATGTCCTCTCCACTCTCCTCGTGATATCTATATACAGAGACAAAGACACAGGTAACAGTTTGAACTATCAGTTAATCAGCTGATATATGAACAAATTACTATTTAATGACTGACTCTGTGGCTGCACGGTGGCACAGTGGTTAGCGCTGTTGCCTTGCAGCAAGAAGGTCGTGGGTTCGTATCCCGGTCCAGGGTCTTTCTGCATGGAGTTTGCATGTTCTCCCCGTGCATGCGTGGGTTCTCTCCGGGTACTCCGGCTTCCTCCCACAGTCCAAAAACATGCATGATAGGTGAATTGATCATTCTAAATTGTCCGTAGGAATGAATGTGAGTGTGAATGGTTGTCTGTCTCTCTGTGTTGGCCCTGCAACAGACTGGCGTCCTGTTCAGAGTGTACCCTGCCTAACGCCTGATAATTGCTGGGATAGGCTCCAGCTGCCCCGTGACCCTGAATTGGATAAGCGGTTAAGAAGATGGATGGATGGATGGATGGACTGACTCTGTAACTTTTACATCTTAAAAACACATATTTCCAAAATATTTTGGCGCACCAGCATTTAGTATGTTCATTTTTGGAGCTGTCATTGCCTGGGAATGTCCGGTTGCTGAAAACCGTTCTATAAAACGTTCTCGGTACACCTTCTGGAAGTACTCACTGAGTTTCAGTTTAGAGCATTAGGTCGCACGCTACCAAATGATATAAAGAAAACCACGGTTTTGAAAAGTGAGCCACGACAGATCCACCAAAGAAAGCAAAAAAGACGCTATCAGAAGAGGCGAGGAAAAGAGGAAGTGATAGAGATTAGAATCATCATTGGCCCAGCTTTTCTTCACTGGAGAGCTCTTACGCCGTATTTCATTCACACCGGTTGCAGTGATACTGCAACCGGTGTGAATGAAGCATTACTGATAAAACGGGATGTACAATGGATGGGGAACTAGCTGTTTTGCTACTGGATTTGTGAGTAGCTTAATACATTCTTGTTCCTTGTTTAATGTGTTTGGTCAGGCATGATGATGTTATTAAGTGACCGGAAAACTGTTCGACTGTTTTTAACTGACACGCTGTTGGTTTGATGTGTGTTTTTGTTTTGGCCGGTGAATTTTTAAAACTGTCAGTACACTGGCTTCTTCAGATGCGCTCCATAGAGATTTGGTTTTATGACAGTGGCTTGCAACCAGTGAACCAATAACCTTTCAAAACCGGAACATTAGCAATAACCTGGTGACTCATGGCCATGTGAACACAGGCAAAAATCCGAATATGATCATATTCAGGATTTTTAAAACACAAATATTACCCCTGGGGTACCCCTTTTGTAACCCAAATGTATCTGGTCATTTAAACGCTGTAATGGAAACCTTTATAACAAGTTATTTATTACTCACAGTACCTTGATAAAACATTAGTTAACTGAAAATTGCTTATGTATGTTGAAATAATGCTTAGTTATTGCACATTTATGACACATTATACAAAGTGTTCCCACTTTCCTCCGTCTTCTGATTGTAATGTGACATATCCTCTTTGACTGTTGAAACTGTGTGTCCTTTCACTCAGCAGTTTTATATATACAGCCATGTATGAAGTCATTTTTCCTCTCAGAGCTAAGTAATGAACTGGTCAGCAACAAATTCAATAGGGTGTGGTTAAATCAGTGTATATATAGTTGTGACTATCGGCATATCCCCATGAAAAGGAGCATTGATATACGTTCTGTGCATGCTCTGTGTATACAGGAGTAACTCTACTTCTCTCTGCTCATGCATGGTTATTGTGAATGTTTCAGAAACCCCAAGAGTGACTTTAACTCGACCATAACCTGAATATTGGCTGCATGTAAACCTAGTCATTGATTTTATGCTGCAAGCCTTGAGATTGCAATTGAGGGCAAATTTCTGCAAAGTTAGTGTTTTTGACAATGATGAACATTTATCATTTTTAAACACATATTTTGTCTAATTTTTATCTGTTTAAACCTGCAGGAGACAATCTACCAACCTCCGTGGTTATGTCTTCCCCCACCCTGGACGAATAGAGATTGGATAATCTTACTGTCATCAATATCAACACAAAGGACCACATCTGCATCTAGTTATTCAGAGATTGTTGTATAAATAAAACAAGGATATGAACCATTTTTAAAATTCAAACAAGCAGAGTGCCGATTATACACCCCTTAGGAACTCTTCGTGCTTCAGTTTACTTGAACAAACCAAGATTCCACTTTGACCCTCCCAGGAAGAGAAACTATCTGATCCAATACAATAAATCTAATGGAAAACTTTAAAACGGCTAATTCTCAATTACAGTGATTGTCAGTTGGAAGGATAGAGCATTGTAGAGGGACAATAAACTGTTTTTTTTTTCATTAAAAGTGAAGTTCAGCCATTGTCAAACAACACACTTTTCAGACTTGCTTGTTCAAAAGGACAGCAGTAGCTGGAATCAGTAATTAATATAAAGGCACTGTTTACAGTGAAGGAATTTTTTGTGTCAACAGGTTGTGGTTTACCTGTGAAAAGACCATCAGCTCAGTGGCATTCGTATTTCCTGTTACTTGAGCAAACCTGCAGGTGGACCTAAAAAGTTTAACTGCAGAGCTGATAGTTTTAAAAAACAAATTCAAGGTTTTCATATGTGCATTTTATGCATATATCATATAAGATCATATGTACTTTGGAGATCAGACTCTTATTGATTTGATCCTAGTTAAGGTGAATTAAACAGCTATCTTACTTGCAGCATGCTGTGAGTTTGCACAGTGTGTTTTTCTCATTTAAACCACAGAAACCACCTGATGTTGATTCCTGTGACGTTTTAACTTTTCCACCAGTGCCTGATCTAGTGGTCACATTTATTGAACATAGTGTCACGGAATTATCTGTTTTTTGATCTTTGCTCTACTTGCCACCTCTCTTACTGGAAAATATAGAAATGCAAGCGGCCCTTTGCTGTTATTTGGCTGAAAACAATACATAACTATAAATAGCATGATCTTTTCAAATATTGACCATGACAAAATCATTATCATTATGATTATCTTTGAGCTATTGGCTCTTCACTATCCTGTTTACTTTTCTACTCACTACAACAGTGCCTGTTAAACCCTGCTTACTATCACTAACTCCTCTTATTACTGCCATCATTCTTTCCTGCCTTAGTCATGGAAGTGTAACTGCATATCTCAAAACTGCCTCTGTCACTCCAATCCTCAACAAACCTGGTGCTGAGCCGAATGACTTCAATAATTAAGACCAATATGAAACCTTTTCATTAAAAAAACTCTCGAGAAATCTTTTGCGTGCTAACTTCATACTTGTCTCAACAAGAATCACATCTATGAATGGTTTCAGTAGTCCAGCTTCTACCTCTCCATAGCACTGAAACTGCTCTGATTCACTAGTGACCTGCTAATGGCTGCCGACGTAGGTTATTTTACCATCCTTATTCTTCTCGTACTCATCATTGCATTTGATAGCATTTCCCACCACATTCTTATCAACAGACTTGCTTCCATTGGAATCTGTAACATTGCCCTTTTATGGTCAACCTCCCACATCTCTAGTTGCACACAAAACTTTCACCTTACATCTCACTCTTCAAAACCCCAAGCCTTAGCACGTGGGCCCCTGCTTTTTATTATCTACAGGATGCCACTTGGTCACATCTATTGTCAAAACACTTTCACTTTTTTTCACTCTGCTGGCAATACCCAGTTGTATGTATCCACAAATTCACCAATTCTGTCTGGCTGTCCTTTCTACCTGACTGTCTAAAGGACATTGCAACATGGCTATCTGCAAACTTCTTGTAGATTAAACTAAATTGTACTTATAAAATATAGGACACTATCTACATTAACCAAATCCAGAGGTGTAGACTTGAGTCACAACATAGACTCAAGTCAGGCTCTATTAATTAACTTAGGTAAAATTGTAATGTAAAGTCAAACTTGGACTTCACAGGGTAGGAACCACCCAGAGCTACATGTTGCACAGAAACACTAAAAGTGTGGCACCACCCTCTGAGTAGCAGCTTGGAAAGATAGCATGGTGATCAGAATCGATCACCTTGAGTAAGTCTTTGCAGGACTAAAATGCAAACATCTACAAGCTCCAGAGAGGCAGCCGATAAGACAGTAATATTCTATATTGCTGGTTGTGTGTGGACTTGGCTGCTGTTGGAGGTGAGACAATGTTGACCTGCTTGTTTGACTAGACGTGGCCCAAACAATGGAGATGCTGATGTGATGTGTTTGCATTGGTCTAAAATTACATTGTTTGTGGTTATTATTAAATTTATAAGATGATTACACTATTTGGAAACCGAGAAGAAGTAAAGCATTGTTGTGGTCACTGAGTGGAATCCAGTTTATGTTAGTCTGTCTCAAGCGGGGAAGGACAAAGAAGCTCACAGCTTGACAGGTAAATGGCCTGTACGTGTATAGCACTTTATCCAGTCCTGAGAACCCCATGTGTTGCCCCACCGGGCTCTCTGACCAAACAAGTGGGCTAGGTGGGTGAAATGTCTTACCCAAGGCTACAATGATCAAGACAGGTAGACCAGGGGTTAAATCCTGCAACCCTCTGCTTACAGGACAAGGTCCTACCTCTTGCACCATGGTCGCCGCCAAATAACATGAGATAATGGTCAAATTACCTTTTTTTGCAACACCCTTTCTATCCACATATAATAGATAATTGGAAAGCTAAGATTCCTGTGATTCAAATGATAATGTCAATCAAGAATACAATCATAACACAGCAACAGCTTTTGTCAAACCATTCAAAAAGCAACACAAATAGAAACTTGATGATGGATGGAGGTGCTGGGTTCGGTTGCCTCCCGGCTATCTGGTGGTAGTATCAAGGCTGGTGGATGTCGGCCTGGGGGCTCAGTCGACTGGGGCTTCGGTGTACTCACGGGCCAGGTGCGGTATTTCCGGGGTATCTGAGTTGGTGGTGTCCTGGGTTCATGCCTCAGCGCGAGGGGCCTTGGTGCGCTGGCAGTGCTTGGGGCCTCTCTTGTTGGTGGGGAGGCGTTTACCATCTAGCACAGGTGCTCTCCCTAGTCTGAATGTAGGGATGGATTTATAAGGGGCCTCGCCTGTGGTGCCGGTGCCCACTGCCTAACTGCATCTAGACACTGAGGGCCCGGGGTGGGAGATGGGGGTTTCCTGCAGCATTCCCATGTCGCACCCCTCTGTTTAAAGAGAACTTAGAACAACAAAGCTCAGGGGGTTCAGAGGGTTGCCTTGCAATCTGAGGGCTACTGGTTCGAGTCTGTCGTTGTGTCCTTTGGCAAGACACTTCACCTACCGCCTACTGGTGTTAGCCAGAGGGACCGATGGCGCGATATGGCAGCCTCGCTTCTGTCAGCCCCAGGGCAGCTGTGGCTACAATCGTAGCTTGCTTCCACCAGTGTGTGAATGTGAGAGTGAATGAATAATGGAATTTGTCAAGCGTATTTGACTGTCCAGAAAAGCGCTATATAAGTTTGATGCATTATTTTTATAACACCACAATCGAGCAGGGGTAGAGAGGCTGGGGGTCTACCCACACCCCTGTTCGTTGGACCATCAGGGGTTGTAGCCCGGGTGGTATATCAGGCCGTCTGGTCGGGGACCTGGGCTGGTGGGCTACTCTTGCAGGGGTGGGGGCCTTGGCGGTCTGCTTGTCCCCATCCTGGTGGGCAAGGAGTTCGTCTCCCAGTGCAGGGGCAGGTTGCTCTATTGGGGCATCTGTCCTTGGGCCTGGGAGTATAGAGTATGTATGGGGCGTATGAACAAGTGTCATGTGTTGGTGAGAATGTGTGTGTCTATATGTCTATGTCTACTTTTCAGGTTGGGTGTTTGGCTGCCCTCTGGCCTGGTGCATATTTTTACCCTCCGTCACTCCCTGTCGTTGACAGATGCCCCTGCCCGTTGGTCGATGGTGGTTTTTGATGCCTGGGGCTGGGGGCCCTGATGCAGTTCGGTCCTAGTGCATGCCGGGCTGGTCTTGGGTGGGCCGGTGTGTCAGGCGGCCGCTGTTTCAGGCCGCCGTCCTCCTTGGATTGACTGGGGAACCTCTTATGCTGCATTCAGACCAAGGACTTGGTACTCAGACACCAATTCTGAGTAGCAAACTGCTGGTTTGTTGTAGTTTCCAATATCATGCTCATATTAGCCTAGAAATAACACAGTATCTGCTGGTCTTTGAAGAAGCACTGCTCCTGGTGTGTATGAAGAACAATCTCAAGACGCACACATTTCTGCATTCAGTTCATAGACCGTAAAAAAAAAAAAAAGACTAGACCTTGGGTGATGTTACCCATAGGTTTCTGAAGAGCAGAAAATGAAGCCACTGGGCAGGTCTCACCTCCGCCATCTTGGCCACTGGCCTTGTCACTTTCAGAAAATACAAAAATAGGCAAAGAAGTGGAGCATAGAGTGGTGCTGTGAGGCTAGGGGCGGAGGGTTGACATTCCGAGCCAAAATATCTACAAGGTCATCAGAAGCTAGTCTGGAGCTAACAGAAGCTAAGGTAGGGTGCAGCCACTTTCAGCTAGAAGGCAGCTCCGAGACAATCTGCCCCTTTTCCACTAGGGTGGCTTAACCCTCTAGGCCCCAAAGTCGCAATATTGCGACAAGCAACATTGCTGACTTTAACGAGCCACAGCTGGAGATAGGGCCACTAAGTTAATTACTACTTTACACCAGGAGATGGCGGTCATGTGGACCTTTAATCTTGGACACCTTTTTGGGTGTGTTTCCATGGAAACTTTTGGAGTAAATCGGCCTGTAAGTCAGCGCCGCGAGCGGGGGACGTGAGGTGCAGCTGCTGCGGTCACAATATAGAGAAAGTGAGTTTTAGAAATATAAAACTTATGAGGCCGAGATGTCGGAGTTCCCCGCCGTGAAGTATTGGCTTATTCAGATTCTGAAGAGAAATATTTACCTCTGATCTGTTCAGTTGTCCCAGGAGAAAGTGAAACTAAAATGTCCCACAGTAACAGCCAGTTCCGTTTCGCCATGACGCTCCAAAAGTAGCAACATTCCATTTCTGTATCACGTTCTCCCGGTGAGAGAAATGTATGTGTTCGGGTAGCAAGGTGGTAATCACAACGCTAATTGTGACCGAGGTGGGAGGGATGTAAAAATCAGTGGAAATAATAGCAGATGCGATCGAAAACAGGAGAGAAAAAAGACTTATAAGCGAGTAAACAGCAGTAAAGTTATCTGCCCCGCTGCAATTGATGATGATGATGATTTTGGCAAGGTTTGCTTGACAGATGAGGAAGAGTAGAATCTCCAGTGGATCAGACAATTTGATGAACCTGTTAGTTATTTTTGGGACGGATCTGTACAATTCTGTGGCCAATATTTTCTTTCTGTTGATTTTATATAGTGAATAGAGTAACGGAGCCACATAAGAAAGGACATAAACAGATATATCCACCCGTTCTTGAAAAAAAGCCAGAAAAATGAAACATTTAGATGTAGAAAATACATATATAGAAAAATCTAAATAAAAAAATAAAATTATTGATGAAACAAAAGCTAAAAAAAAGCTAAAAATGTGTGAGTCATGCAATCCAATAGTGCCAACGCCTGATGACGTCATAATATGCAAATTAGATGTATGATTTTGCTCATGTCACAAACTTTGGATCATACTGAAGATTTTTCTAATTTACAGTGTATCTTTATCTATAATCAAATTAAAGCTACAACATTTTGAACTAGTAATATCTAAATTGAATATTTTATAGAAAAAACCCCGGCGCCTACCCGAACAGATGGTGTTTCCATTAACATCTCCGAAGAACAGTTGTTTATATATTATAATCTGTTATTTGAACGGTGTTTTACTACTTAGCCTTATGTTTATCCACTATTTTTTAATACTTTACCTTCTTATTTTAATCTTCCTTCCAGTGTTTCCTCTGAGGGAGCCCTCTGCATTGGGAGTGGTGGTTGGCTGTGGTTGTATATGTAAATTTATAGGGGGTCCGGTTTCTTTTCTTCACCTTCTTCCTTTCTCCCTTCTTGTCTCGGTTTAGTGTCCATGACGTCAGGAAATTGAACCCACAGTAATCACTAATAGAAAAAAAAAAGAATAAATAAAAATAAATAAAAATTAAAATTAAAAATTAAAAATTAAAGCAGTGATTGACATGACGTGTTTATTTCTTGAAGACCCCATTGATGTGGAAACGGAGATGTCATTTTGGAGAGGATTATCATATTAAACTCTACCAATTATAAAAACTCAGTGGAATATTAAGTGTAGCTACTTACAAGAGCATGGAAGTCTGTTATATTAGAGGGCTCCACAAGAAAGAATACACCATCAGTAACTGGTAAAAGATTAGTCAGATGATTATTAACCATAAAACTGCCCCACCTAATCTTTTTTTTTTATTCAGGGCATGTCCCATCACAATTTTTCTAATTTTGCGTCACCTTAGAATGGATTTATATCTAGAGAAACAGCAGCCAATTACAGAGAACTGTAGCCTACAGATGAATGATGGATGGCCATTACATTTAACATATACCATTAATTTGAATAAATGTACCCTTATGTAGGCCCTTGTGTCCTGAGGTGTGGCTGGGTCCAATGAGCTCCCCCTCAACAATATGTCGCCCACTGTGTTAACTGGGGGCCATCTCTTCAGCCTCTGTGAGAGGTGATGGGGGTCAGCCACCACCTTCTTTCTGTTGGCTATTCTGGAGGTCAAATTGGATTATATCCAGAAAATTCACATTTTGAGACATTCTGTTACAGCAGACTTTCAGGTGTGACTTTCATATAGACAATATTAAATGATGGCAATGATACTATGGCTGAAATTTTTTTTTTCTTTGTTTGGGCAGGGGCACATAAGGTTGGCCCCCAAACCATTTATTTTAACCCACCAGGGAAAGAACTGTGCACTCATGGCACTTAAATTATATTTGAACTAGGAATTAACACATATGGAATTATGTAGTACTTTTACAAAAAAGTGTGAAATAACCTGGCCTCCAAAGCCACCGGACCTGAACCCAATGGAGATGATTTGGGGTGAGCTGAACCGCAGAGTGAAGGCAAAAAAGGCCAACAAGTACTAAGCATCTCTGGGAACTCCTTCAAGACAGTTGGAAAACCATTTCGGGTGACTACCTCATAAAGAAAAAGAAAAAAAAAGAGGAGAAAAAAAAAAAAATTATGGGGGGGATTTTTTGTATGAAAAGTGCTGAATAAATAAAGTCTGATTGATTGATTGGAATACAATTTATAATTCTTCCCCCTCCAAACACGACTAGTTGAGTTTTTCACAAATGTGTTCTATTTTGGGCTCATCTGATCACACCACATTCTCCTCTGAATCACCCAGATGGTCTCCGGTAAACTTTAGAGGGGCCTCAACATGTGCTGGTTTAAGGAGGGGGACCTTACGAGCGCTGCAGGATTTGAATGCATGACGACATAGTGTGTTACCAATATTAACCTTTGATATTGTGCTCCCAGCTCACTTCAGGTCCTTGACCAGTTCCCCCAGTGTAGTTCTGGGCTTATACCTCACTGTTCTCTAGATGATTTGTACCCTACCAGGTGAGCTCTAACATGGAGCACCGGATCCAGGGAGATTGTCAGTGATCCATTTCCTAATAACTGCTTCAACAGGTAGCTAATCCCAGTCTTGTGTAGATGTACAATTTTGTCCCTGGTGTCCTTGAACAGCTCTCTGGTCTTAGCCACGGTGGAGGTTGGAGTGTGTGTTTGTCTTATCGAAATAATGAGTTCAAACAAGTGACATTATTACAGGTAACTAGTGGAGGATAGAAGAGCTTCTTAAAGAAGAAGTAACAAGTTACTGATTGCAAGACAACGTCCTTGTTTGTAGGTGCTAAACACAATTTTTTACCAATATACAAATAACGTATTTGAAAATCATACAATGATATTTTGGGGATTTGTATTTTACATTCTTTCACCTGCAGTTCAAGTATACTTGTATTGAAATCAAAGACTTCTCTCATGTTTTGAAATGGGACAACTTGCACCATCAGTGGCTGCCAAATACTTTTTTTTACCCCACTTTATATATCTGTGTGGGTCATAGTTGATGGTTCTTGGTTCACTTTGTTTGTTTGGTTTGTTTTATCATGGTCTTACCCCCTCTCTCTGTCATCTTACATGTTTAGAAAGAGATTCGGACGTTTTCTTGTACATTTTCTGTTCCCCGTGCCGTTTTGTGGCTTCATTGCACCCTTTCCCTCTTAACTTTCTCATCTACCTCTCTTCATTTTCTTTCTTTATTCTCTTTGTCCACAATATTGGAGAAAAAAAACAAAGTAATCTCTACTAAAGATTTCTTACACATACACACTATGTCAAGCGGAGTAGTGTAGCTAAAGTTGTTATGCTCCACTTGTCAAAATGAATCTGTTGGGCTCCTACTTGGTGCTCCGACACCAATTCACACTTCCAGACGACATGTGGGAGGAAAAAACAAAAAAGCTTCTGGTTATCACAAAGACTTTTATTGGCTTTTAAAACTATTTGATATGATCACCTCTTTAGGATTACTGGAGATGGTGTAAAAGACCAGCAGGGGGAGACAAATCATCTCCTCAGCAAGAAATCAGTTATTCAATCTGAAAGTTAAACTTCTAATAATAAGTAAGCTGGACGCTTTGGTCTAAATTTGTCTCTTCATTTATTTCTTCAGAATTACTCCTGCTGGGAAAAATCATCCCTGACAGGGTTATTCTAGGTCGTCTTTAGGTGTGAGATCATGGAAGGGTTTTTCCCTGTGACATTGTGCGAACCTGTCAGGGAACTTTCTGCTTTGAACTATCTGCAGGAGAAAGGGACAGAGTCATGATCTGATCAGGTAAAGGAAAATGTTGAAGGAGCAGCTTTGATCTGAAATATGATATGACTCCAAAATGTCTTGCAGGTAATGCAGGTCACAAAAGAATGTCAGATTAAATCAATTCAACAATAGCAGCAATGTGTGGTGAGTTTAACCTTTACCCAGATGATTGATACTAAACTTGTATTAGTTGACGCTTTTTAATATATATATTTCCAAGTGGAGCAACTTAGACCTGTTTTCCTCACCCCTTTAACAGAACATAGATAGGTCCTCTGCTTCAGTTCAGAATCAGAAAACAGTTTAAGACGGATTCATCCTGATTGAGGGGAACAGCACACGGTTCAACAAAAAACAGATGAAATAGATTTTGTTTAGTATTTAATGTTGATGTAAGATGTCCTCCTTTTATTTTCTCTAACTTGGCAAACAGGCAGCAGCAGGTAAACAGACGCCATGGTAGGCCATCATTGTGCGATCAGATCGTTGCTGCAGGTGCAGCAGTGGCCTGTGGAATGATGCAATACCTGTGGAGCACCAAAAGTAGGTCATTTCAGACCTAAATAATCGCAAATGAAATAAACAACAAATGGAAAATACACAATATTGTGAGTCAAGATTTTTTTTTCCATTTGTTCTGTCTTCACAATGCAATGACTGTATAGTAAAATTGATTTCTGGTAAGATGGGTTAAGCTTTTGTTCTGTTGAAAGACTTCCTCATTCTCAATAAGGTAAAAATCCATTGAAGAAGAAAAGATCCAAAGAAACTCCATAATATTCACCCAGCAGATATCTAGATTCAGGCATTACAAGCTCTTATCTGCTATAGAAGGACTGATTACAAATTCAATTCACTTCAGTTTATTTATATAGCGCCAATTCAAAACAGGTGTCAAGTTCAAAGATACCCACAGTAGAGACTCGGGCAAATACACCATTACAAATCGGCAATATACCAGAAACTGTAGCAGTCCACATATAGTCCTTTGATGTATTTCAATTACACTAAAATGGCTTAATTATTATTATTAATTATTTTTTTTATTACACTATAGGCATTATGACCTTTACTAAGATTGATTTTGGGCAAGGTGTGGTGCAGCTGAAGCTTTTGTTTTTAATGCCGTTATAGTGGGAAAATTATTTCAAGATTAGTATTTTTTAGTGATTAGTAATTATTAGTAAAGTCATCCAGTAAATATAGCAAAATGCTTAGAATAGAATAGAATAATCCTTTAATTGTCCCACATGGGGAAATTTGGCTGTAAAAAAAAAAAAAAAAACAGATTTACGAAAAGAACAGGACACAGAACAGAAAAGAAACGCACACAATTATTACAGAAGAAAGAAAAATATTTACATCACGTACTATAGTTACAAAACAGGCTACCATATAATTTTTAAAATAATTAGAAATTTTGAATTTAGAAATTTTAAATGGTACGGATTGTGTATTGAGCAGTGCAATTGCAGAGTAGACGTGCATTTTTATATAGCCTGTTAAAAGTAATGTGCAATTTATAACAGTATTGTTGTTGTTTAACAGCAATGGTGTGAACATGTATGTCTGTTGGGAGCAGTTTAGATTGTAAAGAGTAACAGCTGCAGGAAGGAAGGAGCTGCGGAAATGCTCCTTCATGCCTGAAGTTGGAAAAGACTTACAGACATTTCCCCTGCTCTGGTGAAAGTCCCTGAGAGACATTGTAATGTCTGGGGTAGTTCACTCTTAGAGAGGGAGGCACACTCATGTCTAGATGGGGAGAGAGAAATTACCCAGGAGCTGAGTTTCTGTTCATATTAAAAGAAATCCAAAGAAGACTACTTTACCTTATTCTTATCTACATCTATATGGAATTCTGCCATATCACATAAAAAAAAACAAAAAACTTGCATAACTTTTTCTTTTTTATGAATCTGGTACTTATTTACTTTTACTTAAACAAAAAGCTTGACTCTATACTTCAAAATCTACAGAAGCCTTTTTAAACCCGAGACTCTAAACTTGTACTTGAATGTGAAGACTTTTGACGTCTCTGGTGGTTGTGGGACATGTGGCGTACAGAGGAGCGCATTCCTAGTGTGGCTTGGGGTCCTGAGTCAGTCCTGATCAAGGCTCAGTGGGAGCCCAGGAACGACCCCCGTCTCACCATGGTCCGGTCTTCTTTTAGTTGCATTTGTGACCTCCAGATGTTCATGTTTGTCTCTGTGATGTCTCAGCAGTTCAGTAGTGTGGCATTTAAACTGCAGAAAATAATAGGACATTTTTTTCTTTTGAAATGGACTGAAATCTGTATAAAATTAAACAGAAACTGAGAGGAACAGGATTAAGAGAGGAAATAAAAGCGAATACTTTATTTGCTGATATAAGATAAAAATGATCCCACACGTCAGAAACCTTTCTTTTTCTTTCTGGCTCCATGATGTTGGCTTTCTGGGAATTAGTCTGGTTTAAAAATAACGTTTTGTGTAGAGAAGAAACCAGTTGAAAGTTGTAGTTGAGACATCTTTAAAAGTATACTAGATAATTTCGGTTTCATACACCAAAAAAACGAGCAGTGAAGAGGACAAGTGCAAAATAATCAGTCTTGCTGAATCCTGTCATGCAACCTTTCCTTTTAACTTGACAAAACAGCAGTGGAATGAGTGGAAAGATAGGAATACCTAGCTCTTAGTGGAAAGTATGGAGGCACAGTAGGCCCATGTACCAATGAAGTCAGCATGAATTACAGAATAAACAACAAAAGTTTCAAGCATTGAGACAGTTTAGCTAAAAAAAAAGAGAAAAAAGAGTAGTTGAAATGAAATGACAGAAGAGAAAACGAACACTCATTTAATGCAAGAAATCAATAAGTCTTTCTCAGATATTGCCAATTCAAAATGGCTTTAAGAAAGCCCCCAACCATAAAAAAAAAAAAAAACGTAATAGCGCTAAAATGTGTGTAAATCATACCACAAATCGGCAATCAAATCAGAGCTAGTTTGTTAGAAATTGGTTCCCAAATTGGACTTTTGGTACCTGTGGTCCCTACCGATTTAGAGATAAAATAGACCTACTGTACTGATATTAGACCTTTGTTAAGCAAATATTTTGGTATTGATGGTGGTGGTGATGATGATCATCATAGTCATAATGATGGTGTTTCTGATCTAAGTTGCCCCGTGATCTTTGTTCTTGAATGGCTGTAAGGCAGACAAAACTGGATTGTATGTTGATCTGGTTGTTTTTTCTTTGCTCAGAACCTGCTAAACTACCAACATTATTTTTTATGTTTTTGACCGTTGTGCCATAAATATATAGGTATGTGCATGTGAATTTTGAAATCACAGTGCACAATGAAAAATATGGCTCCCCCAAAAGCTTCTGTGTAATTTGAACCCTGATTGCGAGTGACAGGATCTCCATGTATGATCACCGGCAACATTATATTATGTATTTCTTGGCAAATTTCAAACATTTCCTGAAAGTTTATTGCTAATCCGTGCATAACTTTTACGTTACTTTGTTCTAACACAGACAGACGGCAACATGAGCTCCTTGGTGGAGGCGATAAACTGCTGAGAGAAATATTCTGTCAAAGTAAAAGTGTTTCAGAGTTGCAGTTCCTCTGTTCTAACAGTAGATGCTGTGCGTATGAACAATCAGGGGTCTCATTTATAAACGTTGCGTACGCACAAAACTGGGCCTGAAACTGGCGTACGCCACTTTCAAAGCAAAAGTTTTGATTCATAAAAAACAGACTTGACGGGAAAATGTGCGCACCTGTACGCCAACTCTGACCCGTGCGTACGGACATTTTGGAGACGAGGGAATCGACGACCCAGTTGGTGAGGCGGTGAACTGCAGCCAGACTGCTTATTACTCCTCTCACGCATATCATTTCATCTCACACCAAACATTAATTATGGATTCATGTTATTATAAACATCCAAACAAGCAATGTTATCTATACTGTAGCTTTGCAGTGAGCTATAGCTCTTCTAAAAACATTTTTCAATATTAAAATAGATACATAAAATTTATCTCAAAACCTTAAACTCAGATAAAAGTTTAAGGTTGACTGTGTGCCAATTAATAAATTGAATCATCTGCCGTCCCTGAGCGCAATAATGCCTGCAGTCTTGGATGGGATCATTAAGATGAGCAGGCGATACATCACGTTTCCATATACTGTAGGGGAGCAGGCCAAAACTGTACTTATATTTAGGAACATTTCTACGCACAAGTACAAATCGATAAATACCACACAATGCTTAGAATTGCACGCGATACGCACGGATCTGTGCGTAAGTACACTTGATAAATGAGGGCCCTGGGGTCTCATTTATAAAACATTGCGTAGAATCCCTACTAAAAGTGTACGTACGACCAAAACAAAAAGTTTGCGTACGCCAAAACGATTTCTGATTTATAAAACCATGCCTACGCACAGGTGTAAGCAATTTCCCTTTATAAATCACGGTCTTCTTGGAAGTTTGCGCACGTGAATTTGGCTCATATCCCGCCCTGAACACAAAAGAAAAACAAGAAGAAAAACTTTACGGAGATGGAAATTGAAGTGCTAGTAGGTGAAGTGGAGGCTAGAAGAGATATTTTATTTGGTGGACACAGCAGCGGTGTCACAAATAAAAGGAAGAACTGTGAGTAGCAGCATGTGGCGTCTGCAGTGCAGACTGTCAGCGCAACTGACAGGACGGTACCCGGAAAAAAAAAAAGTGGTCGGACCTCAAAATTGAGGGGGAAAAAAACACGTGCCTCCCACCGCCAGAGTGGGTCTGCTACTGGAGGGGGTACGTGTACACCCAAGCTGACACCAAATATGAGCATATTTTAAGGAGACAGACTAATATGCCGTGTCTTCAGGCCAGCCAAGCAGCTTTGAAGGCACTCAATGGGAGTGGGTGGGTGCCATTCGCATGCTGGTTAGGGCTACCAACGGTGAAGACAGTTAGTGGTTGGAGGAACAGGTTCCTGTGTTAGGCAGGGAGAGAGATAGTGAGCGTGGGAACTAGGAGTGCGACAAGCTGTTCTCCAGGGAATTTGAATCTCCTGCCGTGTGTGGGGATTCTATCTGCGCCGATCCAGCAGGCCGTACTGCTCTGAAGGGGAGCTGTGTGGTGTGGACCTGCATGAGTTCAACGGAACTGAATCGCGTTGAAAAGAACTGCTCTGTGATTCTGAACTGTGACTCTGAACTGCATTGGCTGAGATCACAGCATCGGCGCTCAAGCTCAGACCCTAGGGGAGGGTCTCGGACTCCGGGAGGAGCTAAGTGTTTTTAGTTTTTCCTTCTTTCTTTGTGTGTTTAATATTCGTAGTTCTTAGGACTTTTTAGATTGCAACTACACTGGAGGAGGGCTAGGAGAAGGGGAGGGGCAAGCCTAGTTTAAAGGGAGGTTACCTGCATAGCGGCCCATATACCACGGGTGGGTTTGCTGTGTGGCGTGACGGCTTTGACCGTATGCTGTGTTGTGTGGGTTGCCGTGCCCCTTGGGGATGTGGTTCATTTTAGCTCTTGGTGGAGCTCCTACACCCGTGTTTTAAGGATCTACTTGTTTGTGCCTCACCCTGAGTTAGGTTGGCCTTCACTGAGGTCTGTGCTGTGTGTTGCCTTAAATTATTGTGCAAATAAAGATTGTTGTTGTTTTGTAAAACCTGGTTCCTCCCCTTTTCTTTCTGGTGAATCTCTTTTAAAAAAAACACTGCTGTTCTTGGAAGGCTTATTACAATAACATGAATCCATAATTAATTTTTGGTGTGAGGTGAAATGATATGTTTGAGAGGAGTAATATGAAGTCTGGCTGCAGTTCACCACCTCACCAACTGCGTCGTCGATTCCCTCGTCTCCAAAATGTGCGTACGCACGGGTGGGAGTTGGCGTACCTGTGTGGACATTTTCCCGTTAAGTCTGTTTTTCATAAATCACTTTTGCTTTGAAAGTGGCGTACCCCAGTTTCAGGCCCCGTTTTGTGCGTACGCGACGTTTATAAATGTGACCCCAGGAGTCTTCATCATCCTCCTTCCTCTCGGGTACGTTCCCGGCTGCCACCATCGCATCCTCCGCTTCCGATGTGATTGGCTCAGATTGGCGTGGCTCGGCCTCGGCCAGCTGCCTACTGCCCGCCGTAGTACTGCTACAGAAAAATGATGAGATTGATGGTATTTTCTGCACCAAAGCAGCATTTTTCATCTTTTTATTTCCTTAGCTTTCGTTTTTCGTTTGATATTAAACTGTTTTGACGTTGTATGTAGTTTTTTTTTACAAAAAATAAATAACATTTAATGGCCAAGGGCCCCTACTGACTCTGGGGCCCTGGGCACATGCCCGCTTTGCCCAATGCGTTAATCCGTCTATGAGTCCTACCTGAAGAACAGGAAATTCTGTGTCAATTGGCAATTTCTCATCAGAACAAACAAATCACATGTCCCAAGGCTCCATCCTGGGACTTCTATTAAGTATCGACATACTCCCATTAACCCAGATTATAACAGCCAATAAGGTTAGTTACTATAACTATGCTTAATCCCTCGTTTGCCCTGTTCGTTTCGCGCGATCAGTTCGGACTTCGGCGTGTCATTAGTGCTCGCTTACCTCGCTTGTTTAGGCTCTGACGTTCCCAGAATGGACGTACTATCGCTCTGCGTCGATCCGTCCGACGGTTTTTGTCGTGGAGTACACATGATGTACAGGAATTTAGCGACGACATCTTCGCAATAAAAAGTTTATCTGCCTGTAGTAATCGAATCGCTGCTATCAGACTACAAAAATGTCCGTGGAATTCAGACCAAACCACTGTGGTTCTACTTTACATAGACCACAAGTGAATGATTTACATGTGAAAAGGAAGGATTTAAAAGCATGATATATTTCCTTTAAGAAATATTCACATGACCGATACAGCTGACTTCATCATGGAGCCAGAAAGAAAGGACAACCTACCGGGAAGCATGAGTTGGACCAGGCATTTCATTATTAAGGACTCCCAGTCTCTCCGCATTGTAGAAAGTGAGGTAATCAGGGAACTGTTTCAGTTTCTTGAACCATTAAATATTTGGCCAACCAGAAAGTTATGCATCTGTCCCATGCGAGTATGTGTTTTGTAAAACTGGAAAAATGTCTTCATTGCAACGAGAGCTTGGAAAAACACATTTTTGAAAAAAATAAAAATAAAATAAAACTATATATATATATATATATATATATATATATATTTTAAAACTGCCTCATATGCAAATCATAATCAACATCACCTTTAGTCTCGCTTTTTAAGAGATGTATGATATATGTATGTATATGAATATGATATATGTATGTATATGATATATTTGGAATATAACATATTTTAAACTTTGATTAACATAGTAAATTACCCAGTGTACAGTATGCAATACAATTACATAAAATAATATTATCGTATGGCCATTGAATCCATAGCTCACTTGATTTTCCGACTTAGGTTACCTGCAATAATATTAAGATCCAGCAGGTGTCAGTAGACCAACACAGTAGCAACACCGTATGGACACAGTATCAAAACAGTTAGTTATAATCAGCAGCAGGTGGTAATCAGGAGGGTTAACTCTTAATAGTCCCTCTAATAAATGCAACACTGGGGATCTTCTGCACAAAAAAAATGTCCAAGAACTACAAGGTGTAAATAAAATCATATAATATTTCATTACTCTCAATTTGTTTTGCACAAATGCAATCCTTAGCTTTAGTCCTCTCAAAACATAAAAATATAGATTTGTCTGTTTTTGAAATGTAAGCGCTTTAATGCCAGCTTTTGTTTTAAAAAATCAGCACTCTAAAGAAACAAGAAAAACAAACAAAAAGAAACCCAGGAAAAATGAATTTATTTTCTTGTGTGTTATATCCAGAATACTTTTTGGGGGGTTGAATTGTTAGTGCTTTGGAGTGTCGCTTATGGGCATAGAAATATTTTTTGATATCTTCCTACTTTTTGTGTAGCCTCAGATTTTATAAAAAAAACTAACATTAAGGACCGTCAGCACCAAAATATGCTAAAAAAAACTTCATATAGAAATATTATATTACAAAAGTCTTTATATTTTTACACAAATCTCATCCTTGACCTCAGTCCTCCGCATACATAAAATAATATTTGTGTTTTTCTGAGATTTAACCCCATTAATGGCAGGTTTTATTTAAAATATTTTGTATTTAAGAGGGCTGCATGGTGGCGCAGTGGTTAGCACTGTTTAGCGAGACTAAAGGTGATGTTGCCTTGCCTTGCAGCAAGAAGGTTGTGGGTTCATATCCTGACCCAGGGTCTTTCTGCATGGAGTTTGCATGTTCTCCCCGTGCATGCATGGGTTCCCTCCAGGTACTCCAGCTTCCTCCCACAGTCCAAAAACATGACTGTCAGGTTAATTGATCTCTCTCCAATCTTGTCCTTAGGTGTGTGCATGGTTGTTTGTCCTGTCTGTCTCTATGACCTGTCCAGGGTGTACCCTGCCTCTCACCCGTTGACAGCTGGAGATAGGCACCAGCCCCCCCACAACCCATTAAGGATTAAGCAGTTAACGAAAATGGATGGAAGAAATGGTATTTAAGAAACAACATGACAAATGAAATCATTTATTTGTGTGTTATGGCCAGATGACTTGTTTTGGGGGTAAATTGTCAGGGCTTTGGAGTGTCACTTATGGGCATAACAATATATATTTTTTAAATCTTCCTACTTTTTGCGCAGATTTTATATAAAAAAACAAACGAACAGAAAAACACCAAATGAATAAAACCCGGAGCCCGGCATAGGCGGGGAGAGAGAAAGGACAGACACTGCCGAACCGGATCAGCACCGGGAGAGTGCTGAGACGAGAGGAACAAAGCCTGGGAGCAGCGGGGAAGGAAAAATCCGGTCTGAGCAGCCGTGATGGTGGCACAACTAGACATGGAAGCCGAAGGAGAGAGAGGGGGTGTTTCTCAATGCCCAGGAACCTCGCCTTGATGCCTCGGTCCCGCCCCGGTTGCCTAGGAGATACGTCATCAGGGACCGCCAAGGCGTGTTCCAATGTTCATGTTCTACCGAGGAATCTGTCCTTCGTTTGTTAGCCGTTTAGCTAACTGACCAAGGATACATCAGACGTGCCTTGAGCCTGCTCTCGGTGATCTGCCATCACCAAACATGAATCAACACTTAACCCAGTCTGGTCTAAAACCTGTTTATAACACTAGGTGTCCTCCTTTTTTATCTCCAGTTGACAGTTTCTGCTTTCCCTGATTTTTCTGAGGGTTTTTGTTTTAGCCCTTCTATTCATCTGTTCAGTGTTTATTATTACTGCTTTGAGTTCAGACACGTTGCCTTGTTGATTCATTTGTAAGAAATTAGAACATTAGTAGAACATTAACACAACCAAACTTGGACTTTAAAAAACTGACTTGAAATATTCTGTCTACAACATGAGGGTTGCCAAGGCAACAAAGTCTGACCCACTTTAACCTGTGTCTCTCTCTGACTGTCTTTTAGTTTGCAGAAGTGAGTAAACCCAACCGGAGTTCTGTTCTAGGACTAAACGTTGGTTTTGGTTCTGCTTTCTGGTCCAGCCTGCTTTCCTTCTAGGAACCAGAACACTTCCTGTTTTGTTCTGACTCTTTTTTATTTTTTTTGTTGGTTGTTTCTCAGCCTTTCTCCAGCATCACTTCAAAATGTATGTTTCACCTTTATTTTACGTTTAAAAAAAATTAAGATGGTAAAAAATAACAGCGGAGATCAAATGAAAGCTGCACAGACAAAATAATGTTCTGTTGATCCTGTAAAGGTCTGCAGGGAGTACCTGGAGTCCTCCTGGAGTTTGTCTCAGTAACACAGTGAGGACAGCAGGTATGGAATGATCTGCTGTATTTTGATTCACCAAATATTTAAAAATGCATTAAAAAATGGTTTCATCATCAGATTTCAAACCTCTTCAAACTAACAGAAACACTTTGTTCTGCTCAGTCTCCAACCTCAGCGTGTTGCTGCTTTAGTCAGCGGTTTATTCTTGTCCTCTGAAGATAACTGAGCCTCGGTTAGCCACATCCTCATCAGAACAGTTCCAATCTTTCCATCTAACATTTGTATTTAAGCCACAGAACAACACGGCAATCACTGGAGACCAAACTTTATTAAACATGAACATGAAACCAGAGCTAACTGCAGTGAAGCAGGTATTATAAATATATATTAACATTGATAATGATTCATAAAATGTCCATGAACTATAAGAAACAAATTTGAAATAAATAGATTTTCCATGTTCTGAAAATAGTTGATTCTCTTTCCTTTTGCAGTATTTTTATCATAAAATGTTACAACTTGGTTTTAAGAGCTTGAAAATGTAAACAGATGTGATGAAGGCGGACCTGTTGCCGTTCATCAGCTGGACGTTGCTGGTCTGACCGGTGAGTAGACAACATCTGGCTCTGCTTTCACCTCTGGAAACAAAAATAAAGTTCATGCATGAGGAAAACTGATTGAAACTGTATCTGTGAGCTTAAACTGATATGATAACTTTATGTAATTTTTATCCTTTGAAAGTTTTCAGCAGCTTTTCAGTTATCAGAAAATTTGTTCCAGATTTGAGGAGCACAGAAACTGAAAACTGCTTTACCATGTTTGGTTCTAATTCTGGGAATGATTAGTAGACTAGAGTTGGAGGACCTGACTAGCCTCAGTGTTTGGCTCAACAAGGTTTTAACTAAAGGTAAGAACTTCTAGTTTCCACTTATAGTTATAGCAGGTGCCCCATGTAAAAAGCGCTTAGCCTACTTTATACTACTCCAAAGGCGAATTTGCATGCAGATGCAGACATATTGATGGAGACGTTTTTTGTTTATGGTTCTTTGTTTCTTTCTCTCCCTTCTCCATTGATTTTCAGTGTTGCAAATCATTTCTTTACTAGAACAGCAGGGGGTGCTAACTTTTCATGGCACCTTCTGTCTACCATTGCAGCGTTGTTTCTGTTTTTTTCTTCAGCTTGAGAACGCATTCCCCCCGCAAGCAGCAATGGACAACAGAAAGTAAGTTTTGTTTACAGCTGTAAAGCTTTTTACTAGAAGTGCAGATTATAGAATACTCTAGAAACACATGGAAACAAACATAGCAGACTGTTTTATTGTCTCTCCCTTGTTTCTCTCTGTTCAAAATAACCAAAAGAACCGATTAGATAAATTATACTTTTAATATAAAGCATTTAGTGGCCAAATGCTGCATTAACTACTGATTATAGCAACTATAGAGCCCCATTCTGGTGAAGCAATCTCTGGTTGTTACTGAAACTGACCAATCAGATGAATTGGCTCTCCATTGAAGGAGATAGATAGTTAGAAAATTGACCTCTCCTCCATCCTTGGGTCTTGTATTGACGGATAAGGGCGTTGCGTCAATCCATCTCCATCAAAACGGAGTAGTATAATAAGCTTTAGTCCTAATGCGGTTGTTCAGAGTTTAAGTCTAGGCTCTGTGGACATTTGCTATATGTCTTCACCCACTGATTTCCACATTTTCTAAAATGTCTGCTTTCAATATAGGCCACTATAGCCACATAACTATTTTGAAAAAAATAACTCGTAGTTTCAGCAGGATGTGACATCAGATAAAGGTCTTTTTATATCTCTTCTTCCTCAGTCTATCCCTCTTCTTAAAGAAACAGTTCAGCATTTCATTTGACACACGTGTTGGCCTTCAGTCTACAGTGCAGAAGCAACAGAGCTCCGCTATGATGGAGATAGAGCTGTACCTTTGCTCCTCTTCGGTCTGATGTTGATCTGTCCATAACTGACGTCTCCTGTCCTCAATGCAGAGTAAACTGGATCTGGGTCTGTCTCTGCAGAAGAACACAGAATTTAGCTATAGGGGGTTCTGTTTGCGTTCAAAATATCTCATCAAGACAGAAACAAAAACTATGATGATAGTGTCATTCATTTTAAGCAAAAATATTTGCTAATCACCTTATGATTGTAAAAGGATTTCAGTTGGCCAGTCAAAAAGCTAAATATGTGAATGTTTATGTGAAACAGACCACAGAGCTGCTCACTTCTTCTAAAACAGGAAATCAGACCCTACTGAGTCTCACTATGTTCACTTTTACACACTGACACCTTCAGACCACACTGAGGTGGAAACTGTGACGGTCCAGTTTGGACCAATGTGGTTTTTATTTATGAACCTATCAGAAATGTTCTGTGGCGATCTCAGACTGTTCTTATGCTTCTGAAACTTCCCTGGAACGAGCAGCAGGAAGTGGTGGTTTAACAACCATGCCCCAACGGTGTTGGGGTGGGATGGGGGGCTAATAAGGTGAATATGGGAATCTGAGTTTTTTGATAAATAAAAAAATACAAAGAAATGGCTACAAATAAAGCTAAGCAAGTTTACTCTCATATATTAAACAATATATGTAAGGGGAACATGAGCCTGGTTAAAGAAAGCAGCCCAACTCTACCTCTGATCTTCTGCTTGTCCTTAGGGTCTCTGATGTTGATCTGTCCATAACTGACGTCTCCTGTCCTCATTGCAGAGTAAACTGGACCTGGGTCTGTCTCTGCAGAACAACACATGTAGACATGACAACAGTTGGTCTGTAGCATTTAGATCATCAGATTATCACAAAAACAAACATTACTAACTTTATTAACATTATTTTTTTCAGTTTATATATACTAAGTTATTGGAAGTTACATGTTTACTTTTTGATGCATAGGTACCATGCACAATCTGTAGATATTTCAAAATATAAAAAAAAAAATATTCAAACATCTTTCAGTATCCAGCTCTGTTGCAAATTACAACCTGGGTTTGCCACTTTAGCTGTGCTTTAATCTTAATAACTGCACAGTATTCTGTTTTTAACTGTCAATAATGTAAATATTTTTTTCTGTAAAAATTGTGTGTTTCTGTTCTCTGTTCTGTTTGTATATGTGTTTTTTTTTTCCTGCTGTTACAACCAAAGTTAACATATTATAATTTTGATGATGAAATACTTTTGAGAAACTTAATGAACGAAAATAGACCCTGATACTGTGTTCACACCTACATCCTGACACAGTTAGACCAGACTGAACAGACTGGTATATAACCTATACACATATACTTATATCTTTCTAGTCCTTCTAGGCTGGTGCTGTGGTCATCACTGAGCTTGGAGGCCAAGTATGAAATTATTTAGACCCCCTTAGAGCCACTCCTAATCAGCAGTACCATGATGTGGAAATAATTTTGTTGGAGACATTTTTTTCTTCAACAACAACAACAGCGATAAGTATGTTGTTTCTTAATTCAGAAAACATAATACGCACCTGGTGTGAATGCACCCAAAAACACAACAATCTGAACTAATAACTTCACATCAGGGGCCTGTACCATAAAGGTTGCTGAACAAACTCGGGGTTACAGGATTGGTTTTGAGTCGACAAAACCAAACCGATGCAATCAGTCTTTATTGGTACCATGACGCAGCTCATCAACTTTCTCTGTCAACTCAGGCTTTGAACCTTAAGCTATGATTAATCCACACGCACATAAAAGAGTGACGTCGACACTGAACAACCAATCGCGTTCGATATGGATAGAGCGAGAGCTATATACTTTTCAGCGGAGGAGCAAGAGATAATTCTTCAGAGATATGAAGAATATAGAAGTATTTTTCAAGCACGCAGTAACACTGTATCTGCTGCCAAAGCAAGCGAACAATCGTGGAGGAAGATTGCTGATTGCATTAATGCGTAGGTTAAACCATTAATGTAAATTTATGTAGGCTAATCATATTTAAAATATAATAAATGCTTAAATGAAAATGTATCCGTGTTGATATATATATATATAGTATATGTGTGTAGATGTATGTAAAATGTGAAATTATAGGCCATTGCATCCTAAGAAAGATTGATATTCATTAATTTTTAGATGCAACCCCAACTCCAAACGTTCTTGGCATCAGATCAAGACAAAATATAAAAATATAATTCAAAGTGGTGAGTATTTAACACAACCTTTTATTATTTTTTTTTGAACATTTAATCACAAACACTTGTTTGCAGAAAACAGAAAAAAATGTGAAATGAGGAAAACTGGGGGAGGGCCACCTCCTCAAGATTACACTGTGGCGGAGGAGTTGGCTCTGGGCAAAAATAAGGGGCGGCCGATTATGGATGCGCTACAGTCAGGGCATGGCTTCGACGAGTCACATTTGTTATGTGCGGCTCAAGAAGTTCACAAAGATAACACATTCCTTCCGCGGAAAAGCCGTATCTTTCATACAAGTAAGTATCAAGAAAGTCAAATGGATTTTGTCTGTCCCTAAAAACTCTTTCTCTACGAAGTGCTCGTCTAACAATTTGCGCAGAGATGAACACAGGATTTGGGAGAAAAGGTGAAGCCATTGCAACAGAGAACAAACGCTGGGAATTAGTTATGTCACATATGTTTCTTTGCTCACAGCTGATTGGTCAAACTTCAGTCTGAGATCTCGAATCCAGAACATAACCTGCCCCGGAGCAGGTTAGCCGTGCAGCGTAAGATACCATGGCAACGAACACTGATTAAAGCCGAGCTACTTTCATAGTACCTAAAACCCAGGGTTGGTGGAAACTAAGCTGAAACATAGCTGGCTAGCCACCTAATCCAGCTTCATGGTACAGGCCCCAGGTAAGCCTTGGCTAAAAAGCAAGCTAACATGCATAGCTCGCCAATACCGCACCTGCAAGTTAACTACATAAAATAACAGTGGGAACTAATAGATTTTAAAGCACAACTCACCCCTTAAGCAACTTGTTTTGCTGATAAACTGGATAAATGAGTGTTTAATTGTGCTGTCTACACGTGGCCATTGTATTGGTTAATTTAGTAAATTTTATTAAAAATATAAATTTTCTATACAAAACATTACCTTTTACTGTTTGTAAACAAGTAAGGATGCGCATATTCTTTTTTTTTTGGGCCAGACTGGCCTTTATTGAAAGTGGACAGAGTTTTTTTTGAAAGGGAGAGAGGTGGGGGAAGACATGCAGCAAAGGACTCAAACTGGGGACAGCCGCGTTGAGGACTGAAGCCTCTGCACATGGGGTGCCCGCTCTAACCACTAAGCCACACGACAGCCAGATGTGTGCGAAATCTTGCAATTTAAGTATGGTGTTGTTTCAGGCCTGGGCAAGCTATACTAAGGGGTTATCATAGCACAAACAAATCTGAAAAAAGTACAGTAGAAAACTCACTTTAAGTAATGGCAACAGACTCACAGATCCCTGCAGCATTACTGCATGGTTCGAATAATCTACAGGCATACAAATCGCTAGATGTTTACAATTATGTAGTCTGTGGCAATGTACAGAATGTCAAATATCACGACACATGACGCCTAGTTTTGTGTCTTGAGGGCAGAATTCCTTCCAAGCCAAAGACAAGGACTCAAGATTGTGACGTACGAGGCTTTGGTCATAGTAAACAAACCTAAGAACTATGTCTTAACTGCAATCTGTACCAGCCCCTGTCCGAGCTCCCGATCACCTTATCTCCCACCTTATTCTTCCTTTTAATTACTCTTCTAAGCTTTCCTATTAATTAATTTACTTGTCCAGCTTCTGGACTTACTTGTTAGACGGGGTCATCTTTCTGTTCAGCCGAGAACTTTGAAAAGCTGTCCCAAACACAAGATGCCTAGGAAACACAACTCGAAGCTATGGAAGCAAAATTATGCCTTCTGCAAGTCAATCTGATGATTAACGCTGGACATGGAAATGAGACACCAACGATAAGGCGGAAGGAAAAAGAACATGGCAGCTCCGTATTCACTTGGTCCAGTTTCACTAAGAAGCCACAGGATAACACTATTCCAACGCAGAGGTGTAAGGACATCTAACTAAAACTATGATGAAAACTGTCCAGTTCTGAATCGAAGCTCTCAAAATACATCCACACCTGCTCCTGAGAAAAACAAAAAACAGGAAAAGAGGCTCAAACCCAAATCATGTGACGCCTCTTCCCTGGAATCTCTCTAAAAAATAGATTTAGGAACACATTATTCTCTGGGAACTGCCTGTGTCTGGTGCATTATTTTTTTTGTATTGTGTTTTCCAATCACATACCAGCAGACAAGCACTCTTGTTTCTTCTGCTACATAAGTTTAAAAGTTTGCGTCGTTAAGGTTCCCTGATGATACTAAGCTCATCAGTCAATATGTTTACATGCACATCTAAATAGAGCTTTTTGGTCACATCGGACTAAGGGCTTTCCCCCTTGTTGAGAGCCGAGTACCAGGGTGTTTCTCAATGCCCAGGAACCTCGCCTTGATGCCTTGGTCCCGCCCCGGTTGCCTAGGAGATACGTCATCAGGGACCGCCAAGGCGTGTTCCAATGTTCATGTTCTACGGAGGAATCTGTCCTCCGTTTGTTAGCCGTTTAGCTAACTGACCAAGGATACATCAGACGTGCCTTGAGCCTGCTCTCGGTGAAAAATTTCCCAGAATACAGCGCGGTAGGAGCCGGCAGCACCTACTTTGGGGGTAAATTTCTATTTTAAATGTAAGTCAACTATTTTTAACCATCGGGCTTATATCTAAAATGTTTGTTTTATTGTTTTATTATTATTTATTAGATCCAAAGCAGTTATTTATGGTTCGTTAGTTGCTTAGCAGTTGCAGCTTCGGTGGCTACCAGGTAGCCTACTAATTCGTTTGCACATTTGATTTAACTGACATACACAAAAAAAATAAAACTCTCGTTATACATTTCCAGTTCCATGGTTGAAGTAATATTACTATGCTGCAATGCTACTACGATGGGCGGGACGTAAACAGAGTACGTAAGCAGCCACGGTCATGTAAGGCAAGTCTGTTCCAAACCGTTTTTTTGACCAAGGAAGGACAATGTCCTCGTAGGCAAGGCATCCTGCCTACCGAGGCACTGCCTTGGTAGGCAAGATGCCTTGACATTGAGAAACACCCCCAGTTTACATGTCTCTCAGTTAATCGAATCATTAAATTAAGTACGGTTGACTCCCCGACAATAGATGGCGACAGCCAGATAGCATTTAGCTTCCAGCTGAACACAGGTAACACTTTGGCTTACAGTGTGTTCACACCGAACACATTTGAAGTGACCAAAAAGCGGCATACGCCCCTAGCTGGATGCTTGAACATTCACACATCTAAGCCTGTCCAAAGTGAATTGGTTTGTTAGCAGGCCGCCTCCTTGAATGGTGCGCGAGTGGAGTGGTGCTGTGGTGGAGCCATTACCAGGCCTGGGTCGTGTTTACTCCTCCAGAGAGGCTGTCCGGTTGAGGAAGCGATTCATGGCTCACTTCTCGGCGTAAGAAGCAGGACCTTTGCAGCCACCAATAAAAGGAGAAGACGGGAGATCTGCCGCCGAACTGAGCTGCTGAAAACCAGGAAGAATACGAGAGATCTGCCGCAAAAGAGCGGCATAGATTGGCTTTATTTTTTATGGTAAGAAGCTGGTGGTAAGGGGGGGGGATACGGAGGACCTGCCTCCGCAAAGGGCTACTCAAACTCCGGGCGGAAGACAACAGGCTAGCCGCCGATCTGAGCTACTCCAAACTGGGGAAAGACTGAGGACATGCAGCCGCACGGAGCTCAAAGAGCGCGGTCTCCATGGTGCTAGAGAGCTGGAAGGCTTTAGAGTCAGCGTCTCAGGAAGATATCAGAGTGCCAGGTAAGCAGTTAAATATATTCTTTTAACTTTAAGTAATTTCTTCCATAACCGTTCAGAAGTATTTTTGATGAATTCTCTGAGAATTGGGTTCTCGGGAGATTCTGCTCCTACGGGAGCAGATTCGGTTTCAAACATGTATGGTTAACCAACCTTTTTTTTTTTTTTTTGCATGATTAAATATTTTTTTGTATGGTTACTGCAGCCATGTCCATAACTTTCACATATAGTGGTAACAGTCATAATGTGAGTGGTGGGCGATAGCAACGATTGTGGAAGCGTTGGGCGTGGCTAAATTAGCCTCAGCTCATTAATATGTAATGATCAGCAGAAAACAGCACAATCTGCAAGGGGCTGAAACCGAGAGAAATACAGGTTGGTAACTATTGTTTCCTACAAGTTATTTACAGGAAACAACTTCAGAAACATGTTTTCTGGAAGTCTTACACTGTCCACACCAAAAGCATCAAAACGCGCCACATGCCCCCAGCTGGATGCTTGAACATTCGCACCTTGAAGCGTGTACAATGCGAACTGGTCGCGCTTAAAATACTGTATTTTCACGCGCGAACTGGCCTTCATTGGAGCTGGGGCCAGAGTGTAGTTGGCGGTGGATTATGGATTATGGTCTCCGAGCTGACGGAGGACAGAGTGGATTACGTATTCGGCCTGCCCTCCGGTAGAGCTGGGACCGCTGCATTGGGGGTTTGGTGAGCTACAGATACAGTCTAGCTACGGCGGAGGGATCCATAAACAGCAGCATCCTCTCAGAAACACCGGCTCCTCGCCGCCTGGAGAACGTGACCTGCTCGCCAAGTTTGTGCCGGGAAGGTCCAAGCTTCGCCTGCCGAAACACCAACTACATTTCTGAGCAGCTGTCCATCTGTCTGCGGTTCGTAAAAGTTTATAATATTTGAGCAGCGTGGGACGTGGTGCGGGAGCTGCTACCAGGAAACCAGGTGAGGAGGCTGTTTCAAGGCTCACTTCTAGAGAGGTGCTTTTACAGCAACAACGGTTCTTTTAAGAGCCGCCCACAAACCTCTTAAGAGCATTCCTGTCTAAATAGTTTTTTTATTTTATTTCTGTCTCTGTATAGAAAACTGCTTGTGTCATGTAGCTTGGGATGATTAGCCACGATGTTTATCAGTATTTCCTCCATGTTCTGCTGAGGCTGTGACTCCATGACAGTCACAGAATCACTGAAACTCTGTCCCCTGATTGGTTGACATGGCGCGAATTTAAGCTGGAGTTCAGCGATTTTCAACTTGAGCAGACTTCTTGACGCACTGCAAACGCCTCATTCGTACAAATCCTCCGCGCGAATCAGGCAGAAAAGCTTTTTCGCGACGCAGATCTGCTCTGATTTGAAGCGGGGCCCCCTGCCGCGCGTCATCGCGCTCCTCCATTGACATGATATGTACACCTGACTCGCCGCTCACTTAATTCCCTTTTGGTGTGTACGTACTGTTAGACTTATTTTAAATACTGGGGAAATTGTCATAATATGTCGCCTTTAAGAGCTTTCCTGTCTAAATAGTTTAACCTCTTTATATGTTTATTCTTTTTATTCCTGCCTGTGTTTAGAAAACAGCTGGTGTCATGTAGCTAGTGGTGATTAGTCACAGTGTTTATCAGTATTTCCTCCATGTCGTGCTCCATGTCAGTCACAGCATCACTGACAACCCTTCACTTGATTGGTTGACGCGGCACGACTTGAAACAAAATTTCTGATTTTTCAACTTTAGCGGCAGACCCAATACAGCTCGTCACGCATCAATCCACAAAATACACCTTATAAAATCTAGTGTGTATTTTTGGTCACACCTCAAATGCCTCATTCACGCTAATCAGTCATGCAAATCAGGCAGAAAAGCATTTTCGCGACGCAAATCTGCTTCTGACGTGACGCGGGACCCCTGGCCCGCTTCTCCATTGACATTAGATGTAAACCTGACTTTTTGTTCGCCTCAAACGCATTCAGTCTAGACTGGTTGCAGAGAAGTCGTATTCCTAATCGAATTATTTGGGTATTTTAGGCTTCTGAAACTCCAGGTTGGTACAATTCAACTAAGCTGTATACATGCATTTAAAGAGTCTGAAATCAGTCGGTAATAATTCAACTTTCACTTGCTGCATGTAAATGCACTGAGCAAGCCTTCAGAACTGAAGAAGCCTCTTGGATGAGAGACGAAACATTTTAAAGACAAGAAGAAAAGTCCAGTTGTCTTCATTTAAACTCTGAAAAGGAAATAGAAAACTAGCTGTTTACATTTATTTAATACATTTATCTAAGTTTAGACCTCTTAGAAACAAAGAACACAACACGGTTAACAGTTTTTATAAATGTACTGCAGTAAACTAAGTGCAGGTCCTGTTTCACCTGCATGTTTCCTTAAATGACAGGATGCTGGACGACCACAGAGCTGTTAGCCTGTCAACTGAATAACCACAGGATGCAACACACACATCATATGAGAGGAAACACTACCAGCAAACAAAAGCTTCTAAAAAATGTGTCAAACCTGACAGTGTGAAGTAAAAACACATACTTATGCTTCAACGAGAGAAAAGCTTGATCATACTTCTGAGATGCAGAAGTTAAAAAAAAACAAAAAACATAATGCAGCAGAAATTACCCTTCAAAAACCAATACAGAACATATTTTTTGCTTAGTAAATATAATGTGGTGATTGACAAATTGTGAAATAAAGAAAAAGGTCAGTCGACAATATGAGGAAAAATGGGTGGAAATGAACTCTAGAAACAGAGTTTAACAAAAGTTCTGTATTGAAAAAGAATTAAATGATGAGTAGAATAGATTAAACAAATATTTTATACAAAATAAATATAAATATAATGTGTTCTTTAAGAGAAGAAGAAACTTGGTATAAAATCTACAGGATGTGAACTATTACCTTTGCTGCTTTTGATTGGCTGCTGCTGATTTTTGAGGATTTTCAGTTCACTATATGTGATTTCCTTTCCTCCATCTCTCCCCTCTTCAGCTAAAATATAACAGAACATCAAAGCTTAACTGTAGTTTTTGAACAAGCAGTCAATATGTGTGTCAAATAAAGTGTAATTAATTTGTAGGTTTAAAATGATTGAAAATACTGATTAGTAGCTCACCTTCAGATTTCCTGCAGAAACATTGTCTCACCAGTACAATGAGGAAAAATAAGAGTAAAACCAGAGATATAGAAATGGCTACTGCTATGGTAAATGTAGATCTGATGGGAGTAGGTGGAGGAGAGGTATGTAGAGGATAAATGGAGGAAGGTGGATGAGAGGTGGAGGTTCTCTCTGGAATGAAGCAGAGGTCATTATTTAGTTCTGGTCTCATCATGAAGGTAGAAGCAGACAGAGAAGCTGCTGACCTTGAACAGAGATCCAGCTGGATGGAGACTCTCCATGACCCCTGATGCTACACCTGTAGAGGCCTTCATCAGAGCTGTTCACCTGGTGGAGGGTCATGTGACCTGAGGATCCATGTCCAATGAAGACATTATCTTTATAGAAATCAGCAGCTGGGAGGTTGGAGGGAGTGGTCTTTGTCTGACAGCTCAGAGTGACGTCATCTCCCTCCATCACAGGGAGGACAGGACTCTGCAGGATCACTGATCCACCTCAACACAGAGACAAACTACAGCATTTCATCCATTTCCACACAGCTTCATCAACACTAACTCCACACTCTCATCTTACCACTGATGGTCAGGTTGATGCTGCTGCTGCTGGATGCTCCATCTATGGACTCACACCAGTAGAACCCACTGTCATAGAGGACTAGGTATGTCCGGCTGCAGGTAGAACCAGCTGCTTTCCCCCATCCATCTCCACACTTAGTCCTGTTTTCTCTGGTTGTGTTCCTCATCAGGATCCATCCAGCAGAGCTACTGTCCTCCTCACAGCTCAGAGACAACGATTCTCTAACAAAGAACTGAGATCTGCTGGGACTCACAGTCAGACGAACTGCTGAGATGAAACACAGTTGCATAAACATAGTTTATACTTCTCCGTCTGCAAATGGGCGGATACATGCAGGGCCATTATCTGTTGACGGGTTCTCCATCATCTATGCAAGGACTAACTATCCATCTCCATCAACGTAGAGCGTCTGTCTGTGATTGGCCGGCTATACAACAGCCAGAGATTGTTTCATCAGAACAGTGCTCTATAGTTGATGTAATCAGTAGTCAATGCAGCATTTGGCCACTACGTGATTTATATTGAAAGGAAAATGTATCTAGTCTGGCCTTTTATTGATACTGAACACCAGGAGGTGTAGAGAATCAACACGTCAGACTGCTGTGTTTGTTTCAATGCGGTTTTAGAGTATTCTATGAGCTGCATTTCTAGTAAAAAGCTTTACAGCTCAGTCAAAACGTACTTTCTGTTGGCTGCAATGACACATCAATGGAGAAGCAGAAAATGAAAACATTTATCTTATTACATGTGCACGTCAGTACAAACTTACCGATGGACAAGTATAAATGATACGTAAGTTTCTTCTCATCAGTTTCAAAGTCATCAAGTAAACCCTGAACCAGAAATGCACTATGTTTGTTTCTCTGACAGCTGCTTACAACAGTAGCCTTTGGATAATTAGCAAATAATAATTATCAGAAATTATCATAAATAATTATCTTTGCTTTACTTTCTACTAGAGAAATAAATATGGTTATATTCTAAATAACATAATTTACAACATATGAAACTAACCTTTGTTTGTTGTGGAGCCCATCAATAATGTCAGAGCTAAAGAGGAAAGAAATAAGACTGAGTTATTTAAATTTACCTAAAACGTTTAAATGCTGAAATACATTTTTTTTATGTTTGTAATTAATGTTACCCTTAACCAAAGCTATTCTGAAACAGAAAAAATATTTTCAGGTACACGGCACTTCTTTATTAACTAAAAAAGAAATGAATATTTAGCTGGAAGAATCTGATTCACAAATCATCACACCACAAATAGGAGCAAATTATCAGATTATGGGCCCTGAGGGGCCAACCAATCTGACACCATTTTGGAATCGAATTTACACCAAGCTGACCAAATTACTTAGCTATAAAATACCAAAAAGTGTAAAATCATTCTCTTTTGTATGCCTAATAAGACTCTTGTTAAGAGAAACATATCTTTGTGAGATACTCTTAATTGCTTTTAAAAAGTTAAAAATGATAGATGTTAGTATTCTGTCTGTGTTGGGGTGTGGATGTGTTGGTTGTTGTTTTCCACTTTCTCTCTAGGGCGTGGCAGGCAGCAGGCTCCAGGTGTTCATCATTAAGCTCATCAGCCTCCAGATTCAAAAGAGGAGCGTCTCCTGTAGTGATGGTGAGATGAAGCCCCATGAGGCATTGAACCACTTCAGCCAATTGGTTCAAGAAAGGGTTCCGCTCACAGGGCTTCATGCGAACGCAAACCCCCCTGCTGGCCAGATACATAATCACAGGTATCTGTAGATCTAAGCCACTTAAAGTGTGATGCATTAAAGTTGTAAGTCTGCTATGGCTCTTGGAAATGACCTGACTGAGTAAAAAAAAGAAAAAATTCTACACATATTACAAATGTGAAATAATAAAAATATTTTGAATGTATTCTGTCTGTATATTATTCCAAACATGGTAATGTCAAATATTATGGGAGGTGATATGTAAAAGTGTTTGTCACTTTTGACAAAAATACATGGGCTTAAGCAGGTGAGAGTGCTTGTGGAACTAGGACAAGTGGAATGAAAAAGATTATGTAACTTAGACGATGACGTACTGAACAGGGGAGACTTTATTCATTTTAATTCAAAATTAGCAGTTTCTCAACAGTTTTAGGTTTTAAGTGATTCCTTTTTTTGGACACCACCTCACCAGCCTTTGAAAATACTCTTTCACAAGGCACAGAAGATGCTGGCGTACACAAACAGCCGATTCGGATGTTGTCAATCCATTAAATGTCCGTTATTAGCGGTTATCACTCCCATTAAATGCCGTCAAACTGTGCCCTCTCTACCTACTAGTAGGTTATCTACCATTCTTATCGCTGATAACAGCCAACTGTCTGCACGTGTTAAAATTTTTTGTGAATGATATTCTCCGTGATTTTCTATACAGATTCATTTTTGTCTAGCTTGATGACATCCTGATGTTTTCCTAGTGCCTAGAAGAACACAAAGCCCACATCCGCTAAGTACCCCAATGTCTCCTGGAGAACCGCCTCTACGTGAAGGCGGAAAAATTTGAATTACATGTTCCCTCTAACTTTCTTGGGTTTTATCCTCGAAGGTGGAAAGGTGAGAGCTGACCCGGAGAAGACTAGGGTCATCAAGGAGCGGCCTGTCCCTGACTCCACGACACAACTCCAATGGTTTCTGGGTTTTGCCAGTTTCTACTGCCAATTCATAAAAGACTTCAGTAAGATCGCCACGCCACTCAACTATTTAACTTCTAGGACCCCAGAGGCTTTCCACACTCTCAAAGACTTTTTTTCTCAAGCTCCCATTTTATTCTTTCCAGACCCATCTAAGCAATTCATCCTGGCAGCGGAGGCTTCGGACACAGCCATTGGGGTCATTCTCTCACAAAGGTCCCCAAGATCAAAAGCTACATCCCTGTGCTTATTTTTCAAAGAAGTTTTCCCAGGTAGAAAAGAACCACGACATCTGTGATGATGAACTCCTCAGAATAAAATTGGTATTGGAAGAGTGGCAACATTGGTTGGAAGGTACAGAACTTCCGGTTAATGTTTGGACAGACCATAAAACTTATTTTACCTCCAATCTGCTAACACTAGAAGACCCAGGATTTTTTGCTCTACCTATAAAGCCCACAGGTAAGCCGAAAGGCTGGATGGCCCCCTGTGAACCCTCCTTTTGTTATGTAAACGGGGCAATCACTGGGACACCACAGGAGGGGGGATATGCAGAGCCACTTCACTCAAAACACCTTGACATAAAATGGGGGAGGGGGACAATCAGGTAGGAGCAGGATTGCTAACTGACTGTCTGAGCAGAACATATGAGCTGAATCAAAATGTAATATATGTAGAAGGATGTAGACGTTATCAGAACCCTACAACACTGGGCTTCCAACATCCCCACCAGACACATAAGAAAAGTAATAGAACAGAACCACATCAAATAAAGCACTCAAAATCTGTGGTAGCCCCACTAGTCATTTACAGAATTGCTCATCAAGTTGATATCTGTACAAGATTTATTTTATGTAACATTTTTTTCAAACTGAGATACACCCGAAACACATTTGATTTGTTATATTTAAGAATTTGTACATTGTTTTTGTCTGTTTTGCTCTTTCCCTCTATTTTCTCTTTTCCTGTCTCTCCCTGTCTCAACTCATAAAAACCAGACTGACTGTTGCTGTTTGCCCACACTGTGATGTTATGTTATGTCAAAGATATGATATTATATGTCTGATTTCAAAATATCAGTTATGTATTTGAGCAGTGCCAGGTTCTGCTCAACTCCTCAGGTCACCTTTACGCAGAGGACAAAAGACATTCCAAGGCTTCCAAGAAATCATGCAACACCTACGCTTTGACGACAAGGACACCCGCAGTGAGCGAGCAAAGACGGATAAGTTTGCTGCAATTTCCGGTGTGTGGGGTTCGTTTGTCACCAACTGCATCACATCCTACAACCCTGGTCGACACATCACCATTGATGAACAGCTTTTCCCGTCAAAGACTCGCTGCTGTTTCCTGCAATACATTTCAACAAAACCTGACAAGTTTGGGATCAAGTTTTGGGTGGCTTGTGACTTGAAATCCAAATACATCTGCAATGTCCTCCCATATCTTGGCAAGGACCCCAGTCGTTCCAGTGGAGAGAGACTGTCCGAAAATGTAGTGATGAGGCTGATGGAACCATTCCTGGACAAGGGCAGAAATGTTACCACGGACAATTTCTTTACATCGCTGTCACTGGCACAACGACTGCTTAGCCGGAAAACCACCATCCTCGGCACAGTCAACAGGATTCGGCGAGAAATTCCACAATCAACAAGACAGAGGGACCGTGATGAATTCACCACTCAGGTATTTTCAACCACTGGTGCCACGCTAACGGTGTATGCGCCCAAACGGAAGAAGACAGTATACATTCTCAGCAGCATGCACCGCGTCATTCAGACTGAGAATACCAATTGCTTCGGCTACAACCTTCAACACCTAGCCCTGGGAAAAGAGCAATGTGTCAGGTTAAAAATCAGTGTAAAAGCAATCATGCCACTCTGCGATGTATAGGCTGTTACAAATACACATGTGGCAAATGCAGAAAGGAGACGGCTTGGCAGTGCATGGATTGTGAGTGATTATTGAAATGTACTCACCTCACTCATTGTTACATACTGTTTAGTTTTCTCTGTGTGCTTGAAAACTCAAATTTCCCTGAGGGAGTCACCCCAAAGGGATCAATAAAGTTTTAAGCCTAAGTTCTAAGTCTCACTCACTTCCACTCTCTAACACTGTATCCTGATAATACTTTTTTATTATTATTATTATTAGTAAATATCATGAAGGCCCAGTTGGGATAACCCCAGATTTTGAGTGCTTTATTTGATGTGGTTCTATTCTATTACTTTTCTTATGTGTCTGGTGGGGATGTTGGAAGCCCAGTGTTGTAGGGTTCTGATAACGTCTACATCCTTCTACATATATTACATTTTGATTCAGCTCATATATTCTGCTCAGACAGTCAGTTAGCAATCCTGCTCCTACCTGATTCTCCCCCTCCCCCATTTTATGTCAAGGTGTTTTGAGTGAAGTGGCTCAGCATATCCCCCCCCCTGTGGTGTCCCAGTGATTGCCCCGTTTACATAACAAAAGGAAGGTTCACAGGGGGCCATCCAGCCTTTCGGCTTACCTGTGGGCTTTATAGGTAGAAAAGCCAAATGGCTGCTCTCTGGTAGTTCTAGTGCTAAACGACTCAATCCCAGCGCGTTTCGCTAGTCTCTCTTCTTCTCCAGATTCAACCTGAACATATCCTACCGCCCAGGCTCAAAGAACAAAAAACCAGATGCTCTGTCCAGAATCCACCACTCCGATGATTCCCCACCAGAAAATACAATCATCTTACCATCCTGTTTCATTGGCTCCCTCACCCGGGACATCGAAAACAGCATCAAAGAAGCTGAACAAACTGAACCTGATCCAGGTGGGGGACCTTGTGGTCGCCTATATGTTCCCACATTCCTTCGAGCACAGACTATCCACTGGGGTCACTCCTCCCGATTTTATTCTCATCCTGGCACAAGTCGGACAATCGCCCTCCTCCTGAGATATTTCTGGTGGCCATTATTAAACAAGGTTGTTGTTGAGTATGTTTTTGTCTGCCACACCTGTAACAGAAATAAATCTTCTCACCAGTCTCCCGCAGGTCTGCTCCAACCATTTTCCATTCCAGCTAGCCCATGGTCCCACATCGTTCTTAATTTTGCTACCAGCCTCCCCACATCTAAAGGTAAAAACGTCCTCTCATTGACCATTTTTCCAAAGCCTGTTATCTTGTTACGCTCTCCAAACTCCCATCCGCTATAGAAGCCCAGTTCCTCATCCACTACGTTTTCCGTCTCCATGGCATCTCCACTGAAATCACTTCCGATCGTGGTCCTGAGTTCATCTCAGCCATTTGGAAGCAATTCTGCTCATCTATGGGCACCAAGCTGTGTCTCTCCTCCAGATTCCACGCCCAAACTAATGGTCAGTGTGAACGTCGAAACTAGGAAATTGAAAATTCACTCAGATGTCTCTGCAGCCGTAAAATCCCATTACCTGGAGTCATCAGTTACCATGGATTGAATATTCACATAATGCTCACGTCTCATCTGCTACCGGTTTGTCTCCCTTTGAGGTCACTGTAGGCTACCAACCTCCACTTCTCCCGGCTTCATTCCCTGACCCCGTGTTTGCCTCAAAGGACCCTTTCTACTTTGAGGTACAGCATATGTGGGATTCAAGCTGTAAGGCAAATGGTACCAGAAAATAATTTTTATTGCTCCATTTACTTTCATTCTTTTTTTTTTCAGCCAAGGAATTGTAGTTTATTGTGCTCCATTACCACGTTTGCACCAACTGCTGACCTTTTCTAGTGGGTCTGCCTAGAATTGCAGTGATGTGTCTGGTTGACAACAGTGTATTTACTTTGCCTGTAAACGGTCATCTACATAATGAGCAATGAGCTATAGTTTTGATTGAGCTGGAAAGCTTTTAACTAGAAGTGCAGTTGATAAAGTACTCTAAAAATTCATAACAAACACAGCGGTCTGTTTTATTTGTTATTTACACCTCCTGAGATCTGTACCATGAAGCCGGGTTAGGTGGCTAGCTAGCTATGTTTCAGCTTAGTTTCCACCAACCCTGGGTTTTAGGTACTATGAAAGTAGCTGGGCTTTAATCTGTGTTCGTTACCATGGTATCTTACGCTGCACGGCTAACCTGCTCTGGGGCAGGTTATGTTCTGGATTCGAGATCTCAGACTGAAGTTTGACCAATCAGCTGTGAGCAAAGAAACATATATGTGATGTAACTAATTCCCAGCGTCTGTTTTCTGTTGCAATGGCTTCACCTTGTCTCCCAAATCCTGAGGACATCTCTGCACAAATTGTTAGACGAGCACTTCGTAGAGAAAGAGTTTTTAGGGACAGACAAAATCCATTTGACTTTCCTGATGCTTACTTGTATGAAAGATACAGATTTTCTGCACTCCACTGATAGTTAGAAAATTGGGCTGAACTCCATCCTTCATTTTGTAGTGGCGGAGAGCCCTTGCATCAAGAGATAATAATCCTGCGTGTATCTGCACCTATGCAGATGGAGAATCATGGACTAGGCCTCCCCATTCCAACTCGATCCAATCTCGCTACAGAATTATATCTGAGAATTGGCTTGTTTTATAGCCTACAGCGGGCAGTGCTGCTGAAAACATTGTGCAGAGCTCCCCATAGAGCCAATGGGGATGGCTGATTTCAATTAAAATGCAGTGTAGAGTCTAAACCTGAAGTGGGTACCACACTGATGGGTTTTTGGTTTGAAATTAATATTTTTACTTAAATATACTAAAACATGTCAACAGCCCTATTAGACACTCATTTATACGGTTTATCAGCAAAAAAAATTGATTTAGAGGTGACTTGATCTTTAATCTTCCTTATGTCAACGACTAGTGTATTATTTCAATAAAATCACAAATTCTGTGTAGAACATGACTTACACTTAACCTGTTTTGTGCATCAACAATCTATAAATGAGACCCCTGGACTATCTGTTGTGAAAATGCTAAATAATTTTTTTTAGAAAGGATCAGTTGAAGTTAGTGGTAAGCATACAATTGCAGATACTTTGCAAATCATTTGTATGAACACAATTGAAGAACCTGCTCAATCTGAAGTTGAAAAACATCTAATATGACTATTTGCAGCACAGATCTTTACATCTATATACATCACAATAAGGCATACGTCAACACTCATAATTTACCCTTTAAAATGTTGTTAATCATCAATAAATATATATCAGCTCTTTGAGACAAAAAAAAGAAATATTCTGTTTTGACTCAGATGTCTGATCTGAATTTATATTGATAAATTACTCTGGTCAACAGGTTGCAGCCTGCAGCTTCATTACTTTGTTCTTAAGTTAATGTTCCTTTATTATTATGATTGCAAACTCCATGGAGTTCTGTGTTAATATAAAAGATGGAGTTCAGTTTCAACATGGTGTCAGAGTGATCCTACAAACAGTAACAATAATTTCCAGTTTTGCTCCTGTTTGTTTAACAAAATTCTGGTGAATCTTCAAGGACTTCCTGCTCAGACCTGCTGCTTCCTCATTGTTTGATTAAAGCTCATCTGTTCTGGTTCTCAGCTTCTCTTCCACAATTAGAACAGAAATAGTAAATTTAGAAGAAAGATGTACTTACGGAGGAGAAAACAGATGGCTGTTTCCTTCATCGTGGTTCTCGCTATCTGGACCTTTGTTTCAAGCTTTTCTCAGAGACGCCAAGTAAACCCGCCTTCTTCCACCGAGGCTGCAGAGAGGAAGTCATAATCAAAACAATAATCTGATGCAGGTACAACAAAAATGTTACTCATTACAAAAATAATCTTAAAACTTTAATTTTATGTTCATACCAGATTTAATCAGCCTGATTCTGCTTTCTACTCATGAATTTGTTTTTTGTCAGATCTTTTCCAGACAAAAATGTTTTGTTAGTAGTCTGAATGTTGGGATGGATTTAGGTCTCCCCCTGGGATGGGGGCGGGGGGATAGCCTGGGCCCCCATGGGACTTGGTGCAACTTAGACACTTACACTTGCAACGTTTACATGTAGGGACTAGGGCTGCACGATTATGTCCAAAATAATAATCATGATTATGTTTTATCATTATTGTAATCACAATATTAATCATGATCATTCATCCAGTCCTGCAAAATATCAATTTTTATTGCACCAATTATAAACGTACAATGTTGCAACATCTTTTGTGAAAAATAAAACTTTAGATGATTAATAATGCAAAAAGTCTAATAAAAACAAACTATATATATATATATAAAGTACAAGCTAGGTATAAAATCAGACGTACTGCTCCACTTTTTTTGCATGTCCTTTGACCCATATGACTGTTCTGTTGACCCAGATGTTTACGTTACGTTCGCCTGTGGTCCCGCCTCCTCTAGCCGTTATTTTGTCTGGTATAACTTAACAACTTAAATGTTTAATCAGTCAAAAAACAATTACAGTAATCAATAACATCGCTATATGTACATTTATCTGCCGAAACTGCGGCGGTGTCAATGGTTGACAGTTCGTCTGTAGCCATTGTTAGCTAGGTCCTTCTTCTTCTATGATTTCGAGGCGTCTGCTGCATTGTGGGATAGCGTAGCATCCACCGGCTGCTTACTGTGGCGGTAGTACACTTTCGGGAACGTTCTGCTTACTAGTCAGATCCATAATGGAGATTTGGATTTACTACATTGCTCAAATACTCCTTTTCACCTGCTACGTAGCAAGCGTAGTGCAGCCGTTATGAGTGCTGAGTGGCGTGTGCGCGGTTTTTATTTGGGCAGCTTAATGAAGCTTTAGCCATGCATTTGCCCTCTGGTGGTTAGCAGACTATTGGTTGAGGCAGTGTATGATGAAGAGGCATATAGTGAAGCTCGTATTTTGAATGTAAATATCCTTGACGATCAGGTTAATTTTATTGTGGCCACCAAAATCGTGATCATGATCAAAATCCGAATAATTGTGCAACCCAAGTAGGGACCTGGCGGTGGATGCGCCTCGGTGCTGACTGCTTACCCGCATCTAGACACTGGGGGCCCGGGGTGGGAGATGGGGTTACCCAGCAGTATTCCCATGTCCCACCCCTCTGTTTTAAGTGCACATTAGAACAACCCACAAAAAAACACCGCAATCGAGCGGGGGGAGAGAGGCTGGGGGTCTTCCCACACCCCTGTCCATTGGACCATCAGGGGTTGAAGCCCGGGTGGTATATCAGGCCGTCTTGTCGGGGACCTGGGCTGGTGGGCGACTCTTGCCGGGTTGGGGCTTTGGCGGTCTACTTATCCCCGTCCTGGTGGGCAAGGGGTTCGTCTCCCGGGTGCAGGTGCAGGGTGCTCTATTGGGGCATCTGTCCCTGGGCCTGGGAGCATAGAGTATGTATGGGACATATGAATGAGTGTGCAGTGTCCTCTTCGGGTGTCCTGTGTTAGTGGGAATGTTTGCGCGTAATAGGGAGGGTACGTATGATTGTCTCTGTATGTCTATGTCTGCTTGTAAGGTTGGGTGTTTGGCTGCCCTCTGGCCTGGTGCATCTGTTTCCCTTCCATCACTCCCTGTCGGTGACGGATGCACCTGCCCGCTGGTCGATGGTGGTTCTCAATGCCTGGGGCTTGGGGCCCGGATGCGGCCCGGCTCGGTCCTGCTGCATGCCTGGCTGGTCATGGGTCGGCCCGTATGTCAGGCGGCCAAGGTTTCAGGCCGACATCCTCCTTGGATTGACTGGGGCACCTCTTATGGGGTTGCCAGGGTTGCAAGTTAGGTTGTGCTCGCACACACACAGAGGTGTGGGGACATTGGTGAGTACGGACACTGAGCTGAGGTTATTGTCTTTAGTTAGTTGGTACCAGGAGCTTACCAAAAAAATTAGGCAAGGCAAGGCAATTTTATTTGTATAGCACACTTTCAACACAAGGCAATTCAAGGTGCTTTACATGATTCAGTGATAATGAAACCACATGATTACAAACAAAACATATAAGTTTAACAGTAATCAATCAGTAAGAAAAGATAATGTAAGGAACAAATTTATGTAATTAATACACAATCACTTAAAAAAGAAATAAAAAAGTAAGAATAGAAATTAAACCACAACAATAAAAAATAATTTAAGGAACAAATTTATGCAATTAAAACAGATTAAAACAGATAAAACACAATCGGGTAAACAAAACAAAAAGTGATCAGAAAGCGCAATTTAAGATTCAAATGCAGCTCTGAATAGTAGAGTTTTTATCTTTGATTTAAAAGAGCCTAGCGATTCAGCGTTTTTGCATTCGTCTGGAAGTTTATTCCACATTTGTGGAGCATAGAAGCTGAAAGCTGCCTCTCCCTGTTTAGTTCTGATTCTAGGGACGATTAGTAGGCTAGAGTTGGAGGACCTGAGTGGTCTGCTGGGTTGATATAGTGACAGCATATCTTCAATGTACTTTGGTGCTAAACCGTTCAATGATTTATAAACAAGTAGGAGTATTTTAAAGTCTATTCTCTGAGCTACAGGGAGCCAGTGTAAGGACTTTAGAACTGGGGTGATGTGTTCTACTTTCCTGGTTCTAGTGAGAACACGAGCAGCAGCGTTCTGGATCAGCTGCAGCTGTCTGATTGATTTTTTAGGTAGACCTGTGAGGACGCTGTTGCAGTAATCGATCCGACTAAAGATAAACGCATGGATCAGTTTTTCACGGTCCTTCTGTGACATCAGTCCTTTAATCCTAGAAATGTTCTTCAGGTGATAGAAAGCTGACCTTGTTATTGCCTTTATGTGACCCTGGAGGTTCAGGTCTGAGTCCATTATTACACCTAGATTACGAGCCTGATGAGTAGTTTTTAGTTGTATTAGCTGAAGCTGTGTGCTGACTCTGGATCGTTCCTCCTTAGGTCCAAAAATAATTACTTCTGTTTTGTTTCTGTTTAGCTGGAGAAAGTTATGGGACATGAGTCCGATCCAGCTCTCTATTTGTTCCAGTAATATTTTGTGATCAACAGTGTCAAATGCTGCACTGAGGTCCAACAAAACCAACACTGTAGTTTTACCGCTGTCTGTATTTATGCAGATGTCATTGAAAACTTTGACGAGGGCACTCTCAGAGCTGTGATGAGCACGGAAACCAGATTGAAAATTATCTAAGGAGTTGTTCGTTGTCAGGAACGTGTTCAACTGTTGAGTTACAGCTTTTTCACTAATCTTACTGATGGATGGGAGATTAGAGATTGGCCTATAATTCTGCATCAAGGTATTGTCTAGGTTGTTTTTCTTTAATAGGGGTTTGATAACTGCTGTTTTGAGGGCCTGGGGGAAGACACCTGACTGGAGGAATGCGTTAACTATTTGCATCAGATCAGACTTAATGACAGGGAGAACTTTCTTTAAAAAAGCTGTGGGTAAGATATCGAGGCAGCAAGAGGAGGAGTTTAGTTGTTTTCAGTGAAGAAGTTGGAAAATTCACTACAGGCCCAAGTGGAGTGTAGCTCAGGAGCTGCTGTCACTGGAGGATTGGTTAGTCTTTCAACTGTTGCGAAAACGATCCGAGTGTTATTAATGTTTTTGTTAAGGATTTCAGAGAAGATTGATTCCCTTGCAGTTTTCAAGGTTAAGTTATATTTTTTCAACCTGTTTTCGTAGATCTCATAGTGAACCTGGAGTTGGGTTTTCCTCCATTTTCTTTCGGTCTGACGGCACTCCCTTTTTTCACTGCGTACTAGAGGATTGCTGGTCCATGGAGACTTGTATCTACCTGAGACTACTTTTACTTTAATTGGAGCGATGGTATCGATGATGTCTGAGACTTTAGAGAAAAATTTATCTACCAGGTTGTTAACAGAGTGTGTGTTGGGTAGTGGGTGTTGGGTGGGTGAGGTAGAGCAGTATATTTGTTTAAAGATTTCAGCAGAGCTGTCAACAAGAGGTCGTTTTCTTACTATGGTGTCATTTTGATTAGATAGTTTAGCCGGGACAATGCTTTCAAAGAAGATGCAGAAGTGGTCAGATAATGCAAAATCCACTACGGAGATGTTAGAGATTTTTAATCCTTTGCTAATGATTAAGTCTAAAGTGTGTCCTTGTTTGTGTGTCGCTGTGAATGTTCAGATCCCCCACAATAATTAGTTTGTCATATTCAATACATATTAAAGAAAGAAGGTCATTGAGATCGTTAAGAAAGTTTGAGCTAGCTTTGGATGGTTTGTACATATTTAAGACTAAGACCTTGTTCGGTTCTTTTATCTCTGTAGGAAGGTATTCGAAGGAGTGAAATGTACCCAGAAGTATCTTTTTAAAGTTCAGTGTATTTTTAAAAATAGTTCCCAGACCGCCCCCCCCCCTTCTTTGTTGCTGTTTTCATTTAGAAAGCTGTAGTTAGGTGGTGTGGCTTCTAGCATTAAGGTTATTTCATTATTTGCATCCAACCAAGTTTCAGAAAAAAATATAGCCTTTACATTGTGATTGGTAATAAGGTAATTGATTAAAAAAGATTTATTTGATAGGGAACGGACATTGAGTAATGCCAATTTAAGAGATTCATTGGTAGTTTTTAAGTTATTCTGACAGGCAATATTTATGAGATTTGACATGATGCGGGGGGTTGCCTTTGTAATTTCTATTACTAATAATCACCAGAATGCTATTTTCTCGGTAACCAGACTGGTGCTGGTTGACAAGTTTTCTTGGAGAAAAGTCTGGCAGCCTGAAACATCACACATCAGTCATCTGCAATGGTGGGAGGGCAGAATCGTCGTGTCCATTCGATCTGAGTGAGAACCTTGGGGTCAGCTGTGTTCCCTTAATAATCAGATCCTGTAGTTTTTTGCAGAATTCAATCGGTGAGCCTAGTTTTGCTGAGTCATCATTATCGTTGTCTAATGGTCTATTATTATCAGTACGCTGAGCTGATGCACTGACCTTCGGGGAACTGTGAGAGATTGTAGGAGTCTGTGTGAAGCTGGAGGTGCTGGCGTCTGGCAGCTTATCTGTTGGAGTTGAGGTGCTGACCTTGGCTGAGTTCTGAGCATTGCTGTTCAAATATGCAAATATATTAGCAGCCAGCAGTTTAATTCTAGCCTTATTGAGATAGCGTTGATTGTCTTTGAATAAGTGATTCGCCGACCTAAATATCTTCCAGTTGTTTACATATCCGACAGACGTTTCAATAGATTTGGTTTTCATCCATTTGTGAAGAGATCTGATTCTAGAGAAACGTTCGTCCTTACCCTCTGGAACTGGGCCAGAAATCCAGGTGTTTGAGATATTGAGTTGGCTCAACATTACCAGCAGTTGTGACACATCAGCTCTCAATAATTCACGCTGACGTTGGTGTTGTGTTCATTAATCTATGTTTGTGTGTAGTGAATGTGTAGATTGTGGCGGTCCACTAGGGGCATTCATCGCCAGATTGGCCAGGGTATGTGTCACGGTGGGATTGGTTGCACAATCAGGAAGTCTTGTATATATGGTGGTGTTTATACTTACCTTCCAGGTATTCTGGTTGTGAAGTCCAACAATAAACTGCTGGCATCTACTCCGTTCTCTCCGCGCCTCTGTCTTGCCTTCCACATTGGTGACTCTGACGTGATTTTCTTTTTCCGCTCTCAACCATGTCGCTTGCCGCTGGCGATGCCGTTCCGCTTGCGCCGGTTGTTGCTCCTGCGGTTTATGCAGCTACTGTTAAGCTTCCGGAGTTTTTGCAGCACGACCCGGAGCCCTGGTTTCAGCATATTGAGGCCCAGTTCCGGCTTCGTGGAATTACTGTGGATGATACCCGCTACTACCATGTTGTCGCTGCTCTGGATGCTCAGACTACGGGTCGGGCGATGTGCGTGTTGCGGGACCCCCCGGCGGACGGTAAATATGCCGCTATTAAGGCTCTGCTTTTAAGGCTGTATCAGCTGTCGGATGCCGAGCGGGCAGACCGGCTCCTGTCCCTCAACGGTTTGGGGGATGGTAAGCCAACGGAGCTGATGGAGAACATGTTGGCGTTGCTCGGTTCGGGGGATGCCTCTTTTTTGTTTGTGCAGCTTTTCCTCCGTCAGCTGCCGCCTCCTGTACGTACTGCGCTAGCGAGCTCGCCGCGGGTTGCTACCAAGGACTACAGGGGTTTGGCGGAGGAGGCGGACCGGATTCTGCTGGCCAACCGGCCGTGCGGCGTGCATGCCCTGCTTCCTGAGCTTTCCTGGTCGGCGCCGGACGAGGTGGGCGCCGTGGCCGTGGTGACGGACCGTCGCCGGCGGGAGGACACACTTTGTTTTTACCATCGGCGGTTCGGTGCTAAGGCTAAGCGCTGCGTGCCGCCGTGTGCTTTTCTGGCTCAGGGAAACGCCAGGACCAGTGCTCAGTAGCGGCTGTGGGCTCTGGCGGGGTGGACAAGCTGCTCTTCGTCACAGATGACGTGTCTGGACGGCGTTGGTTGGTGGATTCCGGCGCCCAGAGGAGTATCCTGCCTGCGTCTGCCGTCGATGTGCATGGGGACGGCCGGGGACCCCCGCTGAGTGCGGCTAATGGGACTACCATCCGTACGTTTGGCTCAAGGTCTGTGACTGTTTCTTTTTCTGGACGTCAGTTTTTGTGGGATTTTGTGGTTGCCTCAGTTGCAGTGCCTATTTTGGGTGCAGATTTTTTATGTGCTCATGGACTGCTCGTTGATGTGTCTAATGGCCGTTTGATTGACCCTGTCTCGTTTTCCACCTACCCCTGCTCTTTGGGGGAGGCTGAACCGGTGGCCCTGCCCCGGGTTCTTGCTGTTGGGGATGTGTATCAGCGCCTCCTCGCTGAATTTCCGGATCTGACTGTACCGACGTTTTCGGCAGCAGTCGCTAAGCATGGGGTGGAGCACTTCATCCCTACAGTTGGGCCGCCCGTTTTTGCTCGGTCGCGGCGTCTGGACTCCGCTAAGCTGTCCCTGGCGAAGGAGGAGTTTGCAACTATGGAGCGCTTGGGGAACGTACGGCGCTCCGACAGTCCATGGGCCTCGCCTCTGCACATGGTGCCTAAGCCGGGGGGGCGGTGGCGGCCGTGTGGTGATTTCCGGCGGCTGAATGCTGTCACCACACCGGACCGCTATCCTATCCCGCACATTCAGGATTTCTCTGCGCAGCTTGCTGGCGCTTCCGTTTTTTCCAAAGTGGATTTAGTGCGGGGCTACCATCAGGTGCCTGTGCATGAAGCGGATGTTTCCAAAACTGCTATTATAACCCCATTTGGATTATTCGAATTTTTGAGGATGCCTTTTGGCCTGCGGGGGGCCGCGCAGACCTTTCAACGACTCATGGACTCTGTGTTACGGAATTTACCTTTTCTGTTTGTTTATTTGGATGACATTTTGGTTGCCAGTGCTTCGGCTGCCGAACATCTGGAGCATCTGCGTCTGTTGTTTGGGCGCCTGAGTACTCATGGCCTGATTATCAACCCAGCAAAGTGTCAGTTTGGGCTCTCTGAGATTGATTTCCTCGGCCACCGGGTGTCCTCGCTGGGGGCTGCTCCGTTACCTGCACGGGTGGAGGCAGTTACTGGTTTTCCACGCCCTTCTACTGTTAAGCAGCTCCAGGAGTTCCTGGGCATGGTGAACTTTTATAATCGGTTCATCCCTCGTGCTGCTCACCTCATGCATCCCCTGTGTGAGGCTCTTCGCGGGATGAAGGGGTCGCAGAAGGTGACCTGGTCCTCTGACAGGTTGCAGGCGTTCGAGGCGGCCAGGGCCGCTCTGGCGGGGGCTGCCTTGTTGGCGCACCCCTCTCCCTCGGCTCCACTGGCTCTCACTACAGATGCGTCGGACATTGCTGTGGGCGCGGTGTGCGAGCAGTGGGTGGCGGGAGCCTGGCAGCCCCTCGCTTTCTTCAGCAGGCAGCTCCGCACTGTAGAGAGGAGATACAGCACGTTCGACAGGGAACTCCTGGCTCTTTTCCTTGCCACTCGTAAATTCCGTTTCCTGTTGGAGGGCCGCCGGTTCACGGCATTTGTGGATCATAAGCCGTTGACCTTTGCCCTGGTCAAAGTCTCGGATCCTTGGTCTGGCCGACAGCAGCGGCAGCTGGCCGCCATCTCGGAGTTTACCACGGACATTCAACACGTTGCTGGTAAGCACAATGGGGTGGCGGACTGTCTGTCTCGTGTGTTTGTTTCCTCTGTGCATCTAGGCTTGGACTACTTGGCTATGGCGGTGGATCAGAAAGGCGATGCAGATCTCCAGGCTTGTCGTTCTGCTGTGACGGGTTTGCAGCTCGTGGACGTGCCCTGCCATGAGGATGGGACCAGTCTGCTGTGCGACGTAGCCACCGGACAGCCGCGGCCTCTGGTTCCTGTGGGCTGGCGTCGCAGGATCTTCGATGCTGTTCACGCCTTGTCTCATCCCGGCGTTAAGGCGTCTGTGAAACTGGTGAGCGCTAAGTTCGTCTGGCCCAGGTTGCGCAGAGAGGTCAAGGGATGGGCCGCTGCCTGCGTGCCTTGTCAGCGGGCTAAGGTCCACCAACACGTCAGGGCTCCGCTGGAGCCTTTTCTGGTGCCGGAAAGGCGTTTTGACCACGTACACGTGGATTTAGTCGGTCCCTTGCCCCCTTCTCGTGGATGCACGCATCTCCTGACTATGGTGGATAGAACCACTCGGTGGCCGGAGGTGGTGCCCCTGGAATCTACGTCGACGGACGTGGTGGCCCGGGCCTTCATCTCTTGTTGGGTCTCGCGGTTCGGCACACCTGCGGATTTGACTTCGGACAGGGGGGCCCAATTCACATCGGGGCTGTGGGACGCCATGGCTGTGGGCCTGGTGGTGCGGCTCCATCGCACTACAGCCTACAACCCCCAGGCCAATGGCCTCTGTGAGCTTTTCCATCGCTCCCTAGGCCGCTCTTCGGGCCAGCCTCACGGATGGGGGCTGGGTTGACCGTTTGCCGTGGGTCATGTTGGGCCTGCGCTCTGCTCCCAAAGAGGATCTTCAGGCTTCTGTCGCTGAACTGGTGTATGGGCAGCCTCTGAGGGTCCCGGATGATTTCCTGCCTGCTGCCTCGGCTCCGGAGGTCCGGATGGCCCCTCGTCTGCCCATGGAGGGGGGCGCAGGGGCGCTGGCTCCCGTTCCTGTGCACCACTGTTTGCCTCGTTTCCGAGTGCCGAGGGATGTCCTGTCATCGAGATTTGTGTTTCTCCGGCGTGGTGGCCACCGCTCCCCGCTCCCACCTCCATATGATGGGCCCTTTCGGGTTGTGGAGGCGGGGCCTAAGAACTTTGTCATTGACTTTGGTGGTCGCCTGGAGCGGGTCTCTCTTGATCGTCTGAAGCCTGCTCACCAGGACCCTGATGGGTTGATGGTTCCGGCCCTGCCTCCTCGCCGGGGGTCGTCCTCCTGCTGTTGCCACTGCTCCTGCTTCTGCTGCTCCTCCGGACTCTGTTCCCCGTCTAGTTTTGTTGCCTGGTGTGCCCCCTCGTCCTGTTCGGGCCCGCCGCCGTCGTGGTCGCCCCCCGCGTCTGCTGGTGTCTTACCCTCCTGGGACCTTGCGAGTCAGCCGTTATGGTCGTCCTATTAGACCTCCTCGGGGAACTTGAGGTCCTTTTGCCCGTTCTGGGTTCATGTTTTGTTTTTTGATATGTTGTGTCCTTTCTTTGACGTGTTGGTGCTGGGTTTTGTTGTGCCTGGTGCCCATTCTTCTGTCGTTTCGGGGGGGGCCTGTGTGGCGGTCCACTAGGGGCACTCATCGCCAGATTGGCCAGGGTATGTGTCACGGTGGGATTGGTTGCACAATCAGGAAGTCTTGTATATATGGTGGTGTTTATACTTACCTTCCAGGTATTCTGGTTGTGAAGTCCAACAATAAACTGCTGGCATCTACTCCGTTCTCTCCGCGCCTCTGTCTTGCCTTCCACAAGATCTTAGTTCATATTACTAGATCCATTTTGTTAATGTTGTTCTGTTCTATTAGTTGTTTTTGTTTATTTCATTTGACCACTTCCCTGCCGTCCAACAGAGGTGGAGGACTGGGAAGATTTCTTGTGTTCTTTATTTACCTCCCTATCTTGTATCGTCAGTTCACACTTCTACCTGTCCTGTTTCTCTTCTTCATCTTCTTTATTTCTTCCTTCTTATCTCAATGTCGTGTCCATAACTTCAAGAAATTAAACACACAGTAATCACTAATTAAGATTTTTCATACATATATATCAAGTGGAGTATTATAGCAAAGCTGTAATACTCTGCTTGGGAAAGTAAATCTGTTGGGCTTATACTTGGTAGTCAGACACCAATTCTGAGTAGCAAACTGCTAGACAGGACATGTAAAAAAATAAACTAAAAGAAAAAAAGAAAACTCTTTATGTAGACAAGAGAAATTAAATTTTGCGTTCTTAGCATAAAGTGGCCCAAGGATGATGGTTCCTAAATGTTATTCAACATTATAACAATAACGTTTCTTTACTTCATTTAACCACCAGGGCGAGCTTTTTATTCAGAAATAATCTCCCCGCCGCTCCACTTGAAACTTGTGATAACAACCTGGTAGATAAATAAAATAATGGAATGGTGATGTCTGGATGGAGGGCAACCTTCATGTCATGGTGCAATGAGATAAATATTAATCTTTCTGCTGCAAGACAGATAAATAGTGGTTTACAGACTGAACAGTTATGATTCTAGTAAATAATGAGTAGCTAAAAAACTGGATTCAGATGTAGAATGTTTTTAGGCAGCTATATGCAATCTGCTGGATTTTCTTAAGTAGAAACTGTTAAACTGATTAGTATAATGTAAGGAAAGAAGGAAGGAAGGGAGGAAGGGAGGAAGGAAGGAAGGAAGGAAGGAGGGAGGGAGGGAGGGAAGGAAGGAAGGGAGGAAGGAAGGAAGGAAGGGAGGGAGGAGGGAGGGAAGGAAGGAAGGAAGGAAGGAAGGAAGGAAGGAAGGAAGGAAGGAAGGAAGGAAGGAAGGAAGGAAGGTGCATGTTTTGGGAGAAATCAAATCAAACTTTATTTATAAAGCCCTTTTCAAACACATTTTTCAAAGTGCTTTACAGATTTTAAAATGACCCCATAACCCCCCCTTCAAAAAACAAAAATAAATTCATCATTGTAAACTACACCGCCCTCCCAACCCATCAGCAATAGACACACACACACTTAAAAGCTACAAAAACATCTGGCTGAGTACAGATGAGCCAGGAAATGCCATCATGGAGCCATTTGCATCGGCAGCAGCAGATTAGCAGCCACCGCCAAGGCACTGACCAAGGGCCCCCATAGGAGGGAGGGATGGTACCCCCACCTCCACCCAAGCGCTACCTGGGGGGCACCCAGGCAGCCACAGCCGACCACTTCCCTCGATGCAGAGGACCCTCAGAGAGGAAACACTGGGAGGAAGATTAAGATAAGTTAAGATGTAAAGTGTATTAAATATAAAGTGTATAAAGTGTAAAATAGTGATAAGTGTAAAACAACAGCAGATTAATAAATAAACAGTTAAAAGCTAAAATAAAAATAAAAACAAATAAAACATGCTGAGCAATTAAACATATATTAACAAATAATAAATAGTTAAAAGCTTGGTTAAAAGGTGAGTCTTGAGCCTGCACTTAAAAACATGAACGTTCTGAGGTCCTCCAGGAGCCTGTTCCAGAGGTGAGGGCCATAATAATGGAAAGACGCCTCACCATGAGTTTGTGTCCTGACTTTGGGGATGATAAGGAGACGGCTGCTAGAGGAGCGCAGGGACCGCGAGGTTTCATACGGTAAAAGCATTTCTGACAGATAAGAAGGCCCAAGACTATTAAGACACTTAAAAACCATTAAAAGAACCTTAAAATGGACCCTAAAACACACGGGGAGCCAATGCAATGATTCTAAGACCGGTGTAATGTGTTCCTTCCTCATGGTCTTCATCAGGACACGAGCTGCTGAATTCTGTAAATGCTGTAAACTTGAGTTAGTCTTTTTGGGAAGACCAGAAAGCAGGGCATTACAATAATCTATTCTATTAGTGATAAAAGCTGCATTAGCGTCTCCGCATTGGCCAGAGAGAGAATGGGGCTGACTCTGTCGATGTTCTTTAGGTGATAAAAACCTATTTTAGTGATATTTTTAATGTGGGGGAAAAAAGTCAGCTCAGAGTCAAAAATCACGCTCAGATTCTTCACTTGTAAAGAAGGATTAAAAGACAATGATTGTAGTTTTGGTAAAAGTTTCTCTCTCTGAGCCTCAGGACCGATAACTAAAACTTCAGTTTTGTCCTGGTTGAGCTGGAGAAAGTTTTATGCCATCCAGGATTTAATATCTAAAATGCAGTTAAAAAGTGCATCCATTGGCCGTGTGTCATCAGGAGACATGGAGATGTACAATTGTGTATCATCAGCATAACTGTGAAAGTTAACTCCATGGGCATAATACTGAACCCTGGGGCACACCACATGTGATGTTGTGGACCTTAGAGGAAAAGCTATCTAAACTTAGCATAAACGTCCTGTCTGTGAGGTAGGATGTGAACCATTTATGAACAGCACCAAGGAGGCTGATCTGTTAAATGAGTTAAAAGAATAGTGTGGTCTACAGTATCCAATGCAGCATAGATCCAGTAGAACCAACACTGTCACCTTTTTAGTATCGTAGTTAAATCTTAAATTATTTTAAATCTTTAAAAGAGCTGTCTCTGTGCTGTGGTTCATCCTAAAACCAGACTGAAATTTCTCTAGGACGTTATGAGCGTTAATAAAATCATTAAGTTGAACAAAAACATCCATCCATCCATCCATCTTCTTCCGCTTATCCGGGGTCGGGTCGCGGGGGCAGTGGCCTAAGCAGAGAGACCTAGACTTCCCTCTCCCCAGCCACTTGGTCCAGCTCCTCGCGAGGAATCCCGAGCCAACCCCAGGCCAGCCGGGAGACATAGTCCCTCCAGCCAGTCTTGGGTCTTCCCCTGGCTCACCTCCCTGTGGGACGTGCCCGGAAAACCTCACCAGGGAGGCGTCCATGAGGCATCCTGACCAGCTGCCCGAGCCACCTCAACTGGCTCCTCTCTATGTGGAGGAGCAGCGACTCTACGCTGAGCCCTCTCCGGATGACCAAGCTTCTCACCCTATCTCTAAGGAAGAACCCAGCCACCCTGCGGTGACAACTCATTTCAGCTGCCTGTATCCTTGATCTTGTTCTTTTGGTCACCACCCAAAGTTCGTGACCATAGATGAGGGTAGGAACGTAGATCGACCAGTAAATTGAGGGTGTAGAGCTGGTCCAGTGTTCCACGGCCAGGACGAAAACCGCATTATTCCTCCTGAATACGAGGTTCGACTATCGGTCGGACCCTCCTCTCCAGAACCCCTGGGAAGTGTGATCCCCCTGTAGTTGGAACCTTTTTAAGGAGGGGGACCACAGTCTGCCAATCCAAGGGAAATGCCCCCGATGTCCACGCAATATTGCAGAGCCGCGTTAACCAACACAGCCCTACAATATCCAGAGCCTTGGGGAACTCCGGGCGAATCTCACCCACCCCCGGTGCCTTGCTACCAAGGAGCTTTTTAACAACCTCAGTGACGTCAGCACCAGAGATTGGAGAGCCCGTCCCAGAATCCCCAGACTCTGCTTCCCACAGGAAGGCGGGTCGGTGGGATTGAGGAGGTCTTCGAAGTATTCCATCCACCGTCCCAAAACATCCCGCGCCAAGGTCAGCAGCACACCACGCCCACTGTAAATAATGTTGGTGGCAGTCGGTAATTGTTAAATAATTAAAATCTAAATTACTCTTCTTCAGCAGGGGCTTCACTACCGCCGCTTTAAAGGCAGCAGGAAAAGATAACTCTGAAAAACTATGTATTTCTGGAATGTCTTAAAGTGTTATTGTATAATTTGAGATGTTCTACGTATATCTGATGATTTATTGTAATTTTATTTTTCCTCCATTTCCTTTCTGCCACCCTGCAGCTCCTCTTTAATTTTTTTTAAGATCTTTATTTCTCTCTGGTACTGTACGTTTTTAATGTATATTTACAACTTTATGTGGAGCCAGCAGGTCGAGAGCAGATTTAAGCCTACAGTTAAAATAATTTACAATACAATCACAGGGGGCAGGTAAAGGTACAGGAGGGAACTTTTTAAAAACTTCAAGAAAACCTGCAGCCACTTCAGGGGTTAGATGACGCTTCCTGACAGTTCTCACAGAGGTTTCTAATTGAATAAAACTGGTGATTTTGAAAAACACACAGTAGTGGTCAGAGGAAGCCAAGTCAACAACAGAGGACACACTGGTTGACAGGGGATACGTGATGACCAAGTCCAGGGTGTGTCGTCTGTTGTAAGTCGGCTGCATGACATGTTGGCTAAAATCCATATAATTCAAAATATTTAAAAAATCTTTTGATAAAGGATCTACAAGGTTATCAGTGAGGAGTTGTTCTCATGGTACAGAGCCCCGCCCTTCAATCCTATGTCTCCGCCATCTTGGTTTCCTTCCAGCAGCAAACTGGGGGTGTTTCTCAATGTCAAGGCGCCTCGCCTACCAAGGAACTGCCTGGGTAGGCGAGGCGCCTTGCTTACGAGAACATTGTGCTTCCTTAGTAAAAAAAAACGGTTTGGAACAGACTTGCCTTACGTGACCGCGGCTGCCTGCTTACGTGCTCTGTTTACGTCCCGCCCATCGTAGTAGCATTGTAGCGTAGTAATATTACTTCAACCATGGAACTGGAAATGTATAACGGGTGTTTTACTGTTCTTTTTATAATAAGTCAGTTAAATCAAATGTGCAAACTAATTAGTACCTGGTAGCCACCGAAGCTGCAACTACTAAGCAACTAACGAACAAACATTTTAGATATTAGCCAGATGGTTAAAATTAGTTGACTTACATTTAAAAAAGAAATTTACCCCCGCGAGGCGCCTTGACATTAAGAAACACCCATTGGCTCTAAGCAGGGACAAGCCACAAAAAGTATAAACGCTGCTAGAAGGCATCTCGGCCGGTTCTGCACATCTTGTTTCCACGCAGAATGTACATGTATCAATAATATGCCAAAGTTTAGTCAGTAGCACCTTGATATCTCAAGAATCTAACATTAGACTTAGAAAATCTCAACTCATAAAAACATCACAAACTGACAGAATAAATCAGAAATCCTTAAATAACTAGAAAAACAGAACTTGGTGAGCTTAGCAAGGAAATAAAGCTCAATTTTTCTGAATCTGTCAAGAACTCAGACCAAAGGATCAGAATGGAACACCAGGCAGAATAAACCCAAAATAAATTTTATTGAAGAAAAATCAGCAGGCAGACCTCACATGTCCCTCTTCTTCTGAGTAAGATCTCTAAGAAGTAAAATACATCGTTATTACAAAGTTTTGAAGAGGATCTTAAAATGCTTTTGAGCTGGATATTTACCTGAGAGCTGCTCCCTCTCCCTTCACTTGACCCAGGGTCTGCAGTACCTCCGATGACCAGAGGGGAGCTATGGAGAGACAGGTAACAGATTACCAGCGGACCGAGAAAGGAGGAGTTGTCCGGAGTGGGCACCTAGAGCACCCCCCAAACTGTCCTAAAGTCGGCCCAGGAGCTGACCCTAAAAATAAATCTCTTGGTTTGCAGGTCAGCTGGCCATTGACATCAGACATAGATCAGAACTGAGGAATTATGGACATCTCTGTTTGTATGCAGGGGCGGATCTAGAAAGTTTTTTCTGGGGTGGCACCATATGCTAGTGTATACCTGCTACGACAATTCCTTTTACACTCAAAATTTTTGTTTTTTTAGTCAAGTTTAGGAATGTTAATTAGTCTGGATAAATTCACAGTTACCCTGTAATTAATTAGGTTAAAAAAATATATATCGTTTGACAACCCTAAAATCTATCCACCATCATAGCCCCCCTGGATAAAATTCAGTGTAAGGATGAATAAAGTCCAGAAATTATGTTTTTTTTTATTCCCTTTACCTTTTTTTTAAATTATTCATAATACTCAAACATCCGTATTTTGTAATATAAAGTAAACTTGGTAATTAGGATAAATTAATTTAAATATTTTTTGTGCAGACATTTGAGCAAAACTTCCTAAAATGTTCAGTCTGGAACACAAGAGAAATATTATGTGTTGTCTCACAGGGGTCGTGTTCCTAAAAAAGAAAAGTGACCAATTTATTCTAAAATAAGATGTAAGTCAGTATGCTGTGTTTCCCTACCATGTAGACTAACTCGACTGGATGTGCTTGGTGCTGTCTCAGCCCTCCATGTTGCCCTGTCTTTCTCTTTCTCCTCTTCATTTCGGTGATTCTCTCCCTCCTCTGACTCCTCTCCGATTTGCCTTTCTAGCATCCTCTCCTGTCCTTGATCATCTCATCCTTCCCCTCCATCATTTTTCTGTCACTCCTCTCTCTCTTCTTTCACATCGTCTCCTCCGTCCACTTTACTAACCAGGTTACTCTCTGTTTTTCTCACCTTTTGTCCTTGGTGAGAAAAAAACTAGAAATGCTTTGTTGTTACTTCATTTCTGTAGAATTTAAATTATTTTTACCTTTTTCTCTGGAAAAACATAAAGATTTAACCTTCTCTGACTTAGTTTACATGTTGCAAAAATTATGATTTTCTATTTTTATTGCCTCAATCAGCATTGAGCTAGAAATGATATTCTATTTTGTAAGATGGCATAGTTTCCTCTTTCCTGGTGTGCTCCTGCCTTCTGTGTGCAGGTCGGCTTCTCTCTCACTACCCGCTTCTCAGAAGCGTCTGAAGTATAAAGTCTATGGTCCGGTTATGTTGTGCTGCATTCAGTGTTGCCGGAAAAAGGATCTTCATGCGCTTAAAGTCCGATTTTACACAACTATTTATTGATTTCATAGCCGCTGGCTGGGGTGGCAAGGCTTTCTTTTAGGGTGGCAACTGCCACCCTATGCACCCCAAGTAGAACAGCCCCTGTTTGTAAGTATGGTTAACCATTTTTTTTTAAACTGTTCATTCAATAAGAAATTACTTTCCCCGTGATCTCTGTATAACCTCTGCTCACAGTTAAAGGGTTATTAAGTTTCTCTATTATAGATTAAGTGTTCTTTACAATTACTTCAACAAGTTTTACCCACTCTGCAGTACTGGAAAGGGACTACATTGGTTCTGGCATTTTATACCATTAATATGTTTAAACAACATGCAGGCACATCATAACAGGAGAAACTGGGGCTGGTTGACACATTGCTTATTACAGCCACACTAGGGGGCACTGTGGTTCAATTTTTATATCAAACATTTGGCTGACTAGTTTTGCCAGTCTGCACTATTTATCTTTTCATTTGAACACACAACACTGAGGTGAGGATACATTTTTTTTCATTGTTTAGAGCCATTTTTGCGTTAGTGTTGTTTTTGTATTAACAGTCTGTAAGTTATTAGTACAGACGTGGACAAAATTGTTGGTACCCTTCATTAAATCAAAGAAAAACTCATAATGGTCACAGAAATAACTTTTATCTGACAAAAGTAATATTAAATAAAAATTATATAAATGTTGACCAATGAAAGTCAGACATTGCTTTTCATCCATGCTTCAACGGAATTATTTAAAAAATAAATGCATGAAACAGGCCTGGACAAAAATGATGGTACCCCTAGAAAAGAATGAAAATAATGTGACCAAAGGGACATGTTAATCCAAGGTATGTCCACTAATCAGCATCCTAGGTGTCTACAATCCTGTAATCACTCAGTGGGCCTATATATAGGACTCCAGGTAGTCACTGTGTTGTTTGGTGACGTGGTGTGTACCACACTCAATATAAACCAGAGGAAGCAAAGGAAAGAGTTGTCTCAGGAGATGAGAAAGAAAATCATAGACAAGCATGTTAACTGTAAAGGCTATAAGACCATCTCCAAGCAGCTAGATGTTTCTGTGACTACAGCTGCACATGTCATTCAGTAATGTACGATCCATGGGACTGTAGCCAACCTCCCTGGACGTGGCTGCAGGAGGAAAATTGATGACAGATCAAAGAGACGGATAATCCAAATGGTAACAAAAGAGCCTAGAAAGACTTCAAAATAGATCCAAGCTGAACTTTATGCTCAAGGAACATCAGTGTCAGATCGGAACATCCTTCGCTGTTTGAGCCAGAGGACAAATCATTAAAAAAAAAACAGACTGGAGTATGCCAAACTACATGCTGACGAGCCACAAAGCTTCTGGGAGAATGTCCTGTGGACAGATGAGACAAAAATTTAACTTTTTGCCAAGGCACATCAGCTCTATGTTCACAGACGGAAAAATGAAGCATATCTAGAAAAGAACACGGTCCCTACTGTGAAACATGGGGGAGGCTCGGTTATGTTCTGGGGCTGATTTGCTGCATCTGACACAGGGTGTCTTGAATCTGTGCAGGGTACAATGAAATCTCAAGACTATCAGGGGATTCTAGAGAGAAATGTGCTGGCCAGTGTCAGAAAGCATGGTCTCAGTCGCAGGTCACGGGTCTTACAACAGGAAAATGACCCAAAACACACAGCTAAAAACACCCAAGAAGGGCTAAGAGGAAAACACTGGCCTTCTATGAGCCCTGATCTCAATCCTATTGAGCATCTTTGGAAGGAGCTGAAACGTGCTGTCTGGAAATGGGCGCCCTTCAAACCGGAAACAACTAGAACAGTTTGCTCATGAGGAGTGGGCCAAAATACCTGCTGAGAGGTGCAGAAGTCTCATTGACAGTTACAGGAATCATTTGATTGCAGTGATTGCCTCAAAAGGTTGTGCAACCAAATATTAAGTTGTGGGTACCATCATTTTTGTCCAGGCCTGTTTCATGCATTTATTTTTAAATAATTCCGTTGAAGCATGGATGAAAAGCAATGTCTGACTTTCATTGGTCAACATTTATATAATTTGTATTTATTATTACTTTTGTCAGATTAAAGTTATTTCTGTGACCATTATGAGTTTTTCTTTGATTTAATGAAGGGTACCAACAATTTTGTCCACGTCTGTATTTAAAGCACAATAATGAATCAAAAACTCGAAGACGAGGGCTTTGATTTAAGATTTATTATGCTAGCTGAAGCTATGTATTAGCTAGTAAAAAAAATGTCAAGGGGCCACATGCAGCTGGTTGTCACACTGTTCCAGGGGTGTATCTCTCTCCCTCTCTCTCTCTCTCTCTCTCTCTCTCTCTCTCTATATAATATATATATATATATATATATATATATATATATATATATATATATATATATATATATATGTATATATATATTTCTCAAAACCAAAGGAAAAAAAATAGAAGATATTCTGCCACAGGCCCTAGAACAGACCAGCAATTCAGGAAAACTCCCCCACTCTCCACATCTCCAGCATGCCACTGATTACTTATTCCTGAATCAAATATAGGCTACATAATTTTTTCGTATTTTTTAAGCGAAAACCCCATTGAAATTAGTAGAAATAATTAACCCCAACATGGGAAGGTTGTCACAATAGGTTGGGGTTTAAACTTTTGCTTCTACTTACTAAAGGTAAAATACCTTTTTAAAATGGGGAATTAATTTGAAACCAAGATCCTAGGCTTACATTTCATTTTCAAATATCTCTTGAAATATGTTTAGATGGTGAACAATATTCACTCAAGTAAAAAGTAAGACAACGAGCCCCAGTCTCCCCAACCAGAAAAAGTTTGGCATGGTAGGCACATCTGCCAACCTGCCTGTCTGTCTGTCCTCATTCTGAGGAGACTGGAAACTGTGTGGTGAAGCTTCCCGCTGTTTCCATGACTAGCTTACAGTTTACAGTATGAAATAGTCTTATTGGAGAGACTAACATGACAACAACACTGTATTGTTTCAAAACTAAACAGCAACAGCTGTTGCTCAACAGCAAACAAGGAGGAGATTGACCATGTTAAAACAATGCTATATGCTGTTTTACTGATAATTATTATTATTATTTTTTATTAACACTGCTAGAGATGTTTTTTTTCCACCAACGCATAATGATGCCACATGAGATCACATACAATGTGAGACCAAACATCCATGTAAAATAAACAGCTTCTCATGCCTTAAAGGGTAAAAAACAGAGAATTTCATTGGTGTTATTTTTCTGGTCACCAATGATAAGTAAATTCTGTAAAGTATTAGTCACTAATATGATAATGACAATGAGCTGTAACACTTCATTGCAAGCTGATAAGCATTTCAAAAATCCCATTTCAGTTGGACTTAGGCAACAATTCAGCTTTCTGTTGTTGCATGTAAAGGAGGGGACTCAGTTTAATAAGGTTATAGCCTTCGAACAGAGCACTATTCAAAACAGCCTATCATCTCTCTGAGGCAACGTACTGCGCAAGGTGTGTCAACACACCTCTGAGTTTTATGCTGACAGAACACTCTAGCACGCACATTTCGCTCTGGGACTTCTCCGCTCAAGAGACATGGAATGTGTGTGTTTACTCAGAGTTTTGGCTCTCTGCCTGACTGTTGTCGTTTTTGCCTCTGCAGAAGGTGAGCTGAGTAACCTTAGTTTGTCTATTTTCTGATTTCTCTTCTTCTTCTGCCTACGCTCTGATTAATAATATTTTTTTTTATATTTTAGACTTCTTGGTAAAAAAATAAAAAAATAAACAGAGGCAGCAACAATTATATTTACTTAGAACGCAGATTTGCCATGTGGTGTATTTCTCGTTTTATTAGGGATTTGGAGAGAGTATTAATTAGGCAAAAAAAAAAAACACTAGTGTAAAGCCCGGCTAAAAGACAAAAAGCACAAACAGAAATAAAGATAACTTTATTTTTAGTTGAATCTAATAGATAGCCTACATGCTGCACTCATGCCAACCCAGTCTGAAAGATTATTTTGACGGTCATATTTTCACGATCTGAAGCCGTTTTACTGATTGATGTCCAGAGAAACACCTGCCTGTCTGTCTGTCCTCAGTTTAGCTCTGAGGAGACTGGAAACTGTGAGGTGAAGTATTCTGCACTGTTTCCATGACCAGGTTAGAGCTATTTTCTGAGTATGAAACAGTTTTATTGTAGAGACAAAAGGAGAAAAACCCTTCATATGAGATTATTTTGAAATTAAAGGGGCATATTGCAGGTTTCGTCATGAGATGTGTGGCTTTACACAAAATTCTCTCCTCATTCTCATCTTGTCCAGGTTCCAGGCTACTATCCAACCTTTTTTTTCTGTGTCACAGAAGGATCAATTTGTTAATGACTATAAGCTGGATGTTCTTTACCGGATGAAATTTCAAAGTCTCTAAATTAGCTTTTCCAGACAGGACAGGCTTTATTTTATATTCAGAAAGATTTATTCCCATCTCTGCCTCATTCATGAGTTCCACTTCTGTTAAACCTCTCTGCTCTGTGCTGTGTTCTCCCCTGCAGGTCTGAACATCAACGCTACAATCGGACACGATGTTACTCTACCATGTAAGGCTGGGGGATTATTCCCAGTTGAGGTGGTGGAGTGGAGCAAACCTGAACCAGACCTAGTATATGTTCTTGTTTACAACAAAGAAAACAACCCACAATTAAATATCCCTGAACAACGCTATAAGGATCGAGTAAAGCTGAACAGCTCTACTCAAATGGAGAATGGCGATGTGTCTCTGTTTCTAAGGAACGTGAAGGCTGAGGACAATGGAACATATGAATGCTATGTTATAAGAGAAGCAAAGCGCAGAAAGAGAGCCATTAAACCAGTCAGGACCATCAACCTGCATGTAGTTCCTCCTCCTCCTCCAGGTGAGTCTGTCTGTCTCTGAATCAGAACCTCCAGCAACTTCCTGGTTCTGGATGAAACATCTCAGATCAGATGTTGATGACTAGACTCTGTAGAAGCTGCCGGTCTGAGATCAGTAGATAATGTTATTCAGTCATACTAACTGTTGGTTCTGTTCTGCAGGCAGCATGGATGGAAGCAGAGAGGACGGAGAAAAAGAAGGTGGAGGGAACCAGGATGGGTCAGCATTTGGTCGAGGTCACATTATGGCTGCCTGTGCTGTGATGTTGCTCCTCACTGTGATGGCTGTGATGGCTGCTATTAGCAGGAAGAAGAGAAACAAATCAATTTCTTCTCCCAGTGATGAAGCAGAAAAATCTGAGATGATCTGACTGAAAATCATTTATGTTTCTTTAACAGCATCAGTCAAAGCAGACCCCCTAACACTGTCATTAGTCAGTAAGAACGTCCAAACATTATCAATGAGGACATTTTTTATTCTGTCCTCATTTTTATATAAAATTGCAAGAATAATCAGTCAAATCATTAGAAGAAATCAGATTAGTGATGTGACCTGTTACAGAGGGAACATCATCACACAGACAGAGAGATCATGGCTGACGTCTGCACTAAACATATTTCCCCTTCGGGAATTGCCACCTTGTCGTGGTGGAGGGGCTTATTGGTTAACATGTCCTGGTCCGGTTGATTTGTTATACCGGTCCCAGGTGGTTAGTCAAACCAAGAGCAATTCAAATCCTAAAGTGATTGTGTCTCGGGACACTTTACTCTATTGCCTACTGGTGGTGGTCAGAGGGTGTAGTGGTGCCAGTGTCTGGAAGCCTCGCCTCTGTCAGTGCGCCCCAGGGCAGCTGTGGCTACAATGTAGCTTACCATCATCAGTGTGTGAATGTGTGAGTGAATGGGTGGATGACTGAATGTAGTGTAAATCACCATGTGGTCCTCTGACTGACTAAAAAAGTGCTATACAACTACATGCCATTTGCCATTTAGTGCAGCGTTCAGAGTTTACTCAAAATAATAACTAATATCTCTGAAATGGAGTTTTTAATTGACACTAATGATGGTGTTAATCTGCTCTGATGCCTTGTCCCTGAATTCATGTATTTGCTTTTACTTTACATCAATATTATTGATACATAATTTATTGATGTTATCAGTTTATAATCAGTTATGTGGTAAAAAAAATTGAGAAGTGAAATGTTATGAATATGTGTTTCAGAATGAACTTTGAGTTCCTTATACTGTAAATGTTTATATGCACAGTTTTATCAGGTTTGAGATATCACAGCAGAAAGCTTCCCATAAGTTGCAGTGGACTTTTGAACATCTTTTATTACATTATCATATTTTTATGTTTGTGAACTGAATGAGAAATGCACCATAAAATGCACCATAAAAACATCATTATTGTCGTCTGAACCCAAGTTATAGTTTCTAAGAAAGTAATCTTGGTTGATGGTATTTCCAACATGAATAAAACACTTGATCAAAAAAAGAAAATTGTATTTTTTTATTTTTTACAGATTACGTGTCTGGTTTTTTATTTGGTGTTACTAGACTGTGAATAAAGGAAGCCAGTGTTTGTTCAGATTTTATAATGGTTCTATATTTCATTATCATCTTTGTTAGGATATAAAATGAATGCAGCTGCAGCAAGTTTCTTATCTTTATTTCTTCATAGCCACTCTTTATAACCCTTGGTGCTTGGATGTTAACAGTACCATAATAAAACCCTCCCTCAGTATAACCAATAGTGAAACCAAGGATAAGCTTCAGTGCAGTATTTGAAGATAGGCCATCTGTCCCTGTATGAAATATACAACCATAGTGTATTTGTCAACTTGTTAAAGTTCAAACTTCCTCTTAGTTTATCAAGCTTCATTTATCATTTTTGTAAAAATGACTCATTCAAATCTTGACCTTTCTGTTTCTAGAGGGACATAATAAAAAAGTCTGATTGTGTCACAGAGAGAATGAGGAACTGTAAGTGGAGAATTTCTTTAGCTGCTGTTGATTTCCCTCCAGCTACTCCAGCTTCCTCCAACAGTGCAAACATTTCTGTTAGGTTAGTCGATTACTGTAATATGTTCTCAGCTGTGTGTTCATAGTTGTTTGGTCTGCGTGCCTCTATAGCCGTGTTCAATTAGAAGTTCTGTGTTATTAGTCCAAAATTATAATAATAATATTACTATCATATAATATATTATTGTAATATTATTACAATATTAACTGACAGTTCCATCTGGTCAAGTCAGAGTTCTCTTTTCAGCAGTTTAAACAGTGCAGCGGGCGTACATGTCATTTCCCCGAACAAAGTCCGTCATGCAAACAGGAATGATGAAAAGGCAGAACTCGTCTTTTGTGTGCAATTCTGCACACATAAGCTTAAAAGATGAAGCTTAACGGAAAATAGAAGGGAAACAAAAGGAGTGCGAAGCAGCTTTTGATATATATGTCAACATGTCATCAGTGTTTGCACGCACAGCTTACCCCCCTCCACACACACACAAACACACCACCGCTCACTCTTCCAGCTTTCCCAGAACATTACCCGATGATCTGAACGCAAACCCCCTATCGTGAAAAGTCCACTTTTGTTACCACGTCTTTGTCCGAAAAAAGACTATGGGACTAAGTCTGGACGATTTTTTTTTTTCAGACTGAAAAATGAAACAGATAAATTCCGGATAATTACTGTTTTTCATGGCTTGTTTGAAAGGGACTTAGTTTTCCTGGACGGACCCTGCTTCTCGCGTGATGACTGGTGGCGATAGATTCCCCCCCCCCGCCATCCTGCAAGAATAAATATAAGTATTGATGATGAAAGGAAGCAGCTGCTTTCAACACAAACAAATGCTACTTGTTTGGCTTCTGTCATGTTGTGTGTATGACAGCAGCTTAAGCAAAGAGACCCAGACTTCTCTCTCCCCAGCCACTCGGTCCAGCTCATCGCGAGGAATCCCGAGGCGTTCCCTGGCCAGCCGGGAGACATAATCCCTCCAATGTGTCCCAGGTCTTCTTCTGGGCCTCCTCCCATTGGAACATACAGTACCTGGAACACCTCACATCCTGACCAGATGCATGAGCCACCTCAACTGACATGTCTGACTCCATTTTTTCCCGTTATTCGTGAACAAAACCCCCTAATCCTTGAAGTCTTTCTCTTGGGGAAGGTCCTCATCCCTGGTCCAGAGAGAGCCCGTTTCTGGTGCAAGACCTGATCTTGGAACACATGAAAAGTTGGAAGACCATGGTCTCCCAATTTTTTATTGCTTTTAATTTTATGAAGGTGAACAGGAATCGATGTTGTCCAGAAATTATTACCTTCATTAATACCAGCAGCAGGGCTGATGATGCAGGGTCTTCACGGGTAAGGAGAAATTAGATCTTACTGAGAAAAAGTCATGCATATTTGGGAGAAATCAGGTATCAGGGCAGGGTAATCACCTTTATCTTTAGTCAGATTGATTACTGCAACAGCGTCCTCACAGGTCTACCTAAAAAGTAAATCAGACACCAGTAGCTGCTCCAGAACGCTGCTGCTCGTGTTCTCACTAGAACCAGTAAAGTAGAACACATCACCCCAGTTCTAAAGTCCTTCCTCTGGCTCCCTGTAGCTCAGAAAAAAGACTTTAAAATACTCCTACTAGTTTATAAATCACTGAACGGTTTAGCACCAAAGTATGTTGGAGATCTGCTGTCACCATATCCACCCAGCAGACCACTCAGGTCCTCCAACTCAAGCTTACTAAGCTGTCCTAGAATTAGAACGAAACAAAGAGAAGCAGCTTTCAGCTTCTATGCTCCACAAACTCTACTATTCAGAGCTGCCTTTGAGCCCTAAATTGCATTTTGACCACTCTTTGATTCTCGTGGTTTGATTCTTATTCTTATTTTTTAACCGATTGTGTTTTATCTGTTTTTTAATCTATATTATTTCATATATTTGTTATTTAACTTTCTTTTCTTATTGATGGATTTGTGTTTTATCTGTTTTTAACCTATATGTTTCTTACGCCTTCTAATTTTATTCTTATGTTTTATTTGTTTTAAATTCCGTACTCTCACATACATTTTATTTTTCATGCCTCATGCATTTATTTTAGTACTGATCCGCTTTGATTGTCTTATTTTTATCATGTATTTGGTTTCACTATCACTGAATCATGTAAAGCACCTTGAATTGCTTTGTGTTGAAAGTGTGCTATATAAATAAAATTGCCTTGCCTTTAGTCATTTTAGAATTACTCTCAGTCAGACCCCAAATTATCTTTTGTCTATATTTTATATATATATATGTCTATATCAGCCATCCTGACCCTTGTTAATAATTCTTTATTTAAAAAAAAAACAATTGCATTCCTTCAAATCGAGAAGTTCTTTAGCTGCTGTTGATTTCCCTCCAGGTACTCTAGCTTCCTCCAACAGTGCAAAATATTTATGTTAGGTTAGTTGATTAATGTAATATTTTCTCAGTTCTGTTCTACATGTCTCTATGTTGTCTTGCGTTGGACTGGTGACCTGTCCAGGGTGGACACTGCCTCGCACCTGATGACCCTATCTCTGAGGGAGAGCCCAGACACCCAGTGGAGAAATCGAATTTCTATTGCTTGTATCTGTGATCTCGTTCCTTCGGTCACCACCCATAGATGTGGGTAGGAATATAGAGCGACTGCTATATCGAGAGCTTCTGGTTTCAGCTCAGCTCTCTCTTAACCATGACAGACGGTACAGGGCCAACATAACTGCAGGCGCCTTACCAATCTGTCTATCAATCTCCTGCTCCACTTTTCCCTCATTCATGAACGAGAACCCCAAATTGCTGAACTCCTCGACTTTGGGAGGATTTCATACTGGAAAAGGCACGCTACCCTTTTCTTGTGTAAGACTGAAAAAACTTAAAAGTAGACTTGAACAAAAAGACAAGTTGGGAGACCATGGTAGTCAAACCTATAATTGTTTTAGTTTTATAGACAAGAACAGGATACTTCCTGTCTAATATTTTAGAGAAATTATTGCCTCTTGTTATCTGTCTGATCTGACCTCCACAACACTTATTCTTAGCTTTAATGAGGAACATCAGCATAAACTAGGTCAGGGTCACACAGTGTAAGTGCTGTAAGTAGAGATGCAACAATACCACCTTTTTTTTTTCAAACTGATATGATATTGATACTTAGGTCTGAGTAATTGCTGATACCGAATGCCAATGCTGATACTTCTACCACACACAAAAAATACAATGAATTGAAAGACATTTTTTATTTTCTTCTCTGCCAGACAATATATATCACCTGCCCAATACCATCCTTACAGTAAAACATGGTGGTGGCAGCATGATGTTATGGGGGTGTTTTTCAGCTGCAGTTGAAAGAAAGATGAATGCAGCCAAGTACAGAGATTTCCTGGAAAAAAAACCTCTTCCAGAGTGTTCAGGACCTCAGACTGGCTGAAGGCTCACCTTTCAACAGGACAATGGCTCTATAAGCACACATGAAATAACAATGGAGTGGCTTCAGAACAACTCTGTGACTGTTCTGGACTGGACCAACCAGAACCCTGACCTACTGAGCATCTCTGGATAGACCTGAAAATGGCTGTCCACCGACGTTCACCATCCAACCCGATAGAACTGGAGAGGATCTGTAAGGAAGAATAGCAGAGGATCCATGAATCCAGGTGGAAAAAACTTGTTGCATTGTTCCCAAGAAGACTGCCTGCTGTACTAGCTCTGAAGGGTGCTTCTACTCAATACTGAACCCAGGTTCTAAATACGTATTTTACTATTTGCAAAAATGTCTACACTTTTTTTCTGTCAAGATGGGGTTCTAAGTGTACATTAATGAGAAAAATAATAAGATAATATGAACTTTTGGCTTTAGGAAAAGGCTGCAAGGAAACAAAGAGAGACTAAATTAAAGGGGTCTGAATACTTTCCGTACCTAGTGTACAATGGGGTGCAGTAAAGAACATTCAGTACTGTCTTGATACTAGTTTCTCTGTGAGTTATGCCTGCCGGAGGACAGGATTAAGTCAGTGATCTGATGCTTCTGCTATGTTTATGGGAAACTAAACAGCTCAGTTTCATCTTCTGTATAATCTGGACTCTGGTGGAGACATTTTGAAAATCAGTTCTAAAGGCAGTCCAAGGTGAAAGAAGCACAGAAATAAATATGATTCTCTTAAATGTTCCCAATTGATGAGTCTGCAGACATTATGCAGTACAGAATTCCTTTTTTTAAATTCACTTTTATTTATATAGCACCAATTCACAACAAAAGTCATTTCAATGCAATAAAACAAACATTCCAATCAGTTAAAAGTTTTCTGTGTAAGGAATCCCAGCAGATTGCCAGAAGTCTGCATGAATCAGAAACAAGGAGCCTGAAGTTTGATTAGATTTTATCATCTCAGCTCATCTTTGATTCGTGAAGAACCCTAGAAATTTACATGAACATATACTGAAAGATCTCAAGTTAAGGTTGATTTAATAGATTAATGTTATTATTTTCCCTTTTTCAATGATTTTTGATGGAGCAAATAGAGCAAAGCAGGCTTCAGTACTGGTTTCGTTTCTCATAAAACGCTCTCAATTCATGTTGAGGCTGTGTATAAGGAGACAATGCCAAGATAATTACTGAGCCAAAACGCCCATGCCCTTTGGGCTCAGTTATACCTGTTTGAAAACTAGTAGAATTTACCTGATCACACGCTTTGAAGGTAGAGCCATGTGTCACTGTTACATAAGACTATACGCCTTCAGTTTGTTTGTTCTCCTGTTGCAGCAGAAAAATAAATTAGTAACTTTTCTCATCTTAACTATTTAAACCTAAAAACTCATTGCCCATGTGAGCGTTGGAATCCCCCAGGGAGACTCCGGGGGGGTTACTCTCCAGCACCCTCTTCAAGGACTCCACGAAGAATGGGTAATCTGATCTACCGTTCAACCCACAAACGCAAACAGTCAGGACCTGTGTCCCCACCTGTAGGTGGAGAGAGGCTATCCTCTTTTTCACCAGGGTAAACCCCAGAGGAGGGATCTTGAATCCTTACTGAATTATATAGGACTATAAAACCAACATATCTGGAAGTTAAGCTAGTTGTCAACAAGTAATAAGAGTTCAGGTTGTTTATTGGAAGGGAAGACGAGATTTAAAACAAAAAACAATTCACTTCATGAAAAAGAGAACTGATTACTGCAGAATCATCATGATCTAGATTTATAAAGGGAGGTGCATTGGTGATATTTTGATGAGTACTAAAATTATTTTAGGTTACAGGTTATTCGCTAACTTATTTTTACTAAAACCCCAGAGGAAGACATTTGCTTTCATCCTTGCACGTCATATTTTATTTATATCAGGCTCCATAATCTCAGAACCTGGGTATTTCATATGATGCAGATTAGTGTTCTGTAAATTCAGTTGGTTGTCTTGCAGAACTTCTGCTTTACGTAGATCCACTTCATGCAAACATGTTTTTGGCACAGAACATTTAAATATTGGTTATTTAAACAATGCAAAATGTGTTGTAGGATAAACATGCAAATATTTAATTTCAATAGTCTATTCTAGTTTTCTTTTTCAGTTTTAGAATATTCCTGTTGACACACCTGATGATATCTTAAGAAAACATTCCTGCTGAATTGCTGTGACGAGAAAAACACCCTGTGGACTTTGTTCCAGGATGTACTTCAGTTTCTTTGAAAAGCAGCCACGCGGCTCTTTTTTTTTATTTCAGTGAGATCAAACTACAAGGAACTGTTTTAACCAGTCTGCTAAATTTTAACCAAGCTCTTACTGAATTAATTTTCATTTATAATTTTCTCACAATACTTAATTATCATCTAAAACCTCTAATTCTAGAAGCAATGAGTAGTAGGATGATAAGGGGCAAGATGAGGCACTACACATGGAGGTATTATTGAGCTGCTGTGGATTACAGCAGCAGGTTTATACAAAACAGAAATTATATACGATTCTTTTTCAGAATTTAAAAAAGGTTATACTTATTGTTTTAAACAAGAGTTCAAAGCAGCTGCAGCTAGCCTGTGGCCATAACCATATACTTTCTGTTTTACATGTACACAAAGCAGAAGCAAATTACAAAGTAGGAACTAGTTATCAGATTCTGTCTTATGACTTGGTCAGTGTTTAATCAATGGAGCTCAACTCTTTATAATTACAGCACATTTTATTTTGCACTATAATGCTTTTATGCATTGTGTAGGGAATTTAGGGAGATTATAATCTTTACAGATTAAACATGAAGCTTTGTTCTGTTTAGAGAACACACCCTTAACCCGAATTAAGGGACTTTACTAGCAAAGCACATGGAAACCTGTTGCTCTACATTACTTAAGATTTTACACAGGGTAAAAGTAAATATTTTGAGTATAACTTACATGAAACATTAACTTTTTACACAAGCTGAAACATATAAACTTGTGAAGCCAAATAAGGGGTGTATGCACTGTCCCTGCTGTTGAAGGCAGGAAATGAAGCTACAATGTGCAAACTGAAGTTAATATCTTTTCTTCTCAGGTGTAGCTCTAAAAAAATTGTTTCCAATGGTTCAACAATTCTCTGTTACTTGTCAGGAGCAGTCCGTTAAAGGATCTCATTGGGCTGAGGCACTGGTGGCTCTTTGGACTCCTCGCTGTCATCTGTTATGCTCCTTAGTTGTGGTGTCAGGTTGGTTGTGTCCCTGGGAAGCTCAAAGTTGAATGGGGGTTGTGTTCATTGATTGGTGAGCCATTTTCCCCTGTCCTGATTGGTGGGTTTTCTTGTGTTCTGTCTAATTTAGTGGTGTCTATTATGTTTACATTTTAAATCAATAATATCTAGTAGATTCTGGTGCTGCTGGTTGTGCTCTTTCTGCTGAGTCAGTGTTGATCTCAGTGCAAGCATTTTTACAGGTCGTTGCACTGAACTTGTGTACTTCTCTATGTTTCATAAACGGGAGCGCCGCTCGGTGGCTGCATGCCCAACAGTGACCTGGATCTGTTTGTTGTTGTTGTTTGTAATGATCTTGGACAGGTTGTACTGTATCTGTAAATTCCTTGTATGCATCATACTTGTATGTGTCATACTTGGCCATTAAAGCGGATTCTGATTCTGATGACCGGGGCTTTTTTGAATTAGACCACTCCCCATGTTAATAAAACTAAACTTACAAAGTTATCTCCACTATCCCAGATTTGTGAAATTAACCTTTCAGATGAACAGTACAATCAATTAATGTTGTTTAGAATGATAGCAGGATTTTATATACCACTATACATAACTAATGAGTCCAAAGTTTAACTAGAGAGAACATCTGAGTTTATAGTGTAGGTGTTTGCTTCCCTATTGAAAAAAGGGTGTAATTAGAGGTGACTTTGAGCAGTTTTAAACTAATTAATGCTGTATTTATTTATTTTTTTACAGAGAAAATTCACCACATCTGAGGGGGAGGAAACTTTCATGTTCAGTCATGTTTAGTTAAAACAGCCATCGACTGTTGTCCTTTTATATAAAAGTTGTCAGTAAGAAGCATGTCCTATTTTATTGGGCCTGGCAGCGTTTTGGTAACAAGACAAACATTTATAGTCAGCTCTTAGGATACAGGTCATGCAAAATTTGGCATTAAAATTTGGCATTAAAGAGACTCTGCAGGTAGTTTGCATGCTGCTTGTTATGACCTACCTGCTTTGAATTTCAAACAAATACAGAAACTTTGCATGAACTATAAAAAGTCCAAAAACAAAACAAAAATATAAAGATATTTCCCGCTGGAGGAGTAAGGGGATTTTTTGTTACTAACGATCGTTGGCAGAGACTTTGACGTGTCACATTGTGAAAGTAAAACTTTGCAAGAATCATTCTTATGAAATGTACACTATGTGCTGTGATGCTTTCTTCTGATTTAAGTGTTGATTAGATCAGGCATGTCTGATGTTTCCTGACAACTGGCCTGTACTTGTCTCTGAATTAGAAAGCCAGAAGATTGTTTTTTTTACAAAATCCTGTTTTAATCCAAACCTTTCTGTTTGTAAAGTAAAGAATGGAAACATGACTGTATGAACTTTAAATAGAGATGTTATTGGACCTGCATAAGGTTTTTTCAAAACAAACAAGAACAAGTTTGTGTTGAAAACACTGGCTTAGAATGAAGGGAAAATACAGGTTACTGGTTGAATTCCTTTCATGATTTTTAGATGATCGGTTTTAAGATATTGAGCAAAATGTTTGCTTTTTTTTTTAAATTCCAGAACTTATTAACTTCTGTTTCCTTCTAAACTGGCCTTTATGACTAAACCTTCAATGTATTCCCAGCTGCCTGTTTTTTTGTTGTTTTTTTTGCTGTACTTTTTATTGTCTTTCAGCTCTAAAACCACTTTAAAGAGCTGTTTTAACTTCAAAACCTGAGCATACATGACTGAACTTGATACTAACTAAGTCTATCTCTCTCTGGTTAGGACAAAGACTGTAATTTGAAGCTTCTGCTTTGAGTAGGGAAACAGGAGGTTGATGTGGTAACAGCACGCCTGCAGCTGCTATCAGGTGGTTTAAATTCAGTCATTCGAGACGAGATACCAGGTGGGTACCTGCTGGTCAGGTCAAGGTACACAAATGAAGCATAGAAAACATATCTGACCTAACTGCATACCAAGGTCTTATGTGAACATAGTCTGACAGTCTATCATAGTTTCAGGCTACGCCCATCTTGTTCCCCTCCTCCACCTGCTGAAACAATGTCAAATAGTTCACAGTCTCCCATCATGCTTTTCTTGAGTGTACTTTTAATTTTAAGATGCATAATCAATATCTTAAAGAGACAGATTAGAGCAAAGAGGGAAATTCATAATTAAAACTTGTATATTTTAGATATTTCTTCATTATGTCTTCTAATATGGAGAAAATATTATTTGACATTGGTATTTCTATGAACTTAATTATATGTGTGATAACATCTTTTGTGTATAATAAGGTTTTACACATATATATATATATTTTAACTAAGCTTTTAGAAGATTATTTTATAGAGCTCCCATCTTCACAGTGTACATGTGAATGGAGGGAATGATTTGTGTCCCCCTGGATCAGGAGGATGGTGAGACACTCTCACGGTGCTTACACACCGAACGTGATAGGCGAGACCAGAGAGTCTGATTTACATTTAAAGTCAATGGTGGAGCGCGATTAAGCGCGACTTGGGTTCCCGCGACACATCAGAAGCAGATTTGTGTCGCAAAAAAGCTTGGATTTACGCAAATAAGTAGTGCGGCTGATGCGTTTCAGGCGCGACCCAAAATACGTGCTGCATTTTATGTCTGCCGCAGAAATCGGAGAAATCTCAACTGCAGCTTAAAGTCGCGCCGTAACAACCAATGAGCTGATGCATGTCAGTGATGCTGGGACTGACTGAACGGAGTCACAGCATCAGCAGGAGATGGATACTGATAAACACCGTGGCTAATCACCCCTAGCTACATGACACCAGCTGTTTTCTTTACAGAGACAGGAATAAAAAAATAAACATTATAAAGAGGTTAAACTATTTAGACAGCAATGCTCTTAAGAGGTTTGTGGGTGGCTCTTAAAAGAGCCGTTGTGGCTGCAAAACAGCTTCCTCACCAGGACACCCAGACCTGGTAATGTCTCCACCAAAGTACGTCCCTCACATATAAACTTTTACTAACAGCAGACAGATGGACAGCCGCTCAGCTTGCTAGTTGGTGTGATGGCGGGGCAAAGCTTGGACGTTTGCGGCACAAACTGGGCGAGGAGCCGGGGTGTTTACTGATCCTTCCGCCGGTGCTTGACTAGGTCTACCCCTATGTTGGCCTATATTTCACATCAGCCACTAGATGACACTGTTTCGCTGCGTATACGTTGTTGTCAGGGAGCGAGAAGCAGCAGATAGAAAAAAATGTAGTCATGAAAATAAAGAAGAGCTGAAGCGGAGAGCAGTGTTTGCGTGTTTTTGGAGTCATAAAATATAGTGGTCCCGACATTTAACGTGGTCAGCTCATAGACATTTTTTAAAACGCGGCCAGTTCGCTTTGGACACGTGGACAAGCTGGGAATGTTATGGCGAACATCTAGGGGCGTGTCACGCTTTTTTATCGCTTCTGTCGCGTTGGGTGTGTAAGCAGTGTTAGAAACACTATAGGATTTTAATTTTACAGAATATAAGCTCTTTATGAGCAAATATAATTATTAAATTAAGTAAAATATTAGTCCTTTCTCCGTGTTTTGTAATTTGTTAGTTGACATTACTGGGAATATTTGGGTCATTATTTCCACCACTGTGTTAACAAGTCAAAGATTCATATTCAAGATCAAATAATAATCAAAACTAACAAAATAATGTTTGAAACAATTTTATTTACAAAGAGTGATATGCATGGTAGAACTGAAGTAGGTCGCTGGCACCCTCTGCCTGCAGAACAGAACCAGGAATGGGTTCCAGTGACTTAAACAGAATCTGAACTTTCAGTCAGACCAGGAAAGTCTCTACAGCTTCATCATAAGGAGGAAGAGGAGGGACATTCTTCATCTTCTCCTTCCAGACCGACCCATCAGTCAGAGCAACAACGATCAGAACAACGATCATCAGAGCAAAGGCCAGCAGCGCCAGAATCAGTCCAATGTGTCCATGACCTGCAGAACAGAACCAGGTGTTAGTCTGATCCATCAGTTATAAAATACCTGGAGAACCAGGCTGTTTCTACAGAGTCTCATCATCATCATCTGATCTGAGATGTTTCTGATTCACATCCAGAACCAGGAAGCTGCTGGAGGTTCTGATCCAAAGACAAACAGACTCACCTGGAGGAGGAGGAGCTACGTGCAGGTAAATGATGCAGATAGGTTCAGTCTGCAGAAGAGAATGCCTTTTGGTGCGTTCTGTATCATGATCAACCCTGCACTCATATGTTCCAGTATCATTGATCGTCACGTTCTTCAGAACCAAAGACACGTCTCCGTCCTTCATCTCTCTGTCCTTCAGATAAACTCGGTTCTTATAAGACTGATACTGGTGTTCTGCACAAATCTTTATATCTCTGTACATAAAAACATAATCATACAGCAGATCAGTTCTCCTACACTCTAAAACTAGTAGCACAGTGGTTAGCACTGTTGCCTTGCAGCAAGAAGGTTGTGGGTTCGTATCCCCAGAAAATGGATGGATGGATATTTTCAATCTCTGTATCAATCTGTCACTTTGCTGCTGTTGTGCCTGAATTCTACCAGCATGAGACAATAAAGGGAGATTCTGTCCTACCATGGCAGCTGATGGTTTTATGTTTTTGTCATTTTGTTAATCAGGTTTTGGAGACGGAGTTTCAGGAAAAACACATAATTAAAACCCATTTTCTTTAGCTCTGCTGTACTGCAATAAATATGTTATAACTGTCTTCTGTCTTGGTTTCAGATATCTGAGGATTTAAAATGTGACGAAATCTACTGATAGTCTAGAGGTGATTTCTATATCTCTGTACAGCAGCAGGGCCACCCAGGTTTCATTTCTTTAGAACCACTTTTTTACTGTGAAGCTCCATCCTGTTCATGCCGGTCTGATGGCAGTTTACCAGGGTGCCAACACCCCTGCTGAACTGGTCCCATTGCAAACATTCCTCACTTATGTGCTGCACTATTTGAAAAGAGACTCACTGAGCAATAGACGTCTATTAGACGTGTCGTCTAAATTCAAACCGAAATTAGCCCGTCTATAATTAGTCTATATTTTAGCCTGAATCTAGATGACATGATTTAATACGATAATTATTAAATATTAAATAAAAAAATACCTGGAAGTGGTGTAAATGATGGCCAAGTTATGAATGAAAACATTTTTAACAGTCATTGATCAATGCATAGTGTTTTTTAAATTTAGACTCAATTTAGACTAATTAAATACGTCATATCAACGTCTCTTTAAGACCAAATTTAGATGACTTAATTAAATACATTTTAAAAATGAACAGTGATCAAAAAAATAACTGTAAGCTGCACAACTGGTGTCCAAATATTGGACTTAAATAATTTGAATTGCCATTGATCAATATACAGTAAAGTTTAGATTTACCCTTGATTTAGATGTTTATTCTATTTTCTAATTCTGTTGCTGTGTTTGCAGAATCTGTTCAGAAAACGTTCAAAGAGGCTATGGAGTAAATTATCAGCTCAGCAATGGCTGCACATCTCAAACAGGCTCCAGCTCGAAGTGTTGGAGGGGATATAAGAGGCCCAGGACACCATAGGGTGTAATTTTATTTTATTGTTTTGTACATTTTGGTTTAGGTTGATGCAGTTTTCCAGAGTTTTTGTATATTTAAAAAAGGTTTTGGCCTAATTTTTTTTGTTTTTTTGTAAATGTTTTTATTTTATTTTAGTAATTTTGTACATTATACTACTTATTTTTCACCACAATCTTTGTTTAAATAAAATAAGTAAAATAAAATATTTTGATATTATATATTTGAATTTGTGCTTTTATTTTATGGCAATGTATGTTTACAAATGTGTTGAAATTAACAACATGTATATTGCACATTCATATGTTTGTGATGGTTGGATAATGTTTGAAAAATGTTTTGATTTACATTACAGTAGGATAGTTTGGTAAATGTTTACATGAGGAGATGTATTTATATCCAGGAGTAAAATAAGAATAGTGTTACTTAAACCTTTTCAAAAGATCATTGACATAAAGGAAAAGACCACAGGTTAAATTTGCTAAACGTCTTACATTAGACGTGGCGTATAGAGGTAGTCGTCTTTTAGACGTCTATTAGACGGCTAATCTAAACCTAGACGGCTGAAAAATTTTCATTTTTAGACCAATGGTAGACCGATTTTAGCCTAGACGTCTACGGACCATATAGACGTTCATTAAACGTCTTTTAGACCGAAAAATGCTCGGTGGGGAGAATCTGTATTATGAGATATGAAGTCAGAAAAGATTTTTACCATTCTGGTATTGTTATATAAGGCATAAATAAATGGATTTGGATAGATTTCAGTTTCATGAAATCTTGATGAAATTCGTTATGTCTTATATGTCTTTATTAAAACAAAGATCAGAAAAAAACAGAGCCTTCTTCGGGTAAAATACATGAACAAAAACACAGTGTGGATCTACGCCATCTAGTGTTGACAGAATATCAGTTTATGAGTCCCTTACTGAATTTACCATGAATTCCTGCTTATAAATGAAACATATGAAATAAATGAAATTTACATAGACAAAAAAAAAAAAAAAAAATCAAACATCTTGAAACCTATAAAAATTTTACTTAAAGAAAATTGTGAACTTGGACTGTATTTTAAAAAGAATAATATAAGTTGGGGAATTTTGCTTGTTAATTATCAGATGACTAATCGTCTTCCAGTTACTAATGGTGAAATCTGTCTTGTAAAGCCCTCAGCTATAACAGACTTCCATGCTGTTGTAACTAGCTACACCTTCACAGAGAATGACTTCCATGCAGCTTCGAGGTGATTCACCATCCAAACTGTTGTGGAGAGTTGTCTTTTTATGGGCTTATAACGATATCATCTTAAGATGAAACTGAAAATAATATCGGCTCTGAAAGTAAAGATTGGCATTGAAAAAAATAATTGTATGAAATAAAAATTGAAAATGAAAACATGTGCGGGGCTTCAGAGCCGCAGGTGCTTGCCTTCAGTTGTCAGCCAGTAAAGGTCATTTGTATTTCCTTGACATACTTTTAATTCTAAAAATGTCCACATATTACAACAAATTCCACGGCTATAGCTTGTGTAATGTTCATTTTTGTACAACTTTTAAGTTAATCACCGTTTGCATCGTTTTAGTTGTTTTAAATGGTGCCAAAGGTTCAGTTCAATGTGATTTTCATAGTGGTCTAGTGGTTAGGTCTTAATTAGATATCCTGTTGTTATGGGTTCATTCATCTTTGACCAGGTGTCCTGATTCCTCAGTCGGCTGATGGTCTGCAGGTTACACAAAACTTTTCCTTTTATGACCTCCATCAGCATTATCTTAAACCTTGTACATAAGTAATGTAAAGCACACTTATTGTAAGCTAGTATAATGTTATTATACTAAGATAAGCACACTTAGTATAAATTAGTAGGATATAATGTTATATGAAGTAAAAAACACTTCGCCTAAACTGACCCTCAGCACACGATGTTTCAGGTGATCCTTGGAAATCAAAAGATGGACAACATCCTCATCCTTCAACCACCTCAAACATGTCCGGTTTTTGGCTCTGAGTGCTTTGATGAGGAGATCCAGAGCCGCACGGTTGAACCGCCAGGGCAGACTTGGAACAATGCGTACTTTGAGTTCAACTCCGAGCGTAAATACGCATCAAAACGGTAGCTCCAGTGTAACATGTCCACGCAGGACAACCATCCCGCCCGATCATTGACCTACAGCCACGAACCACGTCAACTCGTGTGACCCCGCGTTGTCAATACATCAGTAGCCTACGTGAATTATTGCACGACTGTAACACCAACTAATGGATCTGCACCAAAAATAATAGCACCATCTAATTCAAGATAAATAAAATGCTTCTGACTCTCCATCAGAGAAGTTCTTGAACTTATACCCATGAGAGGCTGATAATATGTGGGACAACCAATCAATAAATCATGGAATTAAAGCCCATCAAAAGAGGATCGGTATCAACTTAATCGCTCAAGGCATATCCGTATCATCTCCACACAGTGCAATGAAAAACACAACCAAAAATTGACAACAGCATAAAGGAAACATTAACTAAAGAACATGACTAAATTTGGAACACAAATGATGTGAAATGGAGAAATTATACAATTAACATTAGGCTACCCATAAGTCTTTGAGGCGTACAACAACTAACAATTAGATATAGGCTATAGATGACATCTCATGTACTTAAACAAATAATTAATCACAAAAACGAAACGAATATTATTAAATAATATTAATGATAATATCTTCAAATATCATGTCAGCGGTTCAAAAGTTAAACTGCACATTGACATCCAAACAGGGTCATGACTAGACGCCCAAATAGTAGACCTAATTTACACGTGATTTAGTCCAGAATTAGTTTTGGACCGACGGACGCAATATAGACATGATCTGCCAGTTCATAGGACGCCTGGTGGTTAGGCGGACCCCAAAAAGACGTCATTTCAACGTGTCTTTGCGTAGTGGGATGTACATCTGAGGTATTTTGTTGTTTTGTCTTGAATATCTCTGAAACAGAATTAAAACTGACTTAAAGTATTACAAACACTTTGAATCGTCTAGGTGGTTATATCCAGTTAAAACAGTAATTTTCCTTGTAGAGTTCTGTTTGTCTGAGTCCTTTGTGGGGAACTCCACATGAAGATCGCAGCTGTAATCCATCCTCACTGTTGATCCGTCTTCAATCAGGGGGTGGCCCTGGCTGACTCCTGGCCACCCCACTGGCCACTCTAAATGTTTGTTGCATCACTTATGCATTTCATCCTACACAGCAAGGCAGGCAAGTTCAGCTAGACCTTCAATCGCACACAGTAGCCAGCTCTCTCCCCGCCTCTCCCTCCCTGCTGCTGCTTAACAGCAGACCGCAGCAGCTAAGTGTAGGCCTATGCCTGTGCATCTCAACCCTAATGTACAGACAGGCAGGTAAGCCACTCCAGACCGCTGATCGTATCCAGCCCTCTACCCCACCAGCAGCGCACTTCCTCCCTCCTCCAAACTCCTGTCAAGGAGTTTGGAGGAGGGAGGAAGTGCGCTCCTTCTGTTTTGGCTGGGAAACTCCCGTAGTTACCTCTGTTTCCCACTGCCATCCCGTATTATTATCCCGTAAATCCCCCCTATTGTCACAAGCCTTGCAAGAACTGCCACCTGCGGTAGCAACGCAGAGAGTAGGAACAACAAAGAGATGAATGAACCTGAAGGTAGAAGTCATTCCTGCCCAGAAAACTCCACAAAACTAAGAAGGTATGTAGAAAAACAGGACAGCCAATTTACGTTCCTATAGAGCAGCAGGATGGTGCAAAGCATTTGAATGTCAACAAAGATACACTTATCAGATTCTGATCACTTCACTGTAGTGAATAATTATTTGACAAGTGAATGTATAAAACATGTTGGACAGTCGGGACGTTACTGACATAAATAATAACTGTCCGACTAAACAAGCTCATAACAAGCTCGGCATCAGCTGTTTACTAATAGTGGTATTTGTTAATGTGAATGAGACCAGCTGTGTTAAACCCTTAAGTAAGTTTAATTCAGTGTTTTATATTCATTATTATAGATATTAATAAAAATTACACCCTACATCCTGGGCCTCTTATATCCCCTCCAACACTTCGAGCTGGAGCCTGTTTGAGATGTGCAGCCATTGCTGAGCTGATAATTTACTCCATAGCCTCTTTGAACGTTTTCTGAACAGATTCTGCAAACACAGCAACAGAATTAGAAAATAGAATAAACATCTAAATCAAGGGTAAATCTAAACTTTACTGTATATTGATCAATGGCAATTCAAATTATTTAAGTCCAATATTTGGACACCAGTTGTGCAGCTTACAGTTATTTTTTTGATCACTGTTCATTTTTAAAATGTATTTAATTAAGTCATCTAAATTTGGTCTTAAAGAGACGTTGATATGACGTATTTAATTAGTCTAAATTGAGTCTAAATTTAAAAAACACTATGCATTGATCAATGACTGTTAAAAATGTTTTCATTCATAACTTGGCCATCATTTACACCACTTCCAGGTATTTTTTTATTTAATATTTAATAATTATCGTATTAAATCATGTCATCTAGATTCAGGCTAAAATATAGACTAATTATAGACGGGCTAATTTCGGTTTGAATTTAGACGACACGTCTAATAGACGTCTATTGCTCAGTGAGTCTCTTTTCAAATAGTGCAGCACATAAGTGAGGAATGTTTGCAATGGGACCAGTTCAGCAGGGGTGTTGGCACCCTGGTAAACTGCCAACAGACCGGCATGAACAGGATGGAGCTTCACAGTAAAAAAGTGGTTCTAAAGAAATGAAACCTGGGTGGCCCTGCTGCTGTACAGAGATATAGAAATCACCTCTAGACTATCAGTAGATTTCGTCACATTTTAAATCCTCAGATATCTGAAACCAAGACAGAAGACAGTTATAACATATTTATTGCAGTACAGCAGAGCTAAAGAAAATGGGTTTTAATTATGTGTTTTTCCTGAAACTCCGTCTCCAAAACCTGATTAACAAAATGACAAAAACATAAAACCATCAGCTGCCATGGTAGGACAGAATCTCCCTTTATTGTCTCATGCTGGTAGAATTCAGGCACAACAGCAGCAAAGTGACAGATTGATACAGAGATTGAAAATATCCATCCATCCATTTTCTGGGGATACGAACCCACAACCTTCTTGCTGCAAGGCAACAGTGCTAACCACTGTGCTACTAGTTTTAGAGTGTAGGAGAACTGATCTGCTGTATGATTATGTTTTTATGTACAGAGATATAAAGATTTGTGCAGAACACCAGTATCAGTCTTATAAGAACCGAGTTTATCTGAAGGACAGAGAGATGAAGGACGGAGACGTGTCTTTGGTTCTGAAGAACGTGACGATCAATGATACTGGAACATATGAGTGCAGGGTTGATCATGATACAAAACGCACCAAAAGGCATTCTCTTCTGCAGACTGAACCTATCTGCATCATTTACCTGCACGTAGCTCCTCCTCCTCCAGGTGAGTCTGTTTGTCTTTGGATCAGAACCTCCAGCAGCTTCCTGGTTCTGGATGTGAATCAGAAACATCTCAGATCAGATGATGATGATGAGACTCTGTAGAAACAGCCTGGTTCTCCAGGTATTTTATAACTGATGGATCAGACTAACACCTGGTTCTGTTCTGCAGGTCATGGACACATTGGACTGATTCTGGCGCTGCTGGCCTTTGCTCTGATGATCGTTGTTCTGATCGTTGTTGCTCTGACTGATGGGTCGGTCTGGAAGGAGAAGATGAAGAATGTCCCTCCTCCTCCTCCTGTTGAAGATGGAGAGATTTTATTAACTTCACCACAAACCAAACTTGGTTCTGTTCTACAGGCAGAGGGCGCCATCCACCTGCTGCAGTTCTACAAATCCTCAGTGTTTAATGTAATATTTGATCATCTGTAAAAATTACATTTCTTTTTTATAGTTTATTTATATAAATCAAAAAATTATATATCTCTGTAAATAATTTTCTTTAAACTTTATTATGTTAGTTTTGATTCATTTCTGATTTCAAATATGAATATCTGATTTTTTTTTTTTTTTACTTAGGAAAAACAATAATACCAGCAAAGTTACAACTGGATGAGAAAATTTGATGAAAAGTGTAACTGAATTTATTGTACATAGAAGGGCTTAGAGCAGATTCATTGTTGGTCAGAAAGTTTACCAATGTATAAAAGTCATCTTAAAAATGGATCCCATGAGGAAAATGTTGCTCACTCAGGAGCAGAGATCTCAGAGCTTTTCTATACTGAAGTGCTGACATGTCCGTAAAAACAAGTTGGCACATTATTCCGTATTTTGGCTCCTCTATATGTAACACGCTAGATTGAGACAACCTAGTGTGAATAAATTATGGTGTAATATTACAGCTTCTATGAGTTGTAAACCTGTGATTTCATAATTAAATACTAAAATCTTACGATATATGTGGGACAATATTTTTGTTACTGATTTGTAAACATATTAAAGAATTTGGAAGTCATTACACCTGCTTTAACTACGATCTACACAATATACTATTGTCAAGGCTCGTTTTTGAAGATGAAAGATAGGCTCAAGTTTTTTTTTATGGCTGCTGGCCCAAATAGTATTACTGTAATGGATACATTCATATATCATTCTATAACACAACACAATTGCAACCTTTGTGTTGATCAGAAGGAGTGATTTTCCTAAAATACCCATGGCTTTTGCTGTCTTTGTTGTTATGAAACTAAATTACGGCTTCCAGGATTGTGAATCAGTGATCAGTGATTCAGTGTGGGCTCCTCCATCTTTGCTCACCACTACAGAGGTGATCCATGTAAGTTTACTTTCCTCCAACTAGTAATATGCTTAGCAGGTCGTTCAATTTGACATGAGGTCATAGTCGGATCAAGCGCATCCCCTCACCCCCCACGACAGACAGCATGGGACGGCTTTAAGATGCGTCTTCCCCTGCTGACGAGGCGGGAGAGCCCCAACACTGTTTTAAGTTCATTGAACTCAAACCAAAATAAAGAAAGCAAATTAGTCAAGCCAATACTAAACAACAAACTAAATGCCCTCCTTCATGCAATACTCTAAATGTTTGGCGGTTTTTAACTGATGCAAGTGAAAGTTTAGCGTCATCCTGCTCCTGCATGTTTCTGCAGATAACAGGTCCTGGCTTTAATTGTGGGATAAGAGAAAAGGTTTGAGCAGCTCTGTAAAAGCAAGATGAAAGACATTCATGCTTTATCTGTCCATCCATCCTTTCTGTAAACCTATTTATTCTGTAGAGGAGTGGATGTCTCTGTTAATAAATGGAGGAGACGCAGGGTACATGTTGGTCAGGTAATGTTATAGAGTATAACAGATGTTGGGTAATTATCAATAAAAAATTGTTAAAGGTTATGGTCTATTTGGTGATTCCAAGAGTATTAAATCAATAATTCATAAATGATTAATTTAATTATCTGTTCAAATTATTAACGAGGCACAATTCAGTTTTTCCACCAAAAACTAACAAAACTGTACATATCTACCCGATAGTTTGTTATCAACAACTTATTAATTGATTTAGACTAATTATTAGTGATTTTACCAAAATACCTTATCTGAAGGAAATTAATCCTTTGCAATAATTCACACACACACACTCAGAATAAAAGAATTAAGATTCAGTTTACTAATTAATCATTTATTAACTAAATACCACACCAAAATAAAACATCCTATACCACTGACACAAAACGGTTCTGTCAAGGCTAACGGTATACCTGAGCAAGATGGCGACCAGTGATGACGTGGCTTAGGCAAGTCACGGGGCGCTTCCTATGTACGTACGTCGGATCCCGCACGCATGCGTGGATGCGAGGTACATCTACAGGCAGGCAAACACCGAAGCAGGGGGATGTTTTATGGCTGATCTTCATGATCTGAGCAAGAAGCCTCATGGTTGCTTTGGACAAAGAGACCACGTGGCGCTTATCTACCGGACTAGTCTTCGGCTACAAAGAAGCTTATAAGTTGAGTAAAAAGAGGACAGAAACGAGTGTCGGCGTCTACCTGCCACTCAGGAGGAGCACCGTGACGCTGTTAAAACCCACGGTCGAGTGACAGTAACATGCAATCAACCCAAACACTGCTTGTCTATTAAACAATAACTATTATAACACAATTGTACAAATAGCTCACAGTTTACCCATAAATAGAAACACAAACACAGCACAGAAACTCCGACACGGAGCGCTCAAATGACATAGATTCACTTGAAATTAAGAATCATGCATGCATAAAATTACACGGGAATTTTCTAATTTATTCCAGCTAGGTTGAAAAATAAACCGAAACAGTCTTGCTTTCATTTGTAGAAGGAAGCTTCTACAAACGAAGCTTTGTTGGCCAGCCAGAGCTAAAGAAGGACTTGGTTGCAGAAAGGGGGAGCTCCAAAAACACGTGTTAGGAAAAAAAGGGGATAATTCTTTGTAGTTTCGGAGAAAAACCACTGCTCATGGAAGAAAGAGTTGAAGAGAAAGAGGGATGATTTCCAGCACATTTATGCTGGGTGTTGGCGATTTGCCCCCCTTTCACTGTATCGGTATCCAATCAGGCCACGGACAGCTGTGGCGGTCTTGACAGATTGGCATTCCAGCCAACCAGCACGGCAGATCCTCCAGCGCTCAGCTGGTTCAAAGGGGAGAAAGACGGACAGTTCTCCCATTGGTTAGAATGGAGTGACTGAGAGGGAGGGGGCGTGCCGCTGAGGAAGCTGTGGGGAGTGTCAGATCTTATAATCGGATTGTCTTAAGTTCAATATTCAGGGTTCAGACCCAACACAGATACAAAGGAAAGCTCCTTATTTTTTGTTTGCTGAATAGGTTATTCTAAGGTTTGATAACAGATTCTGAGAATCTATCATTCAATTTAATTCAGTTTATTTATATAGCGCCGTCTCACAACAGATGTCATCTCAAGGCACTTTACAAGAAGAGTTATTACAATACAATGTTTAATTTAAGAATTAGAGAACCACAGAAGATTGCGTCATGTAATTCTCAGCAATCCCTCACACTGAGCAAGCATGAAACGACAGTGGAAAGGAAAAACTCCCTTTTAACAGGAAGAAACCTCCAGCAGAACCAGGCTCAGCACAAGCGGTTATCTGCAGAGACCGTCTGTGGTTTGGAGAAGGCAGCAGAGACTACCTAGCTACTCTACCTCTTCATATCCCTTCCTAACTTTTGACACTCTGCCTGACTACTAACATTAACCTGTCTCTTCCTATCTACCTGTCTGACCTGTCTCTAACTACCTATAAACATATCTCTAACTGTAAGCTTTGTCAAAGAGGAAAGTTTTTACACTAGTTTTAAAGATATACAAATTGTCTGCTTCACGAACCAACCCTGGGAGCCGGTTTCCATAGGAGGGGAGCCTGATAGCTGAAAGATCTGCCACCATTCTACTTTTAGAAATCCTAGGAACTACCAGTAAACCTGCAGTCTGAGTGAGGAGCGGAAGGTCTCTTTAAACATATGGAACAATCAGGTCTCTTATGTATGATGGAGCTAGATTATTAAGGGCTTTATATGTCAGAAGGAGGATCTTGAATTCTATTCTAGATTTTACTGGGAGCCAGTGAAGAGAAGCTAAAACAGGGGAAATGTGATCTCTTCTTTTAATATTCATCAGAATCCTAGCAGCAGCATTTGAACTAACTGAAGACTTTAATTGTATTCTGTGGACTACCTGATAATAGACAGTTACAGTAATCCAGCCTTGAAGTAACAAAGGCATGGACTAGTTTTTCAGCATCATTCCTGGACAGGATGGTTCTAATTTTTGCAATATTCCTAAGGTGAAAAAAGGAAATCCTAGAGACTTCTTTAATGTCAGATCTAAATGACATATCTTGTTTAAAAATAACACTGAGTGCCACAAACAGTGCCATTTCTATTTCTGTTATGTAAGAAGTTATATTTTTCATTTTAATATCACATAGTGTTCAGTAGACCTAAAATAAACACTTTTGGGCATTTTTGAAAAAAATCTGATTATACTACAACCTGTCTAATTACTCCTTTTTTGTTTATTTACTGTGGAAAACGTTTGATGAAACATACTTTACATTTCCTTTTTTCTCATTTCCAGACGCAGTCTCCGAGGGATGGATTAAAGATGGGAATTCACAATTAAAACTCAAGTTACAGATGCTTTTTCATTATTTTTCTCATTCACATAAACATCGGTTGACATGAACATTTCTTTGGAATTTATCACTTATCTTTGAATAAATATTACGCTTTTATAAGCTATGATGGAGTAATGTGCCAGTTAAGAAGTCGTTTGCCCCTCCTTCTTGGCGGCGTTTCACTTTAGGATGGAGGAGTGATGAGAACAGCATGATAATCAGGATCATATGCTGTCTTTACAATCTCAAAATACTATTAAAAAAAACTAAGACATTTCTCCTGCAATAAAACACAGATGAGTCAGAATCGCTGTGAGGAACTATTTCTGGATTGTCTAGAGCAATGCACTTGTCGACCCAGTGTGTTGTGGAGCTGAGCTAAAATTTTACTGTACCATCTATTTTCCTACTTTCAATTTAAACTTTATTTGTACCCAAGCCATGTTAGTTACCTTTCCTCCACACAGTAATAAGCTTAAATTCAGCTTGTTTTCTCATCGGGTCTGAGATCATAGTTGGATCAATCCAAAAATCCAACTTATTACTGGGCCCACTGTTACATTTCCTGAAAATCCATCCATCCATCCATCTTCTCCCGCTTATCCGGAGTCGGGTCGCGGGAGCTGTAGCTTAAGCAGGGAGACCCAGACTTCCCTCTGCCCGGCCACTTGGGCCAGCTCCTCGGGAGGAATCCTGAGGCGTTCCCAGGTCAGCTGGGAGACATAGTCCCTCCAGCGAGTCCTGGGTCTTCCACTGAGTCTCCTCCCAGTGGGATGTGCCCAGAACACCTCACCAGGGAGGCGTCCAGGAGGCATCCTGACCAGATGCCCGAACCAATCAACTGGCTCCTCTCGATGTGGAGGAGCAGCAGCTCTACTCTGAGCTCCCTCCGGATGACCGAGCTTCTCACCCTATCTCTAAGGGAGAGGCCAGCCACCTTACGGAGGAAACTCATTTCAGCCGCCTGTATCCGTAATCTCGTTCTTTCGGTCACCACCCAGAGTTCGTGACCATAGATGAGGGTAGGAACGTAGATCGACCTGTAAACCGAGGGCTTTGCCTTTTGGCTCAGCTCTCTCTTCACCATGACAGACCGGTACAGCCCCCGCGTAACTGCAGACGCCTTACCAATCCGTCTATCGATCTTCCGCTCAATTTTTCCCTCATTTGTGAACAAGACCCCCAGATACTTGAACTCCTTCAATTGAGGAAGGACCCCATCCCCGACCCGAAGAAGGTACCCTACCCTTCTCCGGCTCAAGACCATGGTCTCGAACCGCTCCAGCGAGAGCTGTAGATCCCGTTCAGATGAAGCCAACAAGACCACATCATCTGTAAAAAACAGAGACCCGATTGTTGTGACACAAGGCTGTTTATACAGTTTTTTTGGTCTGCATGCAGTTCGCAGGCCGACCACTAGGTAGCGCGGCCGTTTTGCGAGCAGGGAAAGTTTCTATGTTTAGTTAGCTGGCCCTGAAAGGCAGTGATATATACATGTTCCCTTCGTTCTCTTCTCTGCAAAGTGTGCGTCCACGAGACAGGTGGGTGTTTAGTTGTGCAATGTCTTGGATCTCAAGTAGCCTATATAAGAATATTACCATTTAGGTAGAGTATGTTGGACATGGACATTACTCCCATCTGATATCGTGGTTAGCACTTGAGCTAAGATGCTAAGTTAAGTCACGTTTTTCCTGTGCACTTTATGTGTATCTTATTTTATATTTATTCGGTTCATGATGATATATTAAGTTAGAGGAGTTTAGTCACATATTCCAGTTATGTTGAAATAGTGAGAGATGTGCCTATTCGTGTGCAGTAGCATTAGTTTGGTCTATTAGTGAATGCTTTGGGCATACCTGACAGCACATGACATGTTATTACTGTGAATATATGGTGAATTATACCTCTATTATTTTCGGTTAAGTTCATATTTTCTCATGTTATATTTACTCTATTATTTCCGTTATTATTACTTGTGTTGTCATAGTAAGTCAATGTAAATAGTAATTAATACTCCTTTTATTGTCTGTTACAGAACCACACAACATAGCTATTTGAATAAAAACCTTAAAGATCCATCCAGCCTATTTCCTCGCATTCTAACAGATGTACACACCGCGATCACACCACTATTGAACCACAGTAGTGAGAAAGTCTCCACAACACCGATCCTGAGGTCACCAAAACTGACCCCTCAATACCTTGGCTGCGCCTAGAAATCCTGTCCATAAATGTTATGAACAGGACAGAGGTGACAGAGGGCAACCTTGGCGGAGTCCAACTCTCACCGGGAACGAGTTCGACTTACTGCCGGCAATGCGAACCAAGCTCTGACACCGGTCATACAGGGACCTAACAGCCCGTATCAAAGGGCCTGGTACCCCATACTCCCAGAGTACCCTCCACAGGACACCCCTGGTGGTGAGTCGCCTCCGGTGGTGGGGGAGGACGCCGGACAGACCTGGCAGGCCCAAACGTGTTGTGAGGGTCATCTGAGACCGTCTGGCAGAGTCTCTGTCCGAAGGAGTTTTAACTCTCACCTCCGGCAGAACTTCGAAATTGTCCCGGGGGAGGCGGGGGACATTGAGTCCGAGTGGGCCATGTTCCGGTTTGGACGGTCTGCAGTATTGCGTGGACATCGGGGGCAGTTCCCTTGGATTGGCAGACCGGGGTGGTAGTCCCCCCTCTTTAAAAAGGGGGACCACAGAGTGTGTTCCAACTATAGGGGGATCAAACTTCTGAGCCTCCCAAGTAAGGTCTATTCGGGGGTTCTGGAGAGGAGGGTCCGATGGATAGTCGAACCTCGGATTCAGGAGGAATAATGCGGTTTTTGTCCTGGCTGTGGAACACTGGACCAGCTCTACACCCTCAGCAGGGTCCTGGAGGGTTCGTGGGAGTTCGCCCAACCGGTCTACATGTGTTTTGTGGACTTGGAGAAGGCGTTCGACCGTGTCCCTCAGGGAAATTTTCAGAAAATGTCATTAAAAATCTCTCCACAACTTTTTGAGTTTGGTCGATAACCAGCAGACAAACAAAAAAAACCTGTCGAAAAAACTAAAAAATATATAATTTTGGTAACCTCCCAACAAAACAACTTATGTTGATCTGCAGCAATCTCTAGAAACTCCCTTGGGAGTCCCGGACCCCTGGCTGGGAACTGCTGAACCAAAGGGTAGAATTGTTGTTGACCAGGTCCATATTTGCTGTGTTGATGCAAACTTTTATGACAGTTGTACAGCCATTTCTGTTTTCAAACATTAACCTTTTATGGCTCCTACGTGCCGGTCCTGGAACATAGGTATGTTTCCACTGCAAAACAGCCATGCAGGCATTCCCCAACGCCATGCACCCTAACAAACTATTAATCAAATCAATGCTCAGAGCCTCGTTTTTCCAATGATATAAACTCTTCTCAAACGCAACAACTACTACACTGACTCTAAAGCATTTTTTACAGAAAAGCAAAAACGGCAATAATTAGTTTTTCCTACCTGTGACAAGCTCCTGCATGTCTAACATCTATAATTCCCAGAAAATTTGGTCCCATTCGGTCCATATAGTGATTTTAGATGATTTTCAGATTTAAAAAAAATTATTTGGATAATTTAGATGAAAATAGACAAAAAATAGATAACAAATTTTGATATTCTGATAATTTTGATAAAAATATCAAAACAGCCTATAAATAAAATAGTAATATTTTAACTGTTTGTTTGTCATTTTTTAATAATTTCTTTTGACTAGTTTTAACTGTTTTTAACTTTGAGCGACATATCTTTTATTGGACGCGTTTTTTAATCGGAGCACGGACCGCTGTTACTTCCGCCATGCCTCCACTCACCTGTAGCTCCAGGTGTGATGGTTGTGCCAGGCTAACCAAGAAAATCCAGGAACTAGAGAAGAGGATCTCCAATTTACACCTTATCCAGGACCACGAGCGCGACATGAACATCATCTTCGGCCGAACTTTCGCTGCTCCCACCAGCGCCCAGCTGGCCGACACAATCCCCTGCCAGCCCGGTGAAGCTGCAGAGGGGGAATCCATTGCTGGGTCTCCAGGCGAACTCGGGCAGACGAACGCCGGCGGAGGTACAACAGCTACGGCAGAGGAGGAGCGCTGGTTCCGGCAGGGGGCAAAGCCAAAAGCCCCCCTCAGCTCCAATCCGGTGCCCCAGGGTGCATGGTCGACGGTCAGGCCTGGTCGCTGTGGGGGCGCCCGGAGCGGTTGCCACCGTTCTCCTCCACCCGGCCTTCCGCTCACGAACCGCTTCGGTGCCCTGGGGGACGACTTCCCTCCTCTGCGCCGACCGCGCCGAAGACCAGCAGCTCCGCAGGACCGCCGCCCATCCCCTCCCAGCAGCCTGGGCAGCAGTCAGACTCCGGTAGCCACCCATGTCGCGCCAAACCCAGGACTACAGTCGGGACCCGCGGAGGAGTGCTTCACTAAACCCCAAATCCACGGAACGAGCCCTCGGCGCCCTCTAAACATCGCTGCAGTCCTTTGGATGCCAAGTTGGCAACATCCAGCCGGTCCTGGATAACGAGAAGTCTTCTGCCCAGCCGCCTGCACACCATCCAACCACCACTCTCATCATTGGGGATTCTATTATCCGGCATATTAGGATGAGAGGAGCTGTCACCCTGTGTTTCCCTGGAGCTACAGTAAAGGATATATCTGTACAGATTCTGGACTCCATCCAACGTTATCCAACTTTGAGTAAAATTATAATTCATGCTGTTACCAATGACATCCGTAAACAGCAGTCTGAGCTCTTAAAGCAGGATTTTATTCATATTTTTTTTATTTCTGTCCCCACTCCCACCATCAGCAGAGCAATAAATCGCTTCAGCAGGTTACTCTCTCTAATCACTTGGCTTTCTTCTGTTACTGTGATGCACAACATTGGTTTTATAGACAATTTTAACATTTTCTGGGGCAGGAGTCAATTATTTGGGGCAGATGGACTCCATCTTAACAGACAAGGTACACGCGTGCTGGCATTAAGCCTGGCATACCCTCGCCCAACGCTGTCCTCTGCACCGGCCAAAGCTAATCCTGCCCTCTCTGTCACATCCTGATGTACAGCTGGTCCCTGTTCCTATGAACTCAATCCTGATTTTAACAGTAACTCACATATCGGACTTGGACCTTACCCTACTTCATTCATACCTGTTATTGTCAGCAGAGAGCGAAGAAATAATCATAAACTGAAAAAATGCAACCCAAATAATCTTAAACAGTTACTAAAAATCCCACCTACAGTAAGTCATACAGTCACTCCATCACCAACCACTATTAATATGGCTCTTTTAAATGTTCGCTCTCTGCTGAATAAAACTTTTATAATAAATGACTTGATTTTAGATAATAACCTTCAGTGTTTATTTTTAACAGAGACATGTCTGAGTGCAGATGCCCCTGCTGTTCTTACAGAGGCCTCTCCATCAAATTATAACTTTTGTTGTCTCTGACCACTACTTTGTGTTTTTTAAAATCACCAGTTTTATCCAATTAGAAACCTCTGTGAGAACTGTCAGGAAGCGTAATATAACCCCTGAAGTGGCTGCAGGTTTTCTTGAAGTTCTTAAAAAGTTCCTTCCTGTACCTTTACCTGACCCCTTGTGATTTTATTGTGAATGATTTTAACAGTAGGCTTCAATCTGCTCTAGACCTGCTGGCTCCACTTAAAATTGTAAACACTCATTCAAAACGTACCGTACCGTAGAGAAATGAAGCTATTAAAAAATTAAAGAGGAGCTGCAGGGTGGCAGAAAAAGAAATGGAGGAAAAATAAAATCACAATAAATCATCAGATATACATAGAACATCTCAAATTATATAATAACGCTTTAAGAAATTCCAGAAATACATACTTTTCCAGAATCATCTCAGAACATAAAAATAATCCCAAAATTCTGTTTTCCACCATTGACAACATTCTACATCATAATTCTAATACTTTTCAGAAAACCCCCTCAAACACTCTCTGTGAGGAGTTTGCAGACCACTTCAGAGGGAAGGTAGACACCATCAGATGTAATATTTTATCCTCTCAAACAAACATGGTTTTAGACAAATCTGAGTGTCTGCCTTCACCAGAGGAAACACTGGACAGTTTTGTCCTGGTAGAAGCTGGGACCCTTGATAAAGTTTTCTCCTCAGTGAGGCCCACCACAAGCGCTTTGGACCCGATTCCCACCAGGTTTTTTAAGCAATTTTATGGTTCTTTTAAAGATGAGATTTTAAACTTTATGAATTGCTCCCTTCAGACGGGGGTTTTTCCTGCTGCCTTTAAAGCGGCGGTAGTGAGGCCCCTGCTGAAGAAGAGCAATTTAGATTTTAATGATTTAAACAACTACCGACCGGTATCTAACTTACCATTTTTAAGCAAAGTTTTAGAAAAACTTGTTTTTATTCAACTTAATGATTTTATTAACGCTCATAATGTCCTAGAGAAATTTCAGTCTGGTTTTAGGATGAACCACAGCACAGAGACGGCGCTTTTAAAGATTTTAAATGATTTTAGATTAAACTATGATGCTAAAAAGGTGACAGTGTTGGTTCTTCTGGATCTAAGCGCTGCCTTTGATACAGTAGACCACACTATTCTTTTAACTCGTTTAAAACAGATCGGCCTCTCTGGTGCTGTTCATAAATGGTTCACATCCTACCTCACAGACAGGACTTTTATGGTAAGTTTAGATACCTGTTCCTCTAAGGTCCATAAGATCACATGTGGTGTTCCCCAGGGTTCAGTTTTAGGCCCAGTGCTTTTTAACCTGTATATGCTCCCTCTTGGCAGTGTTATCAGGAGACATGGAGTTAACTTTCACAGTTATGCTGATGATACACAGTTGTACATCTCCATGTCTCCTGATGACACACGGCCAATGGATGCACTTTTTAACTGCATTTTAGACATTAAATCCTGGATGGCAGAAAACTTTCTCCAGCTCAACCAGGACAAAACTGAGGTTTTAGTTATCGGTCCTGAGAGATAGAAACTTTTACCAAAACTACAATCATTGTCTTTTAATCCTTCTTTACAAGTGAAGAATCTAGGGGGTGATTTTTGAGCTAAATTTTATCCCCCACATAAAAAATATGACTAAAATAGGTATTTATCACCTATAGAGGATGGAGTTTTGACATAGAAGGGAATTAACACTTCTTTATTACAAATATATTATTCTTTACAATTATTTTCACCAACTTCCTCCACACTAAAAAAATATGTATTTTTTTTCAGCATGAGATGATTCGGTTTCAATAAAATGATCATTTAAGAGTTTATTTTTTTTATTCAGCAGAGTCAATAAGTTATTCTACCTGTAAAAGTAGCCAACTTTAATTTACCTCCATTGAGTCCAGTAAGGTCAGCATACTTAACTCCATAAAATTCTGTTTGTCAAAACTTTTATTGTTTCTTTAAAAAATAAATCAAGATGTTACTCAATGTTTAGAAAAAAAGCATGCATCATTTACAATGTATTTAATGTTAAAAAACATGAAAAGCATCAAACTTGGGTTTCATCTCACTTTTGGCTGTCAGGTGTTTTTTTTTACAATCTTTACAAACATCCAAACTCAACAGGCTTTGGGCACAACGAATCAGGGAGGTGTTCCCAGAGGTTTCCTCCTACTGTGGGCGTGAGCTTCACAACCATGAATTATATGCCCAGAAAATAGAGCACATCGGTTCAAAAATCATTATTAGTTTGAGGATGTTGCTGTGTAGAATTATGGATAGTGACTATATTCTGAGATATGTGTCTCTCAACCTGGCTGCTGCCGTTCTTGTTTCTGCTGGAGGTGAGTTGTGGAACTGATGTAAAGCACCTTGAATTACCTTGTTGTTGAAAGTGTGGTATACAAAATGCGTTGCCTATCAATAGACTTTCTCCGTTCGTGTTTTTTAATTATTCGTTATGTTATGAATGCTTTTTTAAATCTCTGTTTTACAAAAAAAATATTAACAAAGGAAGCTGCGAGGGTGTTTACTTAAATAATCTTAACTTTTTTTTATCTAGGTTTTGATGAGAAAATGAATTAAACACACATACACTGTACATATATTGTCTCTGATGAATACAAAAATACAGTTTTTGAATTAAAACATTTTTCAAAATTAAATAATAACACGAAAAGTGCTATTTTTCAATTTTATTTTTACCTAAAAGTATTTTTGCAGCTATAAGAGGACTTACACACTAACCTTTCAAGATCTTAAGCTATTTACATACCTACCTGTGGCAAGATCAGCTCTGAGGAGACTGGAAACTAGTTCAGACTCTGCACCTACCCAATTACCTGCTTAGGAATTAATTAAAAGCAGTTAGTTGTTAAAAACCCGTAAAACAATGCTTAAATATCACAATAATTTGACGTAGAACCTTTTTTTTTTATTACGTTTGTCTTCTGATGGTGCAAAGGAGTAGTTAAGGCCTGTCTGGATGACAGAAAGGAAAAAAAATTGACCACAGATCAATATATTTCTGCCAAAAACATCAGTTGTTTCTTGATTAATGTAAGATAAAATGTAGGGATGCAATGACTACACCTTTTTACAAACCAATACCTTAAAGATACTTCGATCTGTATGAGTACCAAAACTGATACTTCTACCACACAAAAAAATACAATGAACTGGAAGACAGGTTTTATTTCCTTCTCTGTTTGTTACAGTAAATGATGGTGAATTAGATACAAAATTAATATTAATAAAAATGACCTCAAAACTAACATTTTAAGTGAAATAAAATCTTTCTTTGAAATTACTGCAGAGTTTCCACATTATAAGGAACAGTTAATGGTAGTGGTTAACTAACCGATACCGATGCGAGTACATTAGAACGGTATTGTCCCCAAAACTGGTGTTGATGCATCCTTGAAAAAAAAAAAATATTTGTGAGAATTAGACAGTCAAAAATGTACGGAAAAAATATCTGAAGTCCCTTTAGATTGAGGTAGCTAATGTAGGAGATGCATATCTGATTGTTTTCTGTGGAAGGAGTATTTCCAGCTTTTCTCCTGTCAGAAAAACATCTCACAGGAGGGGAGAGACTTCTGGCATTTTGGTTACAAATGTTTCTGACTTTACAATCTCAGTAAACATTTGGGTTTTCTTCTTGAAAAGTTTTGACTTCAAACTATTTTCTGAGTCTGAACCAGAATCTGAGGGACAGACAGACATGACAAAAGGAGGAAAAGCCGCTTTATGAGATTGTTCAGATATTTAGGTTATTAACAGATGTGTTTTCATATGAATTCCTTGAGAGATTTTAGGCCATTTCAAACTCCTCCTTGTTCTCAGAGAGTATTGGTTACAAGATGTCCAGGGCCAACATCGAGTCAGTGTTTTTGTCTGAGACAATAGTTTGTTAAAGACTCTAAAGTAGATTTTAGCTTTTACGGGGACAAATGCATTTATTGTCCTGAATGATGTGTTCTCATCTCTGCCTCATAATTCATGAGTTACATTTCTGTTAATCCTCCCTGTGCTGTGTTCTCCCCTGCAGATCTGACCATCAAAGCTACAGTTGGACAGAATGTTACTCTTCCATGTCCTGCCAAAGATTACCTGCCCTTTAAAGTCGTGGAGTGGAGCAGACCTGGCCCAGAACTAAAATATGTTCTCGTTTTCCATAAACCAAACCCAAATCTGAAAGTCCCAGAACAGAGCTACCAGGGTCGAGTAGAGCTGAAGGACATGAAGAAAGGAGACGTGTCTCTGGTTCTGAAGAATGTGACTACTGAAGACAGAGGGACATATGAGTGTTATGTTCAGAGTGAAACAAACCGCAGGAAGAGAGAGATTAAACCAGTCAGCACCATCATCCTGGATATAGCTCCTCCTCCTCCTCCAGGTGAGTCAGTCTGTCTCTGGATCAGAACCTCCAGCTGCTTCCTGGTTCTGGATGTTAGAAACATCTCTGATGTTGTTGATGAGACTCTGTATAAAGCAGCTTCTCTGAGATCAGTAGATGATGTTCTCCGTTCATTTCCTACCATCTCATACTAACTGTTGGTTCTGTTCTGCAGGCAGCATGGATGGAGGCAGAGATGACGGAGAAAAAGAAGGTGGAGGGAACCAGGATGGGTCAGCATTTGGTCGAGGTCACATTATGGCTGCCTGTGCTGTGATGTTAGTCCTCGCTGCGATGGCTGTGATGGCTGTGAAGGCTGCTATTAGCTGGAAGAAGAGAAACAAATCAATTTCTTCTCCCAGTGATGAAGCAGAAAATACTGAGAGCTTGCTGAAAACTGCTTTCATATTTTTACTTAAATAGGAAATTTCATTTTTTTGCAACCTGGATTTTACTTATAGCATAATTTAGGTTTATTTACTCACCCAGACAAGTTTAAAATATCTAACTATCTCCTGAAGAACTTCAAATGGCACCAAACTTGTCTGGGTGATTAAATGAACGTAATGCCTGATGTAAGTAAAATCCACGTTGTAAAGAACACTTTAAAACTCATCTTCAACACCCTCACGGTGAATGGACTGAATGTATTTAGCGCTCTGCTGGTCGTACTGACCAATCAAAGCGCTTCATACTGCAGTCACATTCACCACTTTACATTTATACGTTTATCGATGGGTAGGAACCTTGAGGTTACCTGCTCATCGGCACATGTTTAGTGCATATAGACATATGACAGGAGGAATCTGGAGCTGCAGAGCCCTGATTTAAGCTGTTACACAACGAGCCTCATCAGACAGAAT
>JAPXFQ010002551.1:0-186003 GCA_028564705.1 Apricaphanius iberus | reverse complement strand
GTCAGAACTGAGTTGATCTGAACTGAACTGTCGTCTACAGGGGTGTACCATTTTTATTAAAGAAGAACAAAGAACGTAGTCACATGTCTATTCTCCTCCCCCTAGATTTTATTACACCAAACGTTTATTCTCAAGGTTTCCTGAGTTATCGCTGTAAACGTCCGGTCTGTTTATGACTGTCTACTCTCTACTCTGTTTCTTATCTCCGCATCCCACTTTTACAACGTAAAATACTCTTAGCCTAGAGTTTTACGACTTAAAAGCTTAACCCCATAAACCATACTTGACCAAACATTTCTTTACTATCATGCAAGCTAATAAAAACAGACTTTTACTTTCTGAATACTAACTAAAGATTATATAAACATATTCAATACGAGACTGTTATATAAAGTAGCCCTAAAAAATATGAATCACGACAATTCCCTCTTTCAATCTTTTTTTTAAATAGATTGACCATTACTCTGTACTTCTCCTTCAGGCTCCAAGTGAGGGATTAACAGATATTGACCTTGCATATTATTACCAACAGCTTTGTCAATGCATTTTATGAATAATGAACGTATACACGGAATACAACAACATCCACATAACACCATAGTCGACACAAATACTGCTAATGAAACCATTATTGACATTGCCAGAGTTTTCCATTTTCCAAACATATTATTTAACAAATTGTCCCACATTGAGGTATCTACACCTGATTGTTCTTTTAGCCTATTTGACAGTATTCTTAGTCCTTCTACTGCCCTAGTTAATTTTCCATCTGCATTAGTATTATTAGGGATAAACATACAGCATTGATCACCAAATATTGAACAGACACCACCCTTTTCAGCTAAGAGCATGTCAACTGCTATTCTATTTTGAAAAGCCATTAAGGAGGTGGCTTTAAGTTGCTCATGTACAGCCTCAAACCCATCTCTAGTTTTAATAGAAGTTTGGATTGAATTGCAATATGTAATGTTGACTGAACCCACTACTTTATTTCCAGGCGTATCATTTTTGAAACAAGTAAAATTATTTGGAGCAACATTACTATCAAAGAAAGGTGGGGTAGCTCTGTCATCAGCTATAGGGAATAATTTCTCCCAGTTACTACAATCTTTTACTGGATTTACACTAGACAGCAGGGAAACCAGACAAGTTGTGTTGAGCTAAACAGGTGCAGGGACCACCTTGAGAATAGGTCTGGCTCCCATGCACACAACACAATCCCGCCTCGCTTCTTGTCCTGCTTGTTCTACCATAAGCAACCAATTATTAGTGGAGCCACCCACACCTGTCATCATTTCAAAGTAATCGTCCACAGATGGTTCTTCTTTAATTATACTACCTCTTGCTGCTGAAGCCTGATTTTGACTTACCGAGGTGGAGGCTTTACAAGAATCCTGACAGATCATAATAGGAAATTGAACATCTTTTCCCCCTTTATAAACCCAAATTATAAAGAGAGTACAACCTTGCCCATTCTCGAGATATTTTAAGGGGAGGAGATCACTTTTAGTTAAATTAACAGTAAGAAGTAATTTATCTGCAACCTTATCCAATTTAACCAAAGGACACATATGTCTTGCATAAGCTGTAGTAGTGTACCTTCTCCAGTCATATCCACGGGGATCAGCAATTAAAGTGGACCAACTAGTATCTTTTTGATCATTTGTTATGTACCACAAGGGGTAGGTTTTATATTTACTTGCTTGTTCTCCCTTATAAACTAATGTATTTAAGGGAATAGTAATCACTGCAGATCGTCCTTTTGGTATGCAAAATTGAGAAAATCCACGATGTGCCGCAGAAGAGCCACACAGTGAATAGGGAGTTGATTTAGCCATTAAGTTTCTTCTCGGTCTAATTGAGTGCACTTCAACCTGTGTTTGATTTGCAGAACGATTATAGGGCCATTCACCACAACAGTAAAAGATAATATTGACCAATAACATTATGCAAATACCTGTGGTGCACAGCACCTTCTTATTTTCCCAAAGATGCATACTTTCTGTTAGTGGTGTGATCCTATGTTTATTTTAACCAAGGAAGGGTGTCTGTTTTTCTTTATCTTTACCTTTAAGCAATTATTTTTTTTTTATTAATTTATTTTTTATCGTTTTAACCCAATTCAATATTCTTTTAGTACAAGGCAAACTCTAGCAATTGTCACAACCTAAAAAACATTGACAGAAAACCATATCATCAAAAAAGATAATTGAAACCAAGATTTAGTAATCAAGTCAACCTAATTATAATTTAAACACCCCTTAAAATGTTTTAGCGTATTAATAAAAACTTTTATAAAACCGTAAAAACTGAGTATTATGACAAAATCCTACAAATTTACTACTTAAAAAGTCTTTGACACCCTCTTAGGCAGTGTCTAACAATCTGCACCTGTAGAATAAAAAATTGGTTAAACAACCTGTAAAAAAAACAGAAAAATGATTAATAAATGTTCAGTCTTTATTATTATATTTTTTAGTCTTTATTCTTGTTTATTCCTCCGTCACCAAGCGGCTGCAAGTGGTGAGACGATTCAGTAGAGTGGGCTCTTTATTTCTTCCAATTTTTTTTTTTCAGATCGCCCTCAATGAAATGCCAGCTACTTCATTAACTGAACATTTCCCCCAATAACACAAATACACAGACAGGCCCCGCCTCCTGGCTTCCTTCACCGATTGTGAAGTGGTCAAAACCCGCTGTGTAATGTGTTAGATGTTTTGCGATCTTTCTCTTCTGTATACTCCCTCTTCGAGAAAAGCAAGCCCAAATTGCTTATCTCGCCCAATTTTGGCACATAAAGATCACACTGAATGATCACAGCAACCGGAACCAATCTTCTGGGTGGGCCAAGCCCTGCCTCCTGGCTTCGGCAGTCGATACTACCTAGTCAGAACCGACACCACCCACTGCAGAGAGATTCCTCCAGGTCAGCAGAGAGCTGCTGCAGATGAGGGACAGGAGGGGGGGTCAGGGGCCGGAGCACACTGGGACCAGTGAAACCAAGTAGAACCTTTCCCACGCAGCTGGACAGCGTGAGTCGAACGAGCAGCAACCTGGAACGGGCCAGACCAGCGAGGCTCCTGCCACTTTCTCTTATACACCTTCAGCCAAACTCGTCCAGCCTCGGAAGCAGACGCCGCAGGTCCCTGCACGTCACGGGGAGCCGGAAGGAAGGAGGAGACCAGGCCCTTCAGCTGCCGATGATCACCTCGAGGATCTGGATCAGGATGGGGCGAAACCTGTGGTTCTCTGCCAGCCCAAGGACCAGGGAAGATCCTGCCTGTAAACATCTCATAAGGAGTAAGACCTTTGGTCCTACAGACAGATGATCTGATGGCCATCAGAGCAATAGGGAGAGCATCTAGCCAATTAAGCCCCGTCTGAGCTGAAATCTTCGCCAGCTTCAACTTTAAAGTAGAATTAGAACGCTAGACAACACCTTGCGATTGCGGATGATAAACAGTGCCGAACTTGTGGGTTATTCCCATCTGTTCCTCAACCTGCCGGAGATGTTTATTTTTAAAATGTGTGCCATTGTCAGACCTGACCTTAGTCGGAAAGCCATGGCACGGAATCCAGTGGTTAATCAAAGATTTCACCACCGTTTGAGAAGTCTCCCGTCTAGCAGGAAAAGCAGAAAAGCACGAGGTCAATGAATCAATAATCACTAACAGGTATCGGAAACCCCTAACAGGTGTCCCTATATCTGTTTAATCGATCACGATCTCCTCGCCAGGCCTGCACAAGTCCTGGAAGGCTCCCATTTCTGGCTTGATAGTAGGCTTAGGATTAAATTGACCACACACCACACATTCACTCAAAAAACGCTTAATCATATGTGGCAGGAAAGGATGCCACCAAAAACAAAGATTACGTTTCATCCGAGTGTATGACACATGTGCCACACCATGAGCCTCCTGAAAAAGAGTGGGTTTTAACACGGCAGGTAAAACCAAACGGCCATCAGGCCCACGCCAAAAACCATCAGCAAAAACAGCACCTCTATCCTTCCACACAGTCATCTCCTGTGGCGCAGCAGCCTGCTGCGCCAACTGCAATTCCTCAGTAAAACTGTCTGACAGTTCCTGCGCTGGCGTGACAATCAGCTGTGTGTGGACACGTGACAGGTAACCCGCTGCCTCTTTTGCAGCCAACTCTGCCGCAGCATTTCCACGCGCATCAACAGTGTCAGCCTTGCTGTGACCCTTACATTTAAGAACAGCAAGGTTAGCTGGCAACATGACAACATCCAAAAGTTCCACAATGTCTGCATGATGCTGTATAGGCTTACCCGTAGTGGTAACAAAACCTACTCTTTTCCACTGTGGTAATTCATAATGAATGACAGAAAACCCATAATTCGAATCAGTGTAAATCGTCACATCTGTATCTCTGCCCCACTTGCATGCTTCAATAAGAGCCCTTATTTCAGCACGCTGTGCGCTCTGCTTGCCATCAAGCTTCCCTGAAACAACAGTCTGAAATGAATCCCCATTTTGCTCTACTATTGCAAAACCTGATCTCAACTGCCCCTGCAAATCCCTAAAACAGCAAACATCCCTGACAGAAGGATGGAGGGGTAAACAGAAAAACGCATTAGCCAAATCTATGCAGGTAAACCATTTCAAATCAGGTGTAAGAGATGCCAAAGCTGTATACGGAGTGGGCGTAGCAATGGGAGGGGTTTTGAGGGCCTCATTGACAGCACGCAAATCATGTGCCATTCTGTATTTACCAGTACCTTGTTTTTCTACAGGAAGAATAGGGGTGTTATATGGAGAACCCGATGGTTCTAAAACTCCTACTTCAAGTAACCCTGCAATAGTGTCTGCAATACCTTCTTCAGCCTGAGGTTTATGTGGATACTGCGGACGCCAAATTGGATCAGAATGTTTCATCTCAAATGTGATGGGTGTTGTATGCACTAGACCAACATCAGTGGGACCATCTGACCACAAAGAGTCAGGCACGACCTTCAATGCCTCCACTGCATCAGGATGATCTGTTTTTTCTCTGCCATGATTTCTAGAAAGCTGCAAATGTTCCAAAAAAGTAGTGTCTGAGAGCTGCGTGTCTATTTTGTACATCTGAGAAGAAGGAGAAAAAGAGACCGAAGGTATCTGGGTAGGAACCCAATCCTTTAATGCAACTCCCCTTTTAACCATTCCCCCCAAATCTTTAGCTTGATGTTTTGGAAGCAACAACAGTGATATGTGCGGAAGCGCTTCAGCTTCCATCATATACCATTTATGCTGCTCTGAAGTCAGATCAGCAAACAGTGCAACACCCTCCTTCCCCACAAAGCATGGACCCGAAGCCACAGACCAAGTTTGTCCTTCAAGTTCTGTTTCAAATTTTTCCTGATACAAAGTAGGATCGCCCCTCTCATATAGGAAGGTGACATGAAATGGGTCAGGCGGTGGAACAAAAGGCTGGAGTTCAAGCAGCCACGGCTTCCAGCATCTCAGAAATTCAGCCGCAGAAGATTCACGTGCAGACATCGTAGTCAATCTGGCCCAGAAAATATCAGCCACTTGTGAAGTGTCATCTTTCAGCAAAAATTGACCACACATGGTGTCACAGCAATGTGTATGTCCATTCGGAAAAGTCACCATAAGTCCATCAGGGGTACACAGGATAGTAGCACCCAGTTTGATAAGCAGATCCCTGCCTAACAAGTTGACAGGAGTGGTTTGAGCAATGACAAAAGGATGTGATAGTCTTTGACCTCCCACCGCAACAGGCAATAGTTGAGTGACAGGGAGAATCATCGGAGCCCCAGAGATGCCCATCACAGACACTGTGTTCCCATAAAAATTGACGTCTGGTAAAACTCTGTCCAGCGTGCTGAAAGTAGCACCAGTGTCCACCAAGAATGGCAATGAATGTCCATATATGTCCATTGTGAGCATTGGATCCCCATTATTCCTGCTCACCAAGGTACTCTGTGGGCATTGTCAAAACTGAGGCCCCCCCTGTCCTCCTTGATAGGAGGGAGGAACCATATGCTGATTCGGAGCAAAATGTGAAGGTGGCTGACCGGGAGGAATAGCGCCCCCTCGTGTATGTGGACAGTCCTTCACCCAGTGCTCATTTGAGCCACACCTCCGACAACCGTCAGCACCTGGCTGCCCTCTTCCCAGGCCTCTATTATCACCAAACCTGGCCCTACCACGTGACCGTCCCCGAGAGTGCCATGTCTGATAAGGAGCAGCAAATGGCTGATTCGGTGCGGCTGCAGCATACATTACAGGAAAGGAAGGCAACACTGTAGCTGATCCAACAGTCGGCGCTGCTTTAGCCACCATCTGCTTCACGATTTTAAAAAAAAAAAAAAAATAAATTAAAAAAAAAATTAAAAAATTAAATAAAAAAAAATTAATAAAAAATTACACTTTTAAAAGTAAGCTTTTTAAAAAAAAATAAAAAATTGACTGATATAAGTCACTCAATTTATTCTGAGCCTCTTTTAATTGGAGCTTCAGCAAAGCAGTCTCCATTTTCTTATTCTCCTCAGCAGAATCTTGAGCTTCTTGTAAATAATGTGTTATGTGTCTCTCCGATGGTTTGTAAATTCCTGAACCATCTGAAGCTCCCACTACAGGAAGCATTAAATCAGGGCCCCCATGAGTTCTGGTATTCTGATAAACCCCCTCGCCTTGGTCAACTCTCAACGTCTGTACGTCGTTAACCTGTCCAACTGTTGCACATTCATCACGTTTAGTGGGGCTGGTACTCCCCCGAAGGTCAGCAGCCTGCCCTCGCACCAAAGATGTTAATCTGTCCTGATCCTTAAGGACCTCATCCATCTGTTGTTGAACTTTATTTAACCTGTATTCGTGCTGCTCTATTTCCTCCATTAATCTACTATTGTATGCCAAGAAAAAATTATCAGTCTCCTGTTCTGTTCTGTTTTTAACTAATTTTAACAACTGTCTCTTCTCATCTCCACGAGCCCACCTGGGCGTCATCTTGGCCTGGAACTGCTTTTTACATTTTGTACTGGTCCCACTAACCAAAACAGAATATAGCCTTGTAATGCCTACTAACAATTGGGCACCTAACGTGCGCCACTCCTGTGGAGCAGGAAGCAATTTATATTCGGCTGCCATTGAAAGTTTAAAACAAAATCCAAAATGGATTAAAATTGAAGTAGGCAATTTGTAAAAACTATGTAAATTATTTATTTTAATTGAAAAACTATCAATTAGTAGGCCAAATTTATCCCAATATTAATGCAGTTAATAGTAAAGACAGGCAGTATTTTATTTAACCTATTTATTTTTATTCTTTATAGTGAAGTGGTTTATGTATTATTTTAGTCACATACATTAACCTTAATAATGATTTATGCAAAGCCGAAACGAAGGAAATCTAAAAAGGTTTATAACGAACTTTTTATTTTCTCATTAATTTATTTATATACTGAGATATCAGCTGTTTTGTCTAAAACACAAAGAATTTCAATGAAGTCCGGCCGGCGGCAAAACCCGCGACGGACACTTCCACGAATCACACAAAGAAATAGAATTCTCCCAATATAAAAGCAGTCTCATTTATCATTAAAACAAACCGAAAAAATATCTGAAAAACTCGCTTTGTAACACAATCGTAGATCGTTTTTACAAAAAAGAAGTCGACCGAATTAGCGGACCAAGTCAAACACAATAGAACTTCCGGGTCACCATGCGGAACGGAAAAAAACAACCGGGACAAAGACGGCTAATTCTTCACTACAATGTTAAACCGAACAAACTGTACTCATAAGTAAACCAACCAAAGACAAAAACAAAATGCCTCCAGCAGAACCACACTTCGTCTCCAAAAAAACTCTAATAGCTGTTTAACCGTGTCAAACAAATACCGGTCGGAAGCTAGGCTACCAGAGTGTAGCTGTAAGCATGAGCACCCCAGCTCAATCTGAACAAAACGGTGCCGCTTCTTTACAATAAAGTTATTTTATATATATATTCTAAAGAGCTTACTACCAGTTATCCATAACAATAGTCCTATATATGTGTTAAACAATGCTTTAGACGTGTTCACGTAAGTGTACAAGGTTGAACGCCTTTATTCCAGGCGAGACTCACACACACTGTATGTTAGCTGTAAGCTAAATATAGTGGTACTGTAACCAACCGGAAATGATACTTCCCATTATTCCTCTACAATGCCAAGCTTCTACGCAATCTGCACAAACAGAAAACGAGGGCATCGACTAGGCGTTTAAAATTCGCAGAGGAATTATGGTTTTAGATTCAGTCAGTTAGTTCCCCTAAATGAGGAGTTTATATGAGGCCGGTGTGCAAAAAGCTACCTAGTAGCTTTCTTCCCTAGCCTCCACTCCGTCAAAGCACACCCACAATCACACCAAAAACAAGTACAGTAATTTTACAACATTTATCAAACACTAACCTCAAACCGGGCCGACCAACAACTGGACCATAATACAGACTTCCACGTTTGCGATGCTCAGTCGCGCATTTTGGAAGAAAACGCAGCCTCTCCAAAGTAATCCGTTAGCAGTCAGAGGGCTCCCGGGCCCTGCCTGCCGCTAAATACGTTTGCCAGCCAAGGAGCTCCCAAACCAGCGTCCTGGCTGGGCCGGACGGCCAATCTCGAGCCCGATCCGCACTGGTCGGCCCTTAACCAAAAAAAAAAAAACACATCAACATTAAACGGAGAACGGTTAGATCAATCAATACCTATTAATTTGGTGTTAGCGCTGTTCCAGATTGATACAAAACCACCCGGGTGCTGATTTAGCAAGGATCAATCCAGTCGCTCTCCGATTCTCTGTTGAACTCCAAGGAAAAAACACAAAATTACTGCAATGCCACAAACACACGCATCAACCAGTTATGCCACACTTTACTACTCACACTCAATCTCTCCCAGCTCCGAAACAACTTAAGACCGAATTACGGAGCACGCATCCTCCACCATGTGTTGGCTCCTAGTTCCCATGCGATCGGCACTCGCTTCCGGAGAGTGTAGGGGCGCCAACATTTACCCCGGCGGGAGTTTTCCAAAATAAAATCAGAGCTGAGAGACAGAGAGAGAAATAATGCACAGACACAGACTTTCTGTTTCACACTCATACACATCTGCAGATGGAGAACAGTCAGAACTGAGTTGAACTGAACTGAACTGTCGTATACAGGGGTGTACCATTTTTATTAAAGAAGAACAAAAAACGTAGTCACATGTCTATTCTCCTCCCCCTAGATTTTATTACACCAAACGTTTATTCTCAAGGTTTCCTGAGTTATCGCTGTAACCGTCCGGTCTGTTTATGACTGTCTACTCCTTACTCTGTTTCTTATCTCCGCATCCCACTTTTACAACATGCAATAAACTTAGCCTAGAGTTTTACGACTTAAAAGCTTACCCCCATAAACAATACTTGACAAAACATTTATTTACTATCATGCAAGCTAATTAAAACAGACTTTTACTTTCTGAATACTAACTAAAGATTATATAAACATATTCAATACGAGACTGTTATATAAAGTAGCCCTAAAAAATATGAATCACGACAATCTGAACGGGGGTGCCTATTGGAGTCAGCAGGGGAGCTGGCTCCCTGGGGTTGGCAATGGTCACCCCAGTTATTTTCTCCCCATCCCCATGCCTCTGTCCACCTGCTCCTTCATTCTACCATTCAATTCAATTCAGTTTATTTATATAGCGCCATTTCACAACAGATGTCATCTCAAGGCACTTTACAAAAAGAGTTATTACAATACAATGTTTAGTGTAGAAATTACAGAACCACAGAAGATTGCGTCGTGGAATTCTCAGCAATCCCTCATACTGAGCAAGCATGCAGCGACAGTGGGAAGGAAAAACTCCCTTTTAACAGGAAGAAACCTCCGGCAGAACCAGGCTCAGCACAAGCGGTTATCTGCCGCGACCGTCTGTGGCTTGGAGAATACATAACAGAGACACAGAAAGAGCAATAGAACTGATGCAGAAGTTTGTTGCAGGACGTGGAGAATTTTCCGTCACTGCAATGCCATCTTAGTCAGGGTCGTCAAGCAGGGCTAATCCGGAGCACCTACTATAATAGAAAACAGGTTAGTGCTTGAATTGACAGCACATCATGCAGTTGGGGAGAAGTAGGAGAGAAATTAGGAACAGACCCTAATAATGTCCTCCAACAGCCTAGCCTAAAGCAGCATAGCTACTAACATTAACCTGTCTCCTAGCTACTAGGAGACCTGGCTACCAACACTCTGTCTGAGTCCTCCTGACCCGTGGACGGTGTAGGGCCGGTAACGGCCCCCGTCATGCCGGGGTCTTCTCGGAGTCGGGTTGTTTGAGAATGCAGCCCAAAGTGGGTGGTAAACTCCATCTAAGGCTAAATACCGGCACGAGACCGATAGTCGACAACTATCTTAAGGAAAAATAGACAGAACTGAGAGGACAGAGTTGAAGAGGGCGAGAAACGTTTAAGAGATAAACGGGTGGGGTCCGCACAGTCTGCCCGGGGGATTCAACCCGGCAGGTAATGGGCGGCCGCACTGTGCGGGAGGATCCCCTTGAGGGACCTCTCTCCGGCGCAGGCTGGCCCCTGTGGGGCACATTTCTTCCGCGGCGGTAAGCCGCGACCGGCTCCGGATCTTTACCTGGCTTACATTAATCTATCTCTACCTAGCTACTCTACCTCTTCCTATCTCTTCCTAACTTTTGACACTCTGCCTGACTACTAACATTAACCTGTCTCTTCCTATCTACCTGTCTGACCTGACTCTAACTACCTATAAACATATCTCTAACTGTAAGCTTTGTCAAAGAGGAAAGTTTTTAGCCTAGTTTTAAAGATAGACAAATTGTCTGCTTCACGAACCAACCCTGGGAGCCGGTTCCATAGGAGGGGAGCCTGATAGCTGAAAGATCTGCCACCCATTCTACTTTTAGAAATCCTAGGAACTACCAGTAAACCTGCAGTCTGAGAGCGAAGGTCTCTGTTAGGAACATATGGAACAATCAGGTCTCTTATGTATGATGGAGCTAGATTATTAAGGGCTTTATATGTCAGAAGGAGGATCTTGAATTCTATTCTAGATTTTACTGGGAGCCAGTGAAGAGAAGCTAAAACAGGGGAAATGTGATCTCTTCTTTTAATATTCATCAGAATCCTAGCAGCAGCATTTTGAACTAACTGTAGACTTTTAATTGTATTCTGTGGACTACCTGATAATAGACAGTTACAGTAATCCAGCCTTGAAGTAACAAATGCATGGACTAGTTTTTCAGCATCAGTCCTGGACAGGATGGTTCTAATTTTTGCAATATTCCTAAGGTGAAAAAAGGAAATCCTACAGACTTCTTTAATGTGAGTTCTAAATGACATATCTTGGTCAAAAATGACACCGAGGTTTTTTGCTTTATTACTGGAGGCTAATTTAATGCCGTCCAGGTGAAGGGGCTGACTAAGTAGTTTCTTTTTCAGAGCTTCTGGTCCAAAGACGACAACTTCTGTTTTATCAGAATTTAGAAGCAAGAAGTTTAGAGTCATCCAAGTTTTTATGTCTTCCAGACATGCCTGTAGTCTACCTAACTGATTGGATTCATCAGGATTAATGGATAGATATAGCTGTGTATCATCTGCGTAACTATGGAATTTTATCCCATGCTGCCTAATTATTTTACCAATAGGAAGCATATATATAGTAAAGAGAATCGGCCCAAGCACTGAACCCTGTGGTACTCCGCAAGTAACTATTGAGGTTGAGGAAGATCTATTGTTTACCTGAACAAACTGAAATCTGTTAGACAAATAAGATTTAAACCAACCTAGTGCTGTTCCTATTATACCGACACTTTGAAGCCTTTCTATGAGAATATTGTGGTCAACAGTGTCAAAGGCAGCACTGAGATCTAACAGGACCAGAATGGTCACCAGTCCATTGTCTGAGGCTATGAGAATATCATTAGTAACCTTCACCAGAGCTGTTTCAGTGCTGTGATGAGCTCTAAAGCCTGACTGAAACTTCTCAAACAGCTCATTATTGTTTAAATGCTCACATATCTGGTGTGCAACTATTTTCTCAAGAATTTTAGATAAGAAGGGAAGATTAGATATCGGTCTATAGTTAATTAAGTCGTTTTGATCAAGAGAGGGTTTCTTAAGTAGAGGTTTAATTACAGCAATCTTAAACTCCTGTGGTACATATCCATTGACTAAGGATAGATTCATTATATTTAAAATTGGAGCAGCGATCAGAGGGAAAACTTCTTTTAAGAGTTTAGTTGGGATTGGGTCTAAAACGCAAGTTGAAGGTTTAGATGAAGCTAATAATTTTAGTACATCACAAAGTTCGGCTGCATTAAAGCAGTTTAAGCATATATTAGGTTCCACCATTTTTGAGGCTGCCTCATTAACTAAGGAGGAAGCAAGCATATTGGGAAGGTTCCCAATCATCTTATTCTTTATGGAGTCTATTTTATTTATAAAGAATTGCATGAAGTCGTCACAAGGCCTTGGGACGTGGGCACGTCACTGGGGTGCGGGATGGAGCTTCCGTCTTCGCTACCCGGTGGCGGCCTGGGTCCCGATTTTATTGAGCAACTTAGACACTTACACTTGCAACATTTACATGGAACGCACATGTAGGGACCTGGCGGTGTGGCGCATTGGCGCTGGGGGCGGGACCCCTCATGGGGGGCCCCCTATAGGGGCCCGTTGTGGGGGCCTCGCCTGTGGTGCCGGCACCCACTGGTTAAACGCATCTAGACACTGAGGGCCCGGGGGGGGAGATGGGGGTACCCGGCAGTATTCCCATGTCCCCCCCCTCTGTTTTAAGTGCACATTAGAACAACACGCAACAACACCACATTGAGCTGGGGGAGAGAGGCTGGGGGGTCTTTCCACACCCCTGTTCGTTGGACCATCAGGGGTCGGAGCCCGGATAGAACATCACGCCGTCTGGTCGGGGTCCTGGGCTGGTGGACTGCTCTTGCCGGTGTGGGGGCCTTGGCGGTCTGCTTGTCCCCGTCCTGGTGGGCAAAGGGGTCTGTCTCCTGGGTGCAGGGGCAGGGTTCTCTAATGGGGCGTCTGTCCCTGGGCCTGGGAGTATGGAGTATAGTGTACGTATGGGGGGTATGAATGAGTGTATAGCGTCCTTTTTTCGTATGTCCTGTATTTGTAAGAATGTGTACGCATGAGAGGGAGGGTACGTATGATTGTCTCTGTCTGTCTTTGTCTACCTGTCAGGTTGGGTGTTTGGCTGCTCTCTGGCCTGATGCATCTTCTTCCCTCCCCGTCACTCCCCGTCGGTGATGGTTGCTCCTGCCCACTTGTTGATGATGGCTCTCGATGCCTGGGGCCGGGGGTCCCGGTTGCGGCCCGGCTCAGTCCTGATGCATGTCGGGCGGGTCCTGGGTTGTCCGGTGTGTCGGGCGGCCGCTGTTTCGGGCCGACGTCCTCCTTGGATTGACTGGGGCACCTCTTCTGGGGGTGCCGAGGTTGTAGAACAGGTTGGTGCCGTCACCCACAGATGGGTGGCTTCCATCTGTTCCCCTCTTGGCGGGTGATCGACCTTGCGCTGATCCGCCTGTGGCCTCTGTACTCTATGGGACCCTGGATGCATACATCTCTTGCCTCCTCCATGTCGGTTTGACGACATGGAGGAGTGATTGACGGTTCCTTACACCAGCTATCAATCACTTGCGTGGGGAAACCTTATTCCGACCTGCATGCTCGCACACACATGGGTGTGGGGACATTGGTGAGGACAGACATATCTTAAGCTGAGGTTATCATCATTAGTTAGTTGTTCACAGGAGCTTACCAGAAACATTTGTATTATGTTCATTAATCAATGCTTGTGTGTAGTGAATGTGTAATTCTTAGTTTATTCTACTAGATCCGAACTATTGGTTTGGTTCTGTACAGTTTGCGTTTTTGTTTTGTATTACTGTTTCTCTGCCGTCCGGCAGAGGTGGAGGACTGGGATGTTTTCTTGTGTTCTTTGTTTGCCTCCCTGTCTTGTGTCGTCGGTTCGCACCTCTGCTGGTCCGGTTTCTTTTCTTCACCTTCTTCCTTTCTCCCTTCTTGTCTCAGTTTAATGTCCATGACGTCAGGAAATTGAACCCACAGTAATCACTAATAAAGATTTTTCATACATATACATCAAGTGGCGTACTACAGCGAAGCTGTAATACTCTGCTTGGGAAAGTAAAACTGTTGGGCTTGTACTTGGTACTCAGACACCAATTCTGAGTAGCATACTGCTGGACAGGACACGTTAAAAAAAAAAAAAAAAAAATACCATCCCCACTGTCAAACTTAGATGTCGCAATAATTTGCTTTGGGGTGTTGTTCTGCCAGAGGCACAGTACAACTTCACCGCAGCAATGGGAAAATGGACAGAGCCATTTATCGTAAAATCCTGAGCGACAACCTACTTCCTTCTTTCAGGAAGCTGAAAATGGATCGTAGATGGGTGTTCCAGCACGACAATGACCCAAAACATACATAAAAGGCAACAAAGAAGTGGCTAAAGAGAAGCACATTAAGGTGATGGAGTCGCCTAGTCAGTCTCCGGACCTTAATCCAATAGACAACCTGTGGAGGGAGTTGAAGCTCAAAGTTGCAGAGAGACAGGCTGAAAAAACCTTTGTGATTAGAAATTATCTGCCAAGAGGAGTGGACCAAAATTAATCCTAAAATGTGTGCAAACTTGGTCATCATTTACATGAAAAATTTGACCTCAGTTCTTGTGAACAAGGGTTTCACTACTAAGTATTAAGTCTGTTTTTTGTTAGAGGGTTCAAATACTTATTTCATTTTAATGTTAAATGTTTACTGTAAAAATAAACTTACCATTTAAATGATACTGTTCTAAGTTTTCATGTCTTTGTCATTGGACAAACTTACAATATCTGCAAGGGGTCATATAATTATTTCCCCCACTGTATATAAATCACTTGAGGGCGAATCGACTTTTTCTCTAAGTTGTGAGAAATATTTAAATAGATGCCCCTATAGGAATTGATTAATTATTATCAGACTAGTCTCGGCCCATCTTTTAAAGCCCTGTCAGGTATAGATTGTAGAAATTCCCTAAAATAGGCATGGCCCTGAGCTGCCCTTTGTTTTTGGACAGAGTAGCAGACCTTCAATGTACCTATGATCCATGAATTATTGATTTTAATTTTTTTTCTGCATTTGCGGACTAAGAAATAGGGGAGTAGATAGGGGGACCACTGGTATAGACTTCTGTTCTATAGATACCGATCCGGTCTCCAAGTCCCCATTAATCCAAGCCATCACCGCTCATAGCTGAGCAGCCTGGTAATAAAGTTTTAAATTAGGAAGTTTCAGGCCCCCTTTCTCTTTTGCTGACACAAATTATTTCAATTTTATTTTGTAATATTCTCCAGGAAGTCTGTCTACCCCTGGGGATTTGTTATTTTAAGTCTGAGAATATTTTCTTTAACTTCCTCTACAATATTCTGGCACATTGTTATTTCTGCCTAATCTACTGTTAATTTGGTTAAGTTAAATGAGTTAAGGAAGGATTCAATATTTTCATTTTATTATTTTGTTGTTCCTTTCTATATAACTTTTGAGCTCCACCTGGTCTGGTATCCTTCTCAGCAACAGCGCCCTGCCAGGTGGGGTGCATCAGTTCGGATTATGCTCCCAGTGACTGAGCATCCTCTATGTCCTGTTGTCAATGTTTTACTTTCTTTGATAAATAAAGTACTCTTACAAGGCAAAGCAAGGAAATTTTATTTGTATAGCACACTTTAAACACAAGATAATTCAAGATGCTGTAGATTATTTGGTGGTAAAGAAACCAAACATACGATAACAGCATAGAAAGCAAACCTGTAAAAAAAGAGTAAGACAAAAAAAAAACATAAAAGTATTAAACTTAAAAACAGCAATTAAGTATAAAACATGAGAATCCATAAAATAAAACATTTCAAGGTGCTCTACATGATTTGTTGGAGGCAGTTCTAAAAAGTAGAGTTTTAATCTTTTATGTAAAAGAGCTTAACGATGCAGTCATCTGGAAGTTTGTTCCAGATTTGTAGGGCATAGAAACTGAGAACTGCTTCTCAATTTTTGGTTCTGATTCTAGTATGTTTAGTAAAGTACCCACTGAGCAATAGACGTCTATTAGACGTGTCGTCTAAATTCAAACCAAAATTAGCCCAACTATAATCGGTCTATATTTTAGCCCGAATCTAGACGACACAATTTAATACATTAATTATTAAATATTAAATAAAAAAATACCTGTAAGTTTTGTAAATGATGATGTAACAGTCATTGATCAATGCACAGTGTAGTTTAGAGTTAGACTCGATTTAGGCGTCTAAATAAATATGTCATATCAACGTCGCTCTTAAGACCAAATTTTAGATGATTTAATTAAATACATTAAATACATTAAATAATAAACAGTGATCAAAAAAATAACTAATTTGAACAACTGGTGTTCAAATATTGCATTTAAATAATTAGAATTGGGATTGACCGATATACAGTAAAGTTTAGATTTAGCGTTGACACTAATTCCAACTCAAACACAGTTCAGTCCCTGGTGTAACCTGGGCTGAGGAGTGTGACAGCTCCTCCGTGGGGGAATACACACAGTGTTTGAGCTGCTGACATCCATCTGGAAGATCGATTTTTCCTACTGGTTAAGAAGGTAGTCCAAGTTCTATCCAATTTAATAGAAAGTGGCATTCATCATAGTGTTAATTGTTTTTATAAGCATTAGAAGTTGTAGATCGGCATCATTAATCTCCACTAAGGAACGCCTTGACATCGGTAGCTGAGAGCAACACCAGGCCTTTCTCTTGTTCCCCCCAAAATGCTCCACCCGTAGTGGGACAGCTCACTCTTCATCCAGTCCCTCTTGTCCACCTGGACCCTGTAGTGCTGGCAATGAATGTGTTAACGTCGAGAATGTCTTTTCACCACCTCCCATGAAGATATTCAGTTATGATGGGTAGATGCAATTGGCGCTTATGCTTTTTCCTTTTTAACTTTCTTTTTTTTTTTTTTTTTTTACTGAGGGTTCAATTTCCTGAAGTCATGGACACGAAACCGAGACAAGAAGGAAGAAAGGAAGAAGGTGAAGAAAAGAAACCGGACCAGTAGAGGCGCGAACTGACGACACAAGACAGGGAGGCAAACAAAGAACACAAGAAAACATCCCAGTCCTCCGCCTCTGCCGGATGGCAGAGAAGCGGTAAAACAAAACAAACAAAAACAACGAACTGAACAGAACCACACCAATAGTTCAGATCCAGTAATAAAAACTAAGAATTACAAGTTTCACTACACACAAGCATGGATTATTGAACACAATGCTAATGTTTCTGGTAAGCTCTTGGTAACAGCTAACTAATGATGATGACCTCAGCTCAAGATATGTCCGTCCACACCAATGTCCCCACACCTTTGTGTGTGTGCGAGCATGCAGGTCTGAATAAGGTTTCCCCATGCAAGTGATTGATAGCTGGTGTAAGGAACCGTCAATCCGTCCTACAGGAATCGACATAGACATGGAGGAGGCAGGAGACGCATGCGTCCAGAGTCCCACAGAGCGCAGGAGCCGCTGGCGGACCAGCGCAGGGCCGATCACCCACCAAGAGAGGAACAGCCCCAGGGGAACAACAAGCAGCCGCAACGCTGGGGCCCGAGAGATCGCAGGGACGAGCCCACGGGCTCCGCCATAAACCGGGTACCCCAGGGCGGGCCCGGAACAGGACCCGGAGGCCACCGGGATCAGGGGCACCCCGCCCCCCAGCAGGGCCCCGACCAGGGACCCTGCTTGCTTTTTAACTTTCTGATCACACATAGCACTTATGTTCTCTCTTTTTGCAACTCAGTAATCATGGTCGAAGAATATCAGCTATAATTTGTAAATAATGTCCCTTTGGCTCCAGGTTAATCTTCGGACTGTCTCCTTCACAGAGTAGTCAAGAAACTTGACAATGAGAGACCTCGGAGAAGGATTCTTTGGCTTGGGTGCTAGTGAATGGTGTGCTCCCTCCATCTGTATATTAATATCAGGTTTGAGAGGGAGGACTAATTTAATCAGGTCCTTCACAAAGGCCTTCATGTCTTGGCCCTCATTCCCTTCAGGTATCCGATATATTCCTAAATTATTCCACCTAGACCTGTTCTGCAGATCTTTACATTTGGCCGTCAGGTCCATCTCTCTATGTAGCAGGTGCCGTATTACTCTCTGGTGTCTCAGCCCGGCGTCTTCTACAGAGCTGATCCGGTCTACTGTTTCCACATTTTTTCTCAAGTTTAGTTATTTTGCCTTTCATTGAAGATTGAAGTTTCATTGGTGATGTTCTGGTCTGTGTCCATCCAAGTTTTCTCTCCTTAGTTCAGTCCAGCTAATATTTTGGACTCATCGTTGCATGTGTTAGCTTCTGCTGTTGCTCCCAGGGCCTGCGTTAAAGTTAGCTGTTTCAAGTTTTCATGGTTATTATTTGTGGGGTCTTGTTTTAAACCCTTTCCCTTAGGGGACATTGCCATGTCGATTTTGTGTATGTCTGCCAACTTTTGAATATTTTAGATAGGAAATTTTTAATAGAGCTCACAGAGCTAAGTCTTAAGCTGCTGTCTCCAACATGGTGGCACCAGAAGTCCCAATAAACTGAATTGAACTGTTTCAGTGCTGTGAGGAGCTCTAAAACCCGACAGGCATTCTTAAAAAAAAAAAAAAAAAAAGGTTGATACTATTTAGAAGCTCACATACCTGATTGGCCACTATTTTCTCAAGAATTGCTGATAAGAAAGGAAGGTTAGATATAGGTCTGCAATTAACTATGTCATCATGAACGAAGGAGGGTTTCTTAAATTAAGGATTAATTACAGCAACCTACATATCAATGTAGGGGGCGAGAGGCAGGGTACACCCTGGACAGGTCGCCAGTCCATCACAGTCAATTCCCTAAATATAAAATAAATATAGATTTATCACAGCTAAAATGGGTCCAGTAACAAAAGGGAAATCTTCCTTCAATAAATTGGTTGGGATTGGGTCCAATATGCAAGTTGAAGTTTTAGATGAGGCTAATATTTTTTATAATTCCAAAAGTTCATGTGAATCAAAATAGTACAAGCACAAACTAGATTTTACAGATTTATTCGATGCTGCTTCACTTACTGAGAGAAAAGTAATCATATTTGGGAGGATGCCATTGATTTAATTTTTTATAGAATTAATTTTATTTCTGAAGAATCTGATAAACCCACATCCTTTTAAGGATAACCAAAATTGAAAATGGTTGGAAGAATCTCATAAATTCATCACTAAGAGCTGGGGTAATAGTCAACAGAGTCATGACTTTGTAAGTTTGGCAACTGTACTACAAAGACACCTAGGATTGTCCTTGTTCACCTCTATTACTTTCCTTTTCAAATGAACTAAACTGTCTAATCAGCAGATGCAATGAGGAAGTAATGCTATGAACCAGATCATAAATTTCTCATGGGTTAAACTGAGGCCCTCTGTTATTCTGACACCGAGGGAAAAAAGAATGGAGCAAATACTTTAAAACTTGTTACAGGATTGTTTGATAAATCTCTACCATAATTATTTTTTAGGTTTTCAATGGTCAGGTAAAATAAATTTGAAAGTTATCAAAAAGTGGTCAGCAAGGCTCGGGTTATATGGGAGAAGTGTTACTTCCTAATACTCCAAGATGTACAAGGTCCACAGTGTGTTGCTCTGAGTGGGTGTTTCCTTGTACTTTTTGAGTAGAACCAATTGAGTATAGGTGTCAGGAGTGGAGGTGCAGAACACAGTAAAGATTCTAGGATGTTTATTAAAAAGCAGATGGTAGGAATTTTCAGGGAAGAAACACCATAGATAGATGTTAATTATCTGTCAGTGAGTCAGAACAGGTAAAGGGTTTGAATAAAGAAAAAAGCAAGGAGGATCAGGTGAGACAGATTGGAGACAGCTGTGGACAATTAGACAAAGGTAAATCGAATGGAGTGTAGATGGCTCTTACGTTAGAATAGTATTAAAGGCTGTGTTTATCATTATGTAAAATTATATAAAATAAAACAATGTAAGATCTGATGTAAGAATTGAGCATATGGGCCTGGTAGATGATACAAAACTGCAAACAAAAGGGGTTTCAATGCTTTTCAGTTTGGATGAGTATAAACTAAGTATATGTTCAAAGGAACTATGGCTATTGTTAATGTCTGTGATTAAGTAGTAAATCCACATAAAAAAGGTTGCAACTCCTACTCTCCCAGTACTTCTAGGAATGTGGAAATTTTAACAATTATAAGGACTTGACTCAATTAGACTGACATAATCCTCCTGCTGCTCCGGCAAGTTTTCTGTGAGATAAAATGAATCAATTTGATTATCACAAATCAAAGCATTAACAGTCTTTGATGAAATAGATCTTATGTTCAATTCACCTAATTTACTTATTTTATTTTTCTGTTTAGTGAAAGTTGTATTTATCTTTATGAGATTTTCCTGATTTGGTTTTGGTAGGTTAACTTTGAATCAATTTGATTTTGCCCATGGGCAAGACACTGTCTCAGTTAGGTAACGTGTGGGTAATAGTGCAGAAGCTACAGAGAGGTAGGTAAAAATAGGAATCTGCTTCCTGGTCTGGACCCTGGGTTGTCAGTCTTATGAAGGAATAATAAATCCAGCCGTGTACAGTGACATAACTACAGTGAGTCGCTCTGATTGGTTGCCGCACTGCGTTAACTGCGTTGGGTCCGTCAAAAGTTAAGCTAGCTGAACTTCTGCATTGCTGCGTTGCTACGTTGCCCTGTGTAATGCAAGTGAAGTTGACGGAGCCAACGTACACAACGCACCGCAGAGACTTTGACGGACCTCTGACGTACTCTACCATAGACTTTACATGTAATCTTGTTGCAACTGACGCTGAGACATGAGGTTGGTATGAATACACCATAATTAAACCTTTACTTAAGAAACCCGCCCTGGATCGAGATGATTTAGCTAACTACAGACCTATATCTAACCTTCCTTTCTTATCCAAAATTCTTGAGAAAATAGTTGCTAATCAAATATGTGAGCATCTAAACAGTAACAACCTGTTTGAATCAGAATCAGAATCAGAATCGGTTTTATTGCCATTGTTTGAGAACAAGTTCACAAACTAGGAATTTTTTCCGGTACAGTTGTGCACATAAAACATTTAACATAAGTAAAAATAAAATAAAATAAAAAGAAATAAAATAAAAAGAATGAGCCATAAGGCTAAAGTCTTTATAAATATTATAATCTGTATGTATATAAAAGAACTATGAAGAGATAAACATCCTTTTAACATAAGAACAGCAGCAGGGTTCCATTCACAGATGTGCAGGTGAATGACAGCAGCAGATCTAAGTGTGATCAGACCACACAGTGCAGTAAAATAAAGTTACGTAATGCAGATGGTTCTATCCTACATGGGTCTTTAACTGAACTATCGGGTCTTGTTATTGTTCATGAGTCTGATGGCGGAGGGGAAGAAACTGTTCAGGTGGCGGGAGGTGTGGGTCTGGATGGACCGTAGCCTCCTGCCTGAGGGGAGGAGGGAGAATAGTCGGTGTCCAGGGTGAGAAGAGTCAGCTGTGATCCGACCCACACGCCTCCGGGTCCTGGAGGAGAACAGGTCCCGGAGGGATGGGAGCCTGCAGCCAATCACCTTCTCAGCAGCACGCACGATGCGCTGCAGTCGGTGTTTGTCCCGGTCTGCGGCGCCGGGGAACCACACGGTGATGGAGGAGGTGAGGATGGACTCGATGATGGCCGTGTAGAACTGCACCAGCATCTCGGTCGGCACCTTGAGTTTCCTCAGCTGCCGCAGGAAGTACATCCTCTGCTGGGCCTTCTTGATGAGGGAGCTGATGGTTGGCTCCCACTTGAGGTCCTGGGTGATGGTGGTGCCCAGGAAACGGAAGGAGTCCACGATGGAGATGGGGGTGGGAGAGTCCATCAGGGTGAGGGGATACGGTGGGGCTGTGACTTTCCTGAAGTCCATGATCATCTCCACTGTCTTCTGGGCGTTCAGCTCCAGGTTGTTGTGACTGCACCAGGAAGCCAGCCGGTCCACCTCTCTCCTGTAGGCGGACTCATCACCGTCTGAGATAAGTCCGATGAGGGTGGTGTCGTCCGCAAACTTGATCAGCTTTACGGACTGGTGACTGGAGGTGCAGCAGTTTGTATACAGCGAGAAGAGCCAGGGGGAGAGTACACAGCCCTGAGGAGTCCCAGTGTTTGTAGTCCGATTGTCCGAGACAATCTTCCCCAACCGCACGTGCTGTCTCCGGTCCGACAGGAAGTCAGTGATCCACCTGCAGAGGGAGTCGGGCACGCTGAGCTGGTAGAGCTTGTCTCGTAGCAGTCCAGGGAGGATGGTGTTGAAGGCAGAGCTGAAGTCCACAAACAGGATCCTGGCGTAGGTTCCTGGGGAGTCCAGATGCTCCAGGATGAAATGGAGGGCCAGGTTCACTGCATCATCCACAGACCTGTTGGCTCTGTAGGCGAACTGCAGTGGGTCCAGGAGGGGGGCGGTGATGTCCTTGAGGTGGGGCAGAACCAAGCGCTCAAATGACTTCATGACCACAGACGTCAGCGCCACCGGCCTGTAGTCATTAAGTCCTGTGATCCGTGGCTTTTTGGGGACAGGGACGATGGTGGAGGTTTTGAAGCAGGACGGCACGCGACAGAGCGCCAGGGAGGTGATGAAAATGTCCGTGAACACGGGGGCCAGCTGATCCGCGCAGTGTCTCAGGGTGGAGGGGGAGACACCGTCCGGCCCGGGGGCCTTCCTCCTGTTCAGCCTCAAAAACTGTCGGCGCACATCCTCCTCCTGGATGGAGAGGGCAGGGGGGGAGGAGGGGGGGTCTGAGGAGTCCTTTGATGAAGTGCTGGGGTCGTTGATGGTTTGGGTGATGGTGGGGGGAGGAGCAGAGGTGTGAGGAGCAGACGGCTGTTCAAAGCGGCAGTAGTGTGTATTCAGGCCCTGGGCGAGAGTCCGGTCGTTCAGGGCCTGGGGGGCTTTGGGCTTGTAGTTTGTGAGAGCCCTCAACCCCCTCCACACGGCTGCAGAGTCATTGGAGCTAAAGTGTTCCTGTATACGGTTGGAGTACACAGATTTTGCTCTTCTCACTTCACTAGTGAAGTGGTACTTTGCTCGTCTGTATGTACTCCAGTCCTCGCTCCGCCGCGCTACTTCCTTCTCCCCACGTAGGCGCCGGAGCTTGGGTGTGAACCAGGGCTTGTCATTGTTATAACAAATCCTGGTGCGCGTTGGGATGATGCGCGTCTCATTGAACTGAATGTATGAGGTCACAGTGTCCGTATACTCGTCCAGATTGTCCGTGGCTGCTCCAAACGCTCCCCAGTCTGTCGTCTCCCAACATGAGCGCAGCTCCTCCACAGCTTCAGAGGTGTATTTCCTTGTTGTTATCACGACAGGCTTGGCCAATTTCAGTCTCTGTCGGTATGAGGGAATTAGGTGCACCATCACGTGATCTGATAGTCCGAGGGCAGCGCGCGGCACAGCATGATACGCTCTGCTGACTGTAGTGTAGCAGAAGAATTTTAGTCAGGTTTTAGAGCTCATCATAGCACTGAAACAGCACTGGAGAAAGTTACTAATGATATTCTAATGTCATTAGATAATGGATTTGTGACCTTTCTGGTCTTGATGGATCTCAATGCTGCTTTTGACACAGTCGATTCTCTTAGAAAGGCTTGAACATGTTGTAGGGATCAAGGGAACAGAACTAGGCTGGTGTGAATTATAAATTAAAATTATGTATTCCAGTTTGTTCATGTTTATGATCAATTTTCTTCACACTTATGGGTTACTTTTGGAGTACCACAGGGTTCTGTGCTTGGACCAATGGTCTTTATTTTATATATATATATATATATATATATATATATATATATATATATATATATATATATAAACCCGCTCAAAACTGTGGAAATGACAGTGGACTTCAGGAAGAGACCCCCATCAACATCTCCTCTCATAATCATGTCAATAATTAGACAACATAGTAAGAATTTCCACAGTTATGCTGATGATACACAATTATATTTATCCATAAAACTTGTTGAATCCAATCAGTTCGGCAGATTACAAGCATGTCTCAAAGACATAAAATCCTAGATGACTCTGAACTTTCAACTTTTAAATTCACACAAGACTGAAGAGTTTGTCTTTGGACCAGAAGTCAATCACTTCATCTGGATGACATTAATTTGGCCTGTAAAGAACCTCTGTGTAATTTTTGATCAAGACATGACATTTAAGTCCCATATGAAATTGTTTTTTAAAATTTATTTCCCCCACCATCAGAATATTGCTAAAATTAGAAACATCCTGTGCAGGAGTGATGCTGAGAAACTAGCCCATGCATTTGTTAAGGTTGGAGTATTGTAATTCCTTATTATAAGGAAGTCCATAAAATGCAATTAAAGCCTTAAGTTAATCCAAAATGCAGCAGCAAGGGTTTTGATGAATATTAAAAAGAGAGAACACATTTCTCCTGTTTTATCTTCTCTCCATTGGCTCCCTGTTAAATCCAGAATAGAGTTTAAGATCTGATTGTTGCATATGTTCCTAACAGAGCACTTTGTTCTCAGACTGCTGGTCTATTGGTAGTTCTTAGGATTTCTAAAAGCAGCTCTTTTAGTTATCAGCTTTCTCTCCTGCGGAACCAGCTCCCAGTTTTAGTTCGTGAGGCAGACAATCTGTCTGTTTTTTAAGACTAGGCTTAAAAACTTCCTTTTTGATAAAGCTTGTAGTTAGAATGTCTTAGATTATCCTGAACTATCTTTGTAGTCAGGCTGCTATAGGCTTTGACTGTTGGAGGACAGACTGACCACTTGTCTTCACTTTTTTTTTTACTACTCTCCAAATATATATTTTTTTTCTGCTGTTATTTGCGATTGTTAACCTTGTTTTCTCTGTGTTTTTCTCCCCATAGAATGTCCACCTGGGTTGGTATCCTGCTCAACTATTTTAGCCCCTGCTGGATGGGGAGCGTTTGTCCAGATGATGCTCAAAGTGACCAGCATTCTAAATGCCATCCCTTGTTTGTCTTTTCAGAAACCCAGGCAGTCATGGCAAATGATCGCTTGTACTGAGCAAGGTTCTGCCGGAGGTTTCTTCCTGTTAAATGGGAGTTTTCTTTCCCTCTCCACTGTTGCTATATGCTTTCTCAGTATGAGGGATTGCTGAGTGAATTGAATTGAATATCCCCTTTTCTTACCAGGTGACATTGAACAAATCCAAATCCTTAAGAAAAGTCTTGAGAGAATTAACAGCTGGATGTCCCATAATTTCCTCCAACTGAACAAACAACAAATTGGAGCATTCAATTCAATTCAGTTTATTTATATAGCGCTGTTTCACAACAGATGTCATCTCAAGGCACTTTACAAGAAGAGTTATTACAATACAATATTTAATGTAGAAATTAGAGAACCACAGAAGATTGCGTCATGTAATTCTCAGCAATCCCTCACACTGAGAAAGCATGAAGCGACAGTGGAAAGGAAAAACTCCCTTTTAACAGGAAGAAACCTCCGGCAGAACCAGGCTCAGCACAAGCGGTCATCTGCCGAGACCGTCTGTGGTTTGGAGAATACAGAACAGAGATACAGAACAGAGACACAGAAAGAGCAACAGAACTGAGTACTTAACTTTGGACTTAAAAATCATTGATTAAATATCAGTACACAGCTTCACTTGGTCCAATTAGAAACTACGGACTGGGCCATCTAGGTGTTATAATGGACTCAGACCTGAACCTCCAAGGTCACATAAAGGCAATAACAAGGTCAGCTTTTAATCACCTTAGGAACATTTCTAGAATTAAAGGACTGGTGATGCAAGGAGACCTAGAAAAACATATTTATTTAGACTTGCTTAAGTGTAACTGATATGACTTTGCTTTTTATTCTTTTTAATTACTGTTATTGCTTCTAATCAATCACTAAATGTTTTCTTTAATTGATTCTCTTGCTTTGCGTTTTTAATTCTCATACTTTTGCATACATTTATTTTATGTTTCAATTACTAAATGTTTTCGTTTAGCTATTATCTGCTTTAATTTTCACACTTTTATAATGTATTTGGTTTGTTTACCACTGAATCGTGTAAATAACCTTGAATCCCCTTGTGTTGAAAGTATGCTATATAAATAAAAATCCCTTGCCTTGCCTATAACCAAGGATGAGAATGTAGTCTGGATTATCATTTTCTTATATTTTATCATGGCCAGTTTTTCACAGGAGCCCATCTTGGTCATGCTCAACTCTCTTGCACTGGTCTCCTGTGTCTCATTGTTTCTGACTCCCTGTGAGCAGCTTCTGCCCCTAGCCCCTACAATATTTTGTATTTCTTACAAAGTTATTAAAAAATGTCTTCCTGCAAAAAAGGTAACAAGGTGAAAGGCCTCTTCACTGAAATCTAGTGACTTTGTAAATTGCCATATTTCCTAAAATAATTTACTAGTTTGTAATTAATCACTTATATCACATAACGTGAAATATTTCTTTGAAAGATAGTATAATAGCTATGATTTTGAATTTTAGTGTAGATCAGAAACTGTATGTGGAAATTATAGCCAAACATATTTCCATAGCACAATATCAGGGTTCACCATGTCATCACAGCCACACCATCTTATTTACCCTCTTGCTTCTGGAAACCAGGTTACAGCAACTTGTCTTCAGTCACGCCCCACAGCTATATTGATTAAAGATGGTAAAATAAGTCAAATATGGAACTTTCTGAGTAAAACTTTTAATTTCCTGTCCTCAGGGGATGGGGCTTAGGTGACATTAGCAAATGAGCCGGTGAACGTGTTTATTACTGGTATGTGATGACAGTTTAGTACAGTGATGACTGTGTGTGAAGGATATTAATTTACTTTTACAGTGAAAGTTCATATTTTGAGGCTTAGCCACGCCCACATGCTTGGATGCAGCAAAAACATTTGAACAAATTTTGGTCCCAATGCCGTAAATCTACCTTGACACATTTTGAAGTCTGTAAGTGAAAAGCTCCAGGAGGCTTTCAATAAAAAAAGATGCACGTAAATGGCAGAAAATGGCAGCTTTGATCCAAAATTCCTGACTTCTTCTGGGGATTGTACCATGGCTCCAAGATACATATGTACCATATTTCATAATCTTTGGCTATGGCTTTAGCTGATTGATGATTCTAGGAGGCGTTGTTTGGGAATTAGACCATGCCCACCAAACATTTGCGTAAACATCTGTTAGGGGCTGGACTAATATCAAATATCTTAACTTTGGTGCAGATCAGATAAGCAAAATGTATGCTTGTGTTGTAGTGTCAGATTTGCCACACTCAAAAAAAAACTTGCCCGGTGATATAATAAAATTCTGTAAATCATTTCCACCCAACTGATTTGGTTCGATTAATAAATATTTTTTTTGAGTGAAGTAAATGTAAACATCTTGGTCCAGTTTAATACATTTGGGTTGCTATAAGGCTCAAAAATAAATAGCAGGGGATGGGACTCAAACTCAGAAAAGCGTCTCTGTTTTCTGAGCCCCTGCACCTACCACTTTGTGACACACTAACTCAGAAAACTTGTATATACAGTACAGACCAAAAGTTTGGGCACACCTTCTCATTCAATGAGTTTCCTTTCTTTTCAGGACTATTGAAATTGTAGATTCAAACTGAAGGCATCAAAACTATGAATGAACACATTTATGTAGTACTTTTACAAAAACGTGTGAAATAACCTGGCCTCCAAAGTCACCGGACCTGAACCCAATGGGGATGATTTGGGGTGAGCTGAACCACAGAGTGAAGGCAAAAAGGCCAACAAGTACTAAGAATCTCTGGGAACTCCTTCTAGACTGTTGGAAAACCATTTCTGGTGACCAACTCTTGAAGCTCAAGAGAATGCAAAGCAGTAATCAAAGGAAGGGTGGCTACTTTGAGGAATCTGAAATATAACACTTGTATTCAGTTATTTCACCCTTTTTGTTTTGGTACATACAGTAATTCCATACATTATGTGTTAGTTCATAGATTTGATGCCCTTAATTGAGAATCTAAAATGTAGTCATGAAAAGAAAGGAAAATCACTGAATGAGAAGGTGTGTCTAAACCTTTGGTCTGTACTGTAATAACACATAAAACTTCAATTCCAGTGTTAACTAAAAGTGATTATATTATAAAGACATGCCAATTCCCTTTTTTATGAAAAAAAGTGATGGATTTGTACTACTGGAATCATTCTAATCATGTTTAGACCCGTCCACGGGTCAGGAGGACTCAGACAGAGTGTTGGTAGCCAGGTCTCCTAGTAGCTAGGAGACAGGTTAATGTTAGTAGCTATGCTGCTTTAGGCTAGGCTGTTGGAGGACATTATTAGGGTCTGTTCCTACTTTCTCTCCTACTTCTCCCCAACTGCATGATGTGCTGTCAATTCAAGCACTAACCTGTTTTCTATTATAGTAGGTGCTCCGGATTAGCCCTGCTTGACGACCCTGACTAAGATGGCATTGCAGTGACGGAAAATTCTCCACGTCCTGAAACAAACTTGTGCATCAGTTCTATTGCTCTTTCTGTGTCTCTGTTATGTATTCTCCAAGCCACAGACGGTCGCGGCAGATAACCGCTTGTGCTGAGCCTGGTTCTGCCGGAGGTTTCTTCCTGTTAAAAGGGAGTTTTTCCTTCCCACTGTCGCTGCATGCTTGCTCAGTATGAGGGATTGCTGAGAATTCCACGACGCAATCTTCTGTGGTTCTGTAATTTCTACACTAAACATTGTATTGTAATAACTCTTTTTGTAAAGTGCCTTGAGATGACATCTGTTGTGAAATGGCGCTATATAAATAAACTGAATTGAATTGAATAGTTCATATGTGTTATTATATACACATTATTGAGTTATTGTGTAGCAAAGTGGTTAGTGCAATTGCTCAGAAAAATTAGGCCCTTTTCTGAGTTTGAGTCCCATTACTTGCTATTTATTTTTTAGCCTTATAGCAACCCAAATGTATTAAGTTGACCAAACATGTTTACATTTACTTCACTCAACAAAGTTCTTTATTGCTAAATCGAACCAAATCAGTTGGGTGGAAATGATTTACATAATTTTATTATGTTCACCCAGCAAGTTTTTTGAGAGCACGCCACCATGGCCACATCCTTTTAACCCCTCCTTTCTATCGGTGGCGGCCGGTAGCCGGCATTAAAGTCAATGGGACCGTTTCCACCAGTCCACCAGTTCTATATTTTCCATGCTAAGCTGCATCAAACTCGGCAGTTTAGATTGGACCAGGCATGAAATCAGGTGTGGGAGCAATGTAAAATACCATGAAGTTTCAAAATAAAGTATAAGTGCAAATTTCAGGTTGCTTGACTTTGAAACCCTCACCCACAAAAACATTGCAACCTGTGACAGAGTTTAAGTCAGCTGGTCTGTGGGTCATTTTTTTTTTTTTTTTTTTGCATGGACATCTAGAATTTAATGCTTGAATTGGAGAATCATCACGTTAAGATGATATCTGATCATTTTTGAAGGACAACATGAAAAAGGAGAAGGCATGGAGAGAAATATATGTAGTTCCTGGATTTGATAGTGAGTTTATGTTACTTAGTGTATAATGTTGTGTAGTGTTCATGTTGATTAGAAAAGGGGGTTTGAATACAGTTCTTGCAATGTAAAACGTTGTACCTCTTTATCTCAGGGTGCGAGGCCTAGGGCATGAAGGTGACAGAAGCCTCATAAATCAGATCACAGCCCAGTAGAAATACTGCTTAAATTCAATGACATTCACAGCAATTCACTAACTTTATGATTGTTTTCCCAACACAATTGGCCACACTGGAACATGCTATATGCTTAGATATCAACATGTTACATGACAAAGCTTGCTAGAACAAATAACTGTCAACAAAACAAATGAGTATCGTAGTGTCCAGAACATTAATGTTAAGTGAGTTCAGTGGGACACAATACTAATACATAACATCTAATACTGATAAAATGTTGTGTTTTAGATTTCAAATTATTTTATATCAGCAATTTTAGAAAAGTATTGGGCTTTGACTATTTTTACATGTTTTAAATCAGTATTGGAGTTAAAAATATCGATTGGGTTATTCTCCTTCTACTATTCAGCTGTAAATGCTGAAGTCACTGACAAAACAAAGTACTTAACCATATCAGTGTACAAAAATGGCAAGCAATCCCAGCTGGTGGACAAACCAATTTAATGATGGTGATCAGAGGTGGTTGATGGTTGAATGCCAGCCTTGCTTCGCTCAGTTTGCCTCAAAGTAGGTGTAGCTACAATTTAGCTTACCACCATCGTTGTGTGGATGTTTGCATGAATGGATGAACAACAAATTGTAATATAAATGACTGTGGATTCCTTTGACTTCATTACTTGCTACACAAGTATGGAGTAGTTACACTAAAGCCTAGATTATACTTCCCCCTCTACATCCAAACTAACACAACACTATTATCCATTGACACAACGGCTGCCCATCACTTACGCGACAGTGCTTTTTAGTAGAGCCCAATTTTCTAACTATCTGTCTCAGTCAGCAGAGACAGATTTAATGTCTTAGGAAGGACTAGAAGAATATCTATTTTTTATAGGTCAGGAATTATTTTGTAATAAGAAAAAGGAGATCTGGATTCAACACTTACCTTAAAGTAAATGTGAGGCAAAGTTAAGGCAACTAACAAATTTGCAGGAGACAAGAGCAAACAAAGGATGTCATTTGCAGCAAAGCTGACATTAGAGGACCTAGGTTCTTACTGTACAACTTATTGAAACAAAATCATGAAAAACAGGTATAATGGAGGTAAATTTTGGCAGACGGGGTTTCTATAGACTAAATAAAAGTATTTTTTGGATTTAAAAGTTTGTTTATATCAGCATACTTTTTACATTTTAACATCAGGAAATTTCTCACATACCTGACAGGTTTCATCAAGTTCACTTTGTCAGCTCTGACATCACAGATGTGGATGTGTGGCTAGGTGAGGACAACATACCTGAGAACTTGAATTTCGAACAGAGAGCAGAGGAGCAACAACTCCTTGTAATGATAATTGATTACTGAAATGGTCTAAAAAACTACATACCTGCTGATGTCACCTGCATTCATAAACCATAGTGGCCTCTTAACAGCTCTGTGTGTCTTTCATCCTGATTAAAGATGGTTGGCCTGCTTTAATTATGAATAATAATTCTCCAACCATTACACACTCTTTGGTTCTCCAGACAAGTTATCTCTACATCTTACATAAAATGGACCAGGAAGCTGCTAAAAAGTGATGATCTGATGGAAATGATCAACCAGAATATGATTTATCTACAGTCACTTGTAAACAAATAAACTGGAGGCCTTCTGGAGGCCACTGGGTCAGCTGCAGTGTTTTTCACAGAAGAGTCTAAACCCTAGTGATTAATACACTGAACTTCCAGTTGCCATGGTGATCTGCCAGAATCAGATAAATAGAGGAATTTGCTGTGTTCTGTCATCAGGCATTTTCAGGCACTTTGACATCCTCCTCTTGCTCCTCTGCACCTTGAACAGGTAACACAGCAGCAGGTGAGTTAATCCACATTAGGAGTTAAAAAGCAGTTACTGTGATGACCTTGTCATACCGTTCCAGGTCAGGTGATCTGCAGCCATGTGATCAGGTGATTTATCAGCATTCTCTTCAGTTGGAGGGCAATCTGAGTTCTGTGATGGATCTAGGTTGTGTTCGGCTGTGACTCCATGGCCAGGTGAGGCTTGGGACTGGACATCTGAGTGGATATTTTCACCTTCTTCATTTGCTACATTTGCTACAGTCTCTTCTTTCTCCTTCTTTGCTAGTTCTGTTCAGGGAGTAAAAAAAAACAGACTTTAGCTTGGTTTGACAACAACCATTTAAAAACTAAAAATCAGAGATCCACAAGTTAAGAATCACTCTGGGTTGACAAGAAAGGACAACTGGAGCAGAAGCACTTTCAATTACTTTAGACAGTGCTAATAAAGAAAGTGGCACCCACTGGTCAACAGTAATATCTGAAGCTGTATTTGCTCTGGAATGCAGTAGATAATAATAAAATATAGTAAAGCAAATGACAGATTGCAATAATTATTCATACACTTTAAAATATTTGCCATTTTGTCACATTTCAACCACAACACTTTTATTTTGGCGTTGGTGAGTTAGACCAACAAAAAAACTGCACATGGTTTTTAGTGGTTTCAATATTTTTGTAAACAAAAGTCAACAAAAAATCAACAATACGTAAATTAGCTTTGTTGCAATTACTGATGCAAGTCTTTTGGGATCTAATCCAGTTTTAATACTTAACCATTCATTTTTTGCAAAAACAGTTTAAGATAATTGGTTGGAGATTTACTTCCAGGTTCACCCTGTGTTGAGCTTTATCAATCTTTCCATTATGGCCAGCTATGTTTTAAATAATAACCTGAGTTAAGAGTCTTCCATGCCACATTAACCATTGTGAATTAGGATAAATGCACATTTTTGTTAACTGGTTGGACTTTTAGTTTTTGTTCCTGACAGATTTCTTAGTTATTTTGTTTATCTTTTTAAGGCATGTACAGGACTTTACTTTTTTGAAAAAGGGGGGTTTATGTTGGTAAGTTTGTTTTGAGATCTTTTGCTTTACTTAATCATTACAGTGAGATGAGGATTGCACTTTGTTTAATCTGAGCATCAGAATTTGCTTGATTTTTTTAAATCTCACATTTGAGCACTTTTATACTTGTAGCCTTACAAATCTTTTATTTAAGTATTACATTTATTTAGTACTTGTTTATTGCAGTTTCTCCTAACACCGGGCTGTAATTTTGTCTATTGATTTTTTATTTATGTACTATTCCCTGCAATGACGATACTCTTTCACTTTACACCGGATCTCAGGAATTCTGAGTACCAAATCTAATTATTAGCTTAGCCAGGAATACAAAATGCTTGCAGGATTTTGTAATTTTTACTTAAGAATTAAATAGTCAACTCCAGTTGATTTGATAAAATGAAGTAATAATGAATGTTACTCTTATTTTGTATTATTTTTGTTTTATGTTATAACCCTAACTTGGACATTTTTTTTGTCTTGTTCTGTTTGTAATGATTCTCTCTCTTCACATGATTATAGTATGGACTGAGCTGGAGATGATTAAGTGATGGATTTCCTTAGATACTGATCTGCTCTCTCAACTAAAGAGGGTGGACTTATATGCCAAGCTGTGTGGGTTGGCTGAGGTTGATCTTGCATGCTGTGGCATGAGAGGTGTTGTGAACCCACTCTCCTGGCCTCCTAGTCCTTCTAAGGATTGCTGTAGAGAGGGCCTTCTGAGTGAGGGATCGACGACTATGAGACAATGGACACTGTCTTTGGTTGAGGTATCAACACCTCTAGAAGGCCTGATGGTCATGAAAGAGGGGATTGCTGTTGTATCATTCCTTGCATTCAGGAACTGACGGTCAAAGTGTCTGCCAGAATTTTACACACTAGATGATGGACAAATCTCTGGCCGAGCCTACAGGTGATGATGTAACTCACGTGGACATTGAGGAGGAGTTGAAGAAGGAGGATATGGCATGGACACTGTGGACCTCCCTCGTGCTGGATGACTGATTGGATTACAAGTGTGGGACAAATTACCTTCTATTTATTGATGATTAACTTTAATATGCTTTGTGAATGTAGTTTTTCTGAAGTTTTTTTTGTTTGTTTTCCTCCCATGACTAATGGCATGTGTTCCTTTATGTGAGTCTGGCTGTTCCCTGAAGTTCAGCGGGGTCTTCCATCAAGGTGGAGCACAGAGCTGAGGGTTCCAATTTTTTAATTGTTTTGTTGTTTTTTAGTTATTTTTTAGTTTTTATTTATTTTTTATTACTTTTGGTTTGTCTTTTTGCACCAAGTCACTTGTTTTATGAATTATTGAATAATTTTTCCTTTCTTGCTCAATCCCAGTTAAGTTCATTTAGTTAGCCTTATTCTTCCATTTTATTTTATTTGTTAATATTTTTTATGAAAAGGGGGAAGATTATAAAATGTGTTTGATTCTCGTGTGATTTGTTTTCATAGCATAATTTGACCTAATTATGACTGAGGTTGACGTTTTATTGTTAATTTTTACGTTTTTATTTTCTAGGTTTTGTTGTGATGGATTATTATTATTGTTGATTACTACTGATCTGTGTTTTTAGTGTAACCTCTTTAAAGGGTCACCGTAGGGTTCACAGTGTGGATGAAAATCCCACTTAAAGGGCAGAGTACATGTTTCAACTTGTACTAAGAATTCTTGACTTTTTATGGTGTACTCGACTGATACTGCCTAACATTGTGCCTTCTCTCTGTTGTGCAGTTAGTTATAGGCATCCAGACTGATAAGGAGCCATACAGAAGTGCCACCTAGGGGGCGTAGGGGCCGCCACATTCTTTTTTCCCACACAGTCGTGAGAGATGCAAACACAACCATAGGCTCGGAGGTTGTTTATCTTATGCCCCATGGGTTTTTGAATGTGGTTCTGTATCGTATCAGATGGTGTTATCAAGAAGGATGTATTGGTTAGACAATTTTGTTCAAAAGACTTACTGATTTTTATTCAAATGATCATTGGTTCTTGATTTATTATTGGTTTTTGTTTTGCTGCCTGCCTTTCCGATAGTAGTAGTTTCTAAATGTGTCATTCCTACATATTAGTTTTTTTTTTGTTTGTTTGTTTGTTTATCAGTGAGTTATGATAAAAAGGGGGGGCTGTTTTTGGAAAATTTATATTGAGAAATTTAAGTTAAGTATGACCTTAAGAATGATCTATTCTATATATTCTTACATACTGAGAGAATTGTGTGTTATTTCTTCTTGACATAGGGATAGTCTGATTGTGTGACAGTGTATAATATTAGATTAGGTAAAATGAACTGATATTAGCATTCCTACTCTTGTATTGCCATCCAAACGACCCTCTGAGCAGTGGATTTCCTTACATGTCCTAAAATTGAGCATGTGTAAAATTGCCTTGCCTTGTTTTGCCATGACATTCTCCCAATTCTTAGGATCAGCCGACGGGCCTGGATACGTACTGGTTCAAGCAGGGGGACACATCTGGCACTGCAGGATTTGAGTCCCTGGTGGCAAAGTGTGTTGCTGATGGTAGTCTTTGTTAAGTTGGTCCCAGCGCTCTGCAGGTCATTCACTATCCCGTCCTGTGCAGTTCTGGGATTTTGTTCACCGTTGTTGTGATCGTTTTGTCCCCAAGGGGTGAGATCTTGCATGGTGCCCCAGACCAAAGGAAATCCTCAGTGGTTGTTCCCTCAGTTGATTTCTTCTCACAAAGCTGCTTACCTATTGCAGATTCAGACTTTCAAACCTGGTGCTTGGTGTAGGTCTACAATTATGTTTCTGTTGCCCCTTGACAGCTCTGTTTGAAGTTCTGAACAGGTGTGTTTTGTACTGATAAGTTTCAACAGGTTCCATTAATACAGGTAACGAGTGGAGGACAGATAAGCCTCTTATATAAGAAGTTACAGGCCTGAGAGCGCTAGAAATCTTGCTTGTTTGTAGTTCACTAAATACTTATTTTCCACCATAATCTGCAATAAAAATATTTAAAAATCAACCCATGTGATTTTTTGGATTTTTATTTGCTCATTTGGTCTCATAGTTGAGGTACATCTATGATGAAAAGTGCAGGTCTTTCATTTTTTTTTTAGTTGGACATCTTGCAAAATTTGTGGCTGACTAAATACTTTTTGCCCCACTCTATTTTTATTCTGAAAACTTGCTTTGGAGTATCCACTGTTTGAGGACTAATCAAGAACAATAATAATAATGCTCATCACAATGTGCTGGAATTCCTTACATAGAAGGGTTAGGGTAACCCTTCCATTGATGGGACACCACTCCAATATGGCGCCTGTGTGTATGGCTTGCAATCTCACCCTGTGGCCTTGTGTTCTGTCTTGACTGTGTTAAAACTACTTTTCTTGTAAAGTACCTTGAAATGACATCTGATGTGAATTGGCACAACATAAATAAATTATATTGAATTGTATTGTATTAGTTTTGATCAATGTCAACTCTGCTTTTATATGCAAACATATCTAGCCATAAGGTCTTCTAATACTAAAACTTATTTTTGCTATCATTGATAGCAAGGACCCAGTTTACACCTGTGTGACACCCGTTGCTGGGGAAACCCTTGGCGGCATCCACTGGGTCTTTGCACGGGTGGAGTGAAGCTTTGGAACCTATAGCAGCTGGGTTGGCTAGCCACATTGGCAGCTGAGCCACTGGTTTGACTAAAGACAAGGCTTGCTAATTCACTAGCAAAGAACAAATATATTCTTAATGACTTCATTACTACTCGTGAACTTGCTCTCAGGCTTGTGAGAGAAACATTCTGACTGTGGATACTTTAAATGTGCCAAGGATGACTGGGTCTGGTGGCTTAGATGTGGCTTTTTTAATCAGGGGTCACCCTAACCCTTGCAGACAACATTTGAGTGAGGTTTATCCGAGTTTTATACTCTTGATGTTTGAATTGGTGCATCCTTTTCTGGCTCTCGCTAAAACTCTCCAAAATACAAAAATGTTTTTTTTTTAAGACTTCTCAAATTTCTTAGCTGGGATCATGCCAAGCTACAATCACATTTTAATTGCTTGAGATTTTAACATTCATATGTTCTGCCCCGCTAAGCCACTGCAGAGCTTTGTTTAGTTTGTATCAGTTCTAAATCAATTACACAATCATAGATTGGCTCCCATGCTGTTTTTAAGTTTGCCAGTCCTAAACTTGGAAATGTGACACTGTTTTCTCTGATTCTCTGTTGTTTTTTTATACTTTTGCATCTCATCACGATTCACACTTATTCCGACATGCCATTGTTTTGTTTTATATATCTACTCCAAAACAAATTTCTTTTGCTTTCAAAAAGTTTAAAACTGTGCCCTCAGCTTTGAAACTGATAATATAATGTTGTTGTTTTTTTTATCACAAATGTAAAACTGTCCTTGGGGAAGTTCCTCCTGTAAAATTCTGAAAAAAATATTGCAGTTTTTTATTAGCAAGATGAAAACAGCTTTGATTATCACCCTGCTTCCATATGATCATTCTATAATAGAAATATCTTAGCGGCTGTGAGACCTGCCCACAGCACCCGCCATTATTGTGAACATGTGTAAAAAACGATCCCATGGCATTTAATGTACATAAGTCACAATTTGGCGAGTGCTTATTTTTCATAGCATGGCAGTTAAATATATTATTTGTATGAATTTATAATGTATGAGCTGGTGGTCAGGGTTTTTAGAAATGTTTTGCAGATTCTGCCATACTGTGTCCCAACATATTCCTTTCATGGATGAGGGGTCCTGTTCCCACACATTTTTGATAGGTAGCAGTGCCTGAGGGACTGAAATTTCATATAATTTAGAAACAACCCCTCATGTTTGGGCCTCTGAGAAGAATAGTTTGTAAAAGGGAGAAAGGTACACTCCATAGGACACCATGTGCCTTCATGGCTGAACTCGAGCCAGCTAAGTTGTACTCTGCTCGTAGATCATTAAAAGGCCATTATCATTAGAGATCTTTGAAAACATAGACACCCTTCTTGCCCCTCTGTGGGAAAGAAAATGGCATCTTCCCAATAAGAATAGAAAAATAGTTAAAGATAGGAAAGTGTTTGTACCATTGTTGATTAGCATTAGTTTAATTTAACACTGTATGGCAAGTTTTAAGTAAATCAAGTCTTCTTTGAAAGTATGTTAGAGAACACAAGGTCTTAAAGCCTGTGTGGACGGGAAAGATTCTCTTCAATTGGTCTCTAAGAAACCAAAGCCACCGAACTAAACCCAACAGTCAGAGGACGAACAACAAAAGACCAAAGGTTTGGTAGAGGTAATCTGCTCAATGACTTATCTTGTTGGAATTTTCTTGGTTTCAAACTGTTTTTTGTTTTGTTTTTTCCATTCAGTATTAATATAGATATGACACAGTGTATTTTTTCCCAATACCCTTTAGGGGGAGCAAGAGGGAACATGGAAGGATTAACCTGAGGGAGTATGTTAATTTTTACTATTGATATGCAGGCTTGAAGAGTTTGGAACTTTTGACCCAACATTCTAGATTTTTCCAATTGAAGTCCAGTGCATTTTCAAAGTCATGTAAGGCTATTTGAAATACCGAAGAAGATATGTTGATCCTGAGATACCTGAACTGCCTCAATACTGCGATATCAGATGGTAAGGGTGTCACTGACATGGCTGAATTTAGATGTTACAGTGTTGATTTAGTCTAATTATTCTTACATTTGGATAATGGGCCAAATAGGTCAAAGCTGGATTTTACATGTGTAGAGAATGCCAGGCATCCACAAAATAAAGTAAAATGTCATCTGCATATAAGGAGATACAATGTTCAGTATCACTGAGAGAGTACGGGAGAAGCAAGGGATGCTGTCTAAGAGAGATAGCATAGAGTAATGGGGATAGGTGACAACCTTGGCGGGTACCCCTGCGGATGGGAAATAGGGAGGAGTAAAAACTTTCCAGTGAACACAATTGCTGAAGGGTAGAATACAGGACCTTCATCAATGGATAAATTGCGAGCCTAATCTGAAATTGTCCAGCGTAGCCCAGAGGTAGTCCCACTCCAGTCTGTCAATGCCTTTCCAGCATCGATTGACGGGACTGAGCATGGTGATTCAAACAAATTTGCTGGATGTATAATGTGCAGAAAACAGCAAACCTTATCAGAAGCCAATCCACCCTTCACAAATACAGTTTGATCATTATGTATTAGACAAGACAAATGCCTTTCGCGTCGTAAGGACAACACTTGGCATACAGTTTCACAACCCCATTTAACAGGGAAAAAGCAGCATTGTTGCAGCATTGGTGCTTGGATTGAAAAGCACCTTTGTCAATAGCAGTATTTATCATGTCCAGTAATGGTGGGCCGAGAATGTCCCAAAATGTGAAATACACCTCCAGTGGAATACCATCCCAACCTGGAAATTTGTCACTTTTCATGGCTCCAAGTGCATTTTCAATGCATTTAGTGTAATGGCAGAACTAAGTTTCAGAGAGTATTGAGTAGGGAGGGTGGAACCTCAAGATCCTGGAAAAAAGCCATCAAAAATCTTTTTATTTAGGGCTACTTTGGATGAATAGGGTGTGGAATAAAATGTAATGAATGCCAAATTGATTTTGCAGGATTCGAAAAAACATACCATTAGTTGTTCAAATGTCCATGACGTTAGAATATCTTTCGTCCTGTTTCACATGTAATGCAAATAAGTGGCTTGGTCTAGACTCATTAAAAAAATCTTCTACCTCTATGTATTAAGAATTCAGTGGATATTGATGTCATTGATTAGAAAAAAATAGATCAGTCCAAACAGTCTGAAGATTTGAAAACATGGCAAAGGTTAGGTTGCTATGACAACATCCCGTTGGACTGTAACAACATAAAGTCTTCTCATTACCTAAGCAGCTGAAAAATGTAGTCCTTAATGGAAGCAGCAAACTCCTAAGCCTTTTGAGGTGTGTGAAAGATGTGGCTGATGCCTCTGCGTGTCACTTTCAGTTTAGCAGGATAAAGCAAAAAAGTGCAAAAACCTAGCTTCTGTAGGGTGTTCATCACATCAGAGAAAGCCATCTTGTGTGTGAAGGTACAAGTGCTGTAATCCAGGTTAAAAAAGACCAACAACCCACTCAGTTCCAAAGCCGTTTTCTGAGCAGCACCCAGAATCTTATTTCCATTGGTACATCTCAGCAGCTACAGCAAAAGAATATGAGGAATGGGCTTGTGATTGGCATCATCTCTTTATGGACTCATGGGGTATACATGCAGGATTTCAACTGGTCCCATTCTGGAAAATATTGATCAGATAGGTAAGGGGGTCAGCCATTTAGGTGCTCTCTGGATTCATAGTCATCCACTAGATTGTGGGTCTATTAGGACACATCCAACTGGCCAGCCTCCTTAACTTAAGGTCCTCGGGTGACGTCCACCAAGCTGTCTCAGGCCCTCTTTCCGTTAGCTCCCTTTATCCCCCACTGGAGGGATGGTTCTCTTCTTTTCTGTTTTCTTTTTCCAGTCATCTGGAATCCCCCCTTAGGGGATGAGGTCCTACCAGAGCCAACAGTGCTCTATCATGCTCACTCCCTAATTTTCTGCCCCTCTCTCAAAACTATTGTTGAATTGGTATGTTCCAGGTGATTGACCTACTTTCGGGTGTGGGCGGGGCTACACACCGGTGTGCAATCTAAATAAATGGCTGCTGCTCATTCATAAAAAATCAGTTGGCAAGTACGCCAAACGAAAAGCTGTGTTGTGTATTTCCTCCGTCTCTACCCGGCATCTCAAACTCTTTACATGAGCATGGCTGCGTCAACAGGTTATGGGCCCAGCAGAGATTTTGGAAGCCGATGGAACCGTGTATGTTTTGACGGAGATGAAAAGAATAATGAAATGTGGGAAACGAAATTCCTGGCACATTTGTGTCTGCACGGTCTGAAATCCACTATCCTGAGTGAAGCCCCCACTGCAGACGTGGAAGGTGTAGAGACAGACGGCAGTAAAAATGAAGAGGCGTACGCAGTTCTAATTCAGCTGTTGGTCGATAAAAGTTTGTCTCTAGTAATGAGAGATGCCGCAGATAATGGCAGGAAGGCCCTGAAGATCCTGCGTGACCATTATGCAGGGAAAGGAATGCCGCGCATAATCAGTCTGTACACGGAGCTGACTTCTCTCCAGAAAGGTGTGAATGAGAGCGTCACTGACTATATTATTTGTGCAGAGACTGCCATCACAGCGCTGCGTAATGCAGGAGAGACACTGAGTGATTACTGACCGCAATGATTTTAAAGGGCCAGCCTGATGGATTTAAACCATTCTCTGTTCACATTACGCAGAGTGATGAAACCTTAACTTTTGCTGACTTTAAAACTAAACTGAGGAGCGATGAGAGCACAGAGAAGTTTGTTGCTCCTAGCTCAGGAGAAGACAGTGTGATGAAGGTGAGAGGAAGAGACAATTGGAGCTCTAAACTCACCTGTTACACCTGTGGCCTAAAAGGCCACAAAGCCGTGGAGTGCGCATTGACTGGGGAGCGCAGAGAGCAGAGGCAGTGGTGCAGCTTCTGTAAAAGCGCAACGCACAAGGACGGAAACTGTCGGCGGAGAAAGCGGGACTAGGTGAAGCAAGCGGTGGACGAGGAGAACCACAAGTTCGTATTCAAGGTGCAGTTGGTTTCCGCCCCGGACTCGGTCAGCATGGTGAAGGCGAAGGGCCTCATGGTCGATTCGGGAGCGACGAAGCACATCATCACAGAGATCGGGAGATTCGAGGAGTTTGACCCAAGCTTTAAACCTCAGAGCCATGTTCTGGAGTTGGCTGATGGAGAGCGGGCCAGCGGGATTGCGCTGAAGAAAGGCACCGCCAAAGTGCGCATATTGGACCATGAAGGCTGCGATGTGGAAATGATGCTGAAGGAGGCGCTCTATGTTCCATCTTTTTCCCAGGACATCTTTTCGGTCAAAGCGGCAACAGCGCAAGGTGCGACAGTCATCTTCAAGGAAGGACAGAATCGTCTCATCCATAGAAACGGTACGAGTTTTGATATTAACACACAAGACCGACTATTTTATCTAAGTACTCTGCAGGATGATGCTGATAAATGTAGTGTGTGTTATGATGTCCACACATGGCATGAAATATTGGGTCACTGTAACTATGATGACGTGTTGAAGTTGGAAAGCGTCACAGAGGGCATGAAAATTAAAGGGAAAAGTGAGAAGGCAAATCTAAAATGTGAAGTGTGTATTAAAGGCAAATTCACACAGAGCAGAAATATAGATCCAGATAGAAAAGCTAAAGATGTACTGGAGCTTGTTCACACAGACTTGGCTGGACCTTTAGAGCCAGCAGGTAAAGATGGTTTCAGATATGCTCTTGCATTTACAGATGACTATTCAGGAGCTATGTTCACTTATTTTCTGAAAGCTAAGAGTGATACAGTTAAGGCTACAGAGAGATTCATTGCTGATGTTGCCCCTTATGGAAAAATCAAATGCTTAAGGTCAGACAATGGAACAGAGTTTACAGATTCTGTATTCAAGTCACTACTAACTCAAAATGCAATCAGATATGAAACCTCTGCTCCTTACTCGCCCCATCAGAATGGGACCGCAGAAAGAGCATGGAGAACTTTGTTTGAAATGGCAAGATGTATGTTGATTGAGAGCAATCTACCAAAAGATTTGTGGACCTATGCAGTACAAACTATTGCTATAATCCGAAATAGATGCTATAACAGACGTCTTGAACAAACCCCATATTATGTGTTGACTGGGAAGAAGCCGGATTTTTCCAAAATGAGAACTATTGGCTCAGAATGTTATGCATACAAACAAGACAAGAGAAAGTTAGACACACGCTGTGAAAAAGGAATATTTGTTGGTTATGACAAAAACAGTCCAGCATTGTTGGTCTTTTATCCACACACAGGGAAAGTGTCAAAAAACCGACTGGTGAAGTTTGTCACAAAGAAAACAAATGAAAGTGACACTCAGACAGATGAAGACATGTATGAATATTTTGAAAAAGGAAAGAAGGCTGAAATTCAGCCACCAAAACCTGATGTGACTAATGAAAACTCCCAGGAAGTGAAAATTGAGTTGTGTGAATCTAATACCAACTTAAAAGGTGAAAGTCAGAGTAGCCATAGTGCTCATTATCCAACGAGAGAGAGGAGACGCCTCAATTTTATGCCGACTGTGATTATGAAGTCAAATTTGACGAAGATCAAGCATTGACAAATATTGTCTATTGTTATCGTGTGATATGTGACATCCCCCAGACACTGCACGAAGCCTTGAGCTCTTCTAAATCAGAGCAGTGGATTAAGGCTATGAATGTAGAAATGGACTCTCTGATTAAGAATGATACCTTCACATTAACACCTTTAACTGAAGGTAAACATGCAGTGGGGGGCAGATGGGTTTATGCCATCAAAGAAAATCCGGTTGAGACAATTTACAAGGCTCGATATGTGGCAAAAGGTTATAGGCAAGTGGCTGGTATTGATTATGACGAAACCTTTTCTCCTACTGCTGATATGACCTCTGTACGTGTCTTCATGCAGCTTGCAGTTCAGTATGATTTAGAACTACATCAGATGGATGTTAAAACTGCATATCTGCATCCGCCAATAGACTGTGAACTGTACATGGAGCAGCCTGAAGGCTTTGAGGTCAAGACAAAAGTAGGACAAAAACTGGTGTATAAACTCAATAAGTTGCTGTATGGTCTGAAGCAGTCAGGATGGAATTGGAACAAGATGCTTCATGATTTCCTTATTGAGAACAAATTTGTCCAAAACACAGCTGACTGTTGTGTTTACAGTAAACAATCTGACAATGAAAGAGTCTTATTGATTATTTGGGTTGATGACCTTATCATTGCAGGAAGTGATTGTCAAATAATCAAAAGTGTAAAGGAAATGTTGGGTGCAAAATTCAAAATTAAAGATCTTGGGAAGCTAAGACATTTCCTTGCCATTGATTTCACCCAGAAGCAAGGGGAAATAAAAATGAATCAAAAGAGATACATCACCAAAATTTTGGAAAGATTTGACATGACTGACTGTAAACAAAGATTAACACCATGTGAAGTGAAAATGAAATTTGACAGTGAGGGTGAACCTACTGATTCAAAGGAATATCGTGAAGTAGTTGGCAGTTTAATCTATGTAATGACATCTACTCGACCAGATCTGAGTTTTGTTATTGGTAAATTGTCACAATATCTCTCTCAACCAAAACGACAACATTGGGTTGCAGCTAAACATGTGTTGAGATATTTAAAAGGTACTGTGGACCAGGAATTATGTTACAGAAAACAACATAAAAATCTTAAACTTGTGGCCTATTGTGATGCAGACTGGGCAGCAGACCAGAATGACAGGCGCAGTGTGACTGGTTACTGTTTTAGTTTGTCTGAGAGTGGGCCCATAGTTTCCTGGAAGTCTAAGAAACAGCCCACAGTGCCTTTATCCACGTGTGAAGCTGAATACATGGCTTTATCAGCTACAGCACAGGAATGTCTGTATCTTTCACATTTGTTGGCTGGAATGGACAATGGGTTGGAATATACACATGTAACTATTTTTGAAGACAATCAAGGTGCTATTGCCCTTTCTAAAAACCCTGTATGTCGCCAACGGTGCAAACACATTGATATTCGATATAATTTTGTTCGATATGGACTCAGTGATGGCAAAATAACGATTCAGTACTGTCCTACAGATGTAATGGTGGCAGATATTTTTACAAAACCTGTTACCAAAGTAAGAATGGACAATTTTGTAATATTTCTCTTTGGTACTTGAATGTTTTATGTAAAAAAACAAAAAAGATAAAAAAAAAAGAAGAAATGTTTTTGTATTGTATATGATGATGTACCCTTGTCAATTCAGGACCAAGTGGGGATGTTGAATTGGTATGTTCCAGGTTATTGACCTACTTTTGCGTGTGGGCGGGGCTACACACCGGTGTGCAATCTAAATAAATGGCTGCTGCTCATTCATAAAAAATCAGTTTGCAGGTATGCCAAACGAAAAGCTGTGTTGTGTATTTCCTCCATATCTACCCGGCATCTCAAACTCTTTACATGAGCATGGCTGCGTCAACAACTATCATACCTGATCTTCATTCCCTTCTGTATATTTATACCCTTTACACTCTTCATTGGGTCATTGATGTCTCCAGATACTGTTCCTGCCCTAATCACCTCATATCAGTCTGTTCCTGTCTTTGTCATTCCAGTCCTGCCTTCATCATCATAAAAAAAAAAACTTATATCTCGGGTGTTTATCAATGTTAAGGCATTGCCTTGGTAGGCGAGGCACCTAACCCTAACCCCTCACCCTACCCTTACGAGCACAATGTCCTTCCTTGGTCAAAGAAAACGGTTAAATTGAACAGACTTACCTCACATGACCGCGACTGCCGACTTACGTGCTCTGTTTATGTCCCACCAGTCATAGTAGCGTAGTAATGTTACTTCAGCCATGGAAATGGAAATGTATAACAAGCTTTTTACTTTTTTAAACGGTGTATATGTTGGTTAAATCTAATGTGTAAGTCAATCAGTACCTGGTAGCCCCAGAAGCTGCAAAACAAAAAATCTAACCAACCATATATAATGGCTTAGGATTTAAAAAAATAATAACAATAACAAAAATAAAACAAACATTTTAGATATAAGCCTGATAGCTACAATTAGTTGATTTACATTTGAAGGTTTTGATCAAGGGAAGGCATCAAGGCACCTCACATGTAACCTTGGTCAGATAGCTAAATGGCAGACAAACGGAGGACAGATTCCTCTGTACCACATGAACAATGGAACACGCTTTGGCGGTATCTAATGACTCTTGTCGATATCCTAGGCAACCGGGGCAGGACCAAGGTATCAAGGCAAGGTTCCTGGGCATTGAGAAACACCCCTTTTATTTGTCTGAGTATGGGTCTGTGCTGCAACACTACTTCATGACACAATCCATATTTTTTAACGTAGTATGAAAGGTCCTCTCCAGAAGAACACCGTTTCTGGAGTTGCCTCCCCATGCGGAAAAGTAAATTTACTCTCTGTTATTGTAGAGCATTTGCAGGTATATTATCAAATCTAATTAGTCACATTGTGTTTTGACATTTACTTTAACATAGATCATTAAAAAGATAGAAACTGCTATTTAATCTGTTTTTATGCCGAAACTTTTAAGCCCGGGTTTGTGTTTGTTCTTTTCTTAGCATACCATGCACAGAAAGTTCCTTCCATCGATCTTTGTTACTGGCGATGACACTGGAGAGGTGGTGTCTCAGAGCTGGCAGGTCAATCGCCGTCAAAGAAAAGTTCATCTGTCCATCATCACTGTTCCCATGGCGGTTGCTGTTGTGTCTCTGCACTGACTCCACAGTGACTGAGCCACTTCCTGTTAGGCTGAATAAAAGAAGAATTGTATGTAGCATAAGTAAGGTACCAATAAACCTTTCTCCTAGCTAAATATTCACTAAGTTTTCTCTGTTGAAGAGGACTATTGCGAAGGGCTTAGCAATGACTAAAGTATATCACTGTTTATACTGATGCCCTGAACCCAATCAGATGTGATTGTTTTTTTAAGTGTATGATCTCTGTTTGAGTTACAATATAGTATTATATGAAATATTGATTCTTTCATTGTAAAAAATATTTAGTTTAAAATAAAAGTGTCTGAATTGAGGATTTTGGTAAATGGCCAATTATCTGTCCTTGTATAGTACTTTATTTAGTCCCTATGGATCCAAAAGCGCTTTATACTACATTCAGTCATTCACCCATTTATAGACACATTTACCAATTTGGTATATTCCTCTTGTTCCTTTTATAACGTTTGCAAAGTAGACTCTTCGACAAAAAATAATTCAGGCTTTAGACAGATTTGTTAAGTTTTATTGGTTTGATACTTAAAGAAGGGTGAATTTGAGTAAATGAAACTGATATAATTATATTAAATTCTATTATTCTACATTTTACTATTTCCCATGCCTTGCATGTAAGCGTAGATCCTATCCAATACAACACAGAATAAAAGAAACAAAGTTGACAGCTCCTGGCACTTTTTTTTAGACTTAAGTAGTTGGATTTTTCTGAAAAGAAAAGACTTCATAAATCTGTCCGTTGAAGTTTTCAGCAGAAAACATTGTGATCGGAAAAATAAATAAATAAAGGGATGTGAGAGATTGCTTCAGATTCATGGAGGTTTTAATACGGATGTGTTTGATCAAACAAGGAGGTTACAGTATTACAGGGAACCGAGTCAATCTTACTACTATCACTATCATATCTGTAAACATTTCTTCTGGGTGAGCACGTCAGAGTCCGAGGCATCTTTGTCTGATAGAGCAGGCAAAATTTTAACATTGTTATAATATAAAGACCTGCCAATTCCCTTTTTTCATGGAAGAAAGTGTTGGAATTGTATTACTGAAATCATTATAATCATGTTTAGTTAACACTGGAAATGAAATGATTTGGGTTATTATATACAAGTTTTCTGAGTTATGATGTAGCCAAGTGGTTAGTGGAGGTGCTCAGAAAACCAAAGCCCTTTTTTGATTTTGAGTCACATCCCCTGCTGTTTATTTTTTAGCCTTTTAGAAACCCAATGTATTAAGTTGACCCAACATGTTTACATTTAGTTCACTCAACAAAATTCTTTATTGCTAAATCAAACCAGAATCATTTCGGTGGAAATGATTTACATTATTTTATTATGTTCACCCAGCAAGTTTTTTTTTTCTTTTCTTGGAATGTACTATGTTTTCTTGGCTTTGCAAATTTATACCACTGATTCATAAAAAATATGTATAGTCAAAATGTAATCTAACTGCTCTCACTAGTCCATGCCTTTGTTACTTCAAGACTGGATTACTGTAGCTCTTTATTATCAGTTAGTCCACAGAATACAATTAAAAGTCTTCAGTTAGTCCAAAATGCTGCTGCAAGGGTTGTAATGAATAAAAGGAGATGGGATCAAATTTCCCCTGTTTTAGCTTCTCTTCACTTGCTCCCAGTAAAATTTAGAATAGAATTCAAGATCCTCCTTCTGACACATAAAACTCTTAATAATCAAGCTCCATCATATATAAGAGTCCTGATTGTTCCATATGTTCCTAATAGAGCTCTTCGCTCTCAGACTGCTGTTTTACTGGTAGTTCCTAGGATTTCTAAAAGTAGAAAGAGTGGCAGATCTTTCAGTTACCAGGCTCCCCTCCCATGGAACCAGCTCTCAGGGTTGGTTTGTGAAACAGACAACTTGTCTGTTTTTAAAAACTAGGCTTAAAACCTTCCTCTTTGACAAAGCTTACAGTTAGAGACAGGTTAACAGGTTGTTAGAGACAGGTTAGTAGCCAGGTAGATTGTCAAAAGCTAGGAAGAGACAGGTTAATGTTAGTAGTCGGGTAGAGTAGCTAGGTAGAGAGTTAGTAGCTAGGTCTCTTAGTAGCTAGGAGACAGGTTAATGTTTGTAGCAATGCTGCTTTAGGCTAGGCTGTTGGAGGACATTATTAGAGTCAGTTCCTACTTTCTCTCCTACTTCTCTCCAACTGCATGATGTGCTGTCAATTCAAGTGCTAACCTGTTTTCTCTTAGTCTCTTCCTACAGTAGGTGCTCCTGACCCACTCTGCTTGACGACCCTGACTAAGATGGCATTCCAGTTGAGCAACGTTCTCCACGTCCTGCTACCAACTTCTGCTTCTGCATGAGTTCTGTTGCTCTTTCTGTGGCTCTGCTGCCTTCTCCAAACCCCAGACGGTCTCGGCAGATGACCGTTTTTACTGAGCCTGGTTCTGCTGGAGGTTTCTTCCTGTTAAAATGGAGTTTTTCCTCTCCACTGTAGCTTCATGCTTGCTCTGTGTGAGGGATTGCTGAGAAGTCACAACGCAATCTTCTGTGGTTCTCTAATTCCTAAATGAAACATTGTATTGTAATAACTCTTCTTGTAAAGTGCCTTGAGATGACATCTGTTGTGAAACGGCGCTATATAAATGAACTAAATTGAAGTGAACTTCTATTATAAGCCTGTGAATATTCTCATTCATCCAGGTCATCGTTATCTCAAGGAAATTTCAATCAAACGCAACTGGACTTGGTAATTTGTCTTGGAAGACGTTTCAACTCTTATCCAAGAGGCTTCATCAGTTCATGCTCGCCGCTGACCAGGCTGGGACTGGTCCAACTAACTGGTGTGGAGACTCAGCTATTTAACCTCTTGAACAAGAATCATTATGTCATTGGATCCTTTGTGCATGTCTTAACGACGGTCGTTGGCGTGTCGCCTATTGGTGGAGGTTAGGTTTCATAGATCTATGTAAAAGTAGAGAAACCATCGCTAAACAGAGGAGGAGGCCTGAGACAACACCTTTCTCCAATTTATAATGCTGCACTTTCATCCCTCCCTAGGAGACTCAACAAATTAGCCTCTAATAACAGAAACAACTGTGACTCCAATGACTGTCGTTATAACACAATAGGGCACTAATGAAGCCGAAACCTAACCTCCACCAATAAGCCTCCACGAGCATGAACTGATGAAGCCTCTTGGATAAGAGGTGAAACGTCTTCCAAGACAAATGACCAAGTCCAGTGGCGTTTGATTGAAATTTCCTTGAGGTGAACTTCTATTATAAGAAATTCAATTCAGTTCAAGTACAAATTGGCTGTTTGAATGCTTCAGCAGAGTGGTAGTTTAATCCACCTCTCTGAAGCTTCTGTACTGTTAACCAATCAGTACCCCATTGAGACATTATCTTTCCCGTTGCCAAAATCAAATGGATTAAAAGTTAACCAAACAAAATAAAATCATGAAAATCTCTTGAAGTCAGTAGGTGCAGGGACCTACTGACTTCAATTCTTACTTCCCTAAGTGTCTCAGAATAACACTGTGGAAGGCATCAAGTCTATGTCAAACCCTTCAGAAATTGATGGTCTAGTTTATACTGTTATTTCCTCATAGCGTCTGGCATTAGTCAGTGTAGCCCCTTTGAATAAAAAGGTAGTTAGCCATAGGAGGTTGTCTCCCTGGTATAATATAGATTTGTGTACTTTAAAACATAATACTGGGAAACTGGAGAAAAAATTGTGCTCTACACATAGAGATAATTACTATTTAACCTGGAAAATAATAATACACTCCTGTATAAAAAAAAAACTTTGAGAAGATAGAACAGCATATTTTTAATCATTAATAGAGGTAAATAAATACAATCCTAGGTTGTTTTTGTTTTGTTTTTCAGTACAGTTGCCAAACAGAGTTATAGCTCTGATGAGCCAATTATACATCCTACTGTCGATAGTGACAACTTCTTGGCGTTCTACTAAATATGATTACTTCTCTCTTCGTAAGTGAGGCAGCACTAGAGAGAACTGTAGAGCCTTGTTTGTGTTTGAATTATTTTAATTTTGTTAAACTTTTGGAATCATCAAAAATATTGTCCTTGTCTAAACCTTCAATTTGTAGGTTAGACCCAACCCCAGCAAAATCATTTGAGGAAGTGTCCCTTTTGGTTATCGGCCCCATTTTAGATATCTTTAGATATTTTAGCTATCTTTAATAAACAGATACGTACCACAGGAAGTTAAGGTTGCTGTAATTAAATCTTTACTTAAGAAACCTTCCCTCGATCAAGATGACTTAGCTAATTATGCACCTATATCCAACCTTCCTTTCTTATCCAAAATTCTTGAGAAAATAGTTGCTAATCAAGTATGTGAGAATCTAAACACAAACAACCTGTTTGAAGCATTTCTGTCAAGCTTGAGAGCTCATGATAGCGCTGAAACAGCACTAGTGAAAATCACTAATGATCCTAAATCATCCTATCCTAAAGGCCTCAGACAGTGGACTTGTGAGTTTTCTGGGCTTGTTAGATCTCAGTGCTGCTTTTGATACAGTCAATCATAAAATTATCTTAGAAAGGCTTGAATATGTTGCAGGGATCAAGGGAACAACACTCGGCTGGTTAAAATCAAATCTGTCTGATAGGTCTTTATTATTTTCATGAACAAACTGGAATCTATGTGCCTGGACCGATTCTATTTACTAAATAGAGTGGGGAGAACAAGTATTTGATTTTTTAGGTTTTCCCACTTACAAAGCAGGTAGAGGTCTGTAATTTTTGTCAAAGATACTCCTCAAATGTGAAGGAAAAAATCCAAAACAAAAATGCAGAAAATCACAGGGGATGGTTTTTAATTGATTCAATTCCATTTTATTGTATGACATAAATATTACATCACCTATCCACCAGGAAAAATTTCGGCTCCCACAAACCTGTTAGTTCTTCTTTAGGAAGCCCTCCTTTTCTCAGCACATTACCTGTATTAATGCACCTGTTTGAACTTGTTACCTGTATGAAAGACACTTGTCCACACACTCAAACAAACGCCAACCTCACCACAATGGCAGAGACCAGAGAGTTTTGAAAGGACATTATGGATCAAATTGTAGAGCTGCACAAGGCTGGGATGGTCTACAAGACAATAGGCAAGCAGCTTGGCGAGAAGGCAACAACTGTTGGTGCAATAATTAGAAAATGGAAGAAGGTTAAGACGACGGTCAGTCTCCCTCGGTCTGGAGCACCATGCAAGACCTCTCCTCGTGAGGCATCACTGATCATGAGGAAAGAGAGGAATGAGCCCAGAACCACATGGGAGGACCTGGTCAATGACCTGAATAGAGTTGGGACCACAGTATCAAAGAAAACCATCAATAACACACTCTGCCATCTTGGATTAAAATCCTGCAATGCATGCAAGGTCCCCCTGCTCAAGCCAGCACATGACAAGACCCGTCTGAAGTTTGCCAATGACCATCTGGATGATCCAGAAGAGGAATGTGAGAAAGTCATGTGGTCTGATGAGACAGAGGAGCTTTTTTGTCTAAACTGAACTTGCCATGTTTGGAGAAAGAAGGAAGAGTAAAACCAATGGCCGCTGGCTGCTCTGCTTTGTGACCGCATACCCTGGAGGCCACCATTGCTCCTCCATTGCTGTAGTACCTCCATTTGGCCGCTAGGCACCCATCGAAAAGCATTAGACTTTAAACACGTTAAAAACAACTTTAATGCCTGGTTTCAATTTTTAAAAAACTTTCTATGGCTACATATTCCTCCTGAGATAACGCTGGGCTAGTCAAAAAAATTGAAACCAGGCTGGTTTTCATAAGATACATTTTTAGCATCAGAGCTAAAGACGCAGGAGCAGAATGGGCGTGATTACGACCGAACTACACGCCCCGCGAGGGCAGAGTCTAACAGTGAAGATCCCGCCCCTATGCTCTTTTTAGGAACATGCTTCGTCAGAACTGGGGAGGAGGAGTATGTATATCCTCCATGAATTCCCCCTTGAACGTGTGTCATTCTGGTAAACGGGTGGAGTCAGGAGGTGTTGTCTATTCTTTTTTACAGTCTATGAGTAAAACCCTAAGAACACCGTCCTGATTGTAAAGCATGGAGGTGGAAAGATAATTCTTTAGGGATGTTTTTTTTAGCAAAGGGGACGAGTAAGCTCAGTAAGAGTATTGAAGATGGGGTGTGGCTGGGTCTTTCAGCATAAGAATGACCCGAAACACACACAACTCCAGACCCGAATCCAATAGAAAATCTTTGGAGGTAGCTGAAATTCTGTGTTGCCCAGCAACAGCCCTGAAACCTGAATGCTCTGGAGAAGATCTGTATGGAGTAGTCGGCCAAAATCACAGCTGCAGTGTGTGCAAATCTGGTGAATAACTACAGAAAACATCTGATCTCTGTAATTGCAAACAAATGTTTATGTTATACATATTGACTTCTGTTTATCTGATGTATCAAATACTTATGTCATGCAATTAAATGGAAATTAATTATGCAAAAATTATCCACTGTGATTACCTGCATTTTTGTTTTAGATCCTGTCCCTCACAGTTGAAGCGTACCTTAAAGCAAACAGTGTATCAAATATTTATTCCAACTGTATATTGTAGTATGCAAAATTTGATCATATGTGTTAAATGTCATGTATGATGGCATATTGAAAATCGCACGATTACAGGATGTGAAGGCTGGATAATTGGGCACCTTTTGAGGAACATCAAAGCCCTTGTATATGTTGGAAGTATGTGTGACCTTTTGAGGACCTCTGAGACAAAGAGTTTTATTGCAGGCCATAAAACTAAGAGGTTTGCTTGAGAGGACCCGGGACCATAAAACCATAAAACTCAGAATGAACTTTTGACCTGGACCCAGGAAATGGCAGTTGTAAAAGCAAAGAGGAGGACACTTGCATCTTATGAATGCATAATTCTTGACGGACCAGTCGGTGTCAAGACACTTTTTAAAAACGTTCTGATTGGAGCAGATTCCGAGGGAGAAGAGACGCCCAGATCCTGGGAAGTTTTGGATGTCTATAAAAGTTATGGCATGAAAACCATTCGTTGTCAGATGTCTTTAATCTGGCCCAGAGAAAATGGGCATGTTTCTCTGTAAACTGCATATCTTAATCTGTTTAAAATAAAACTGAGAACTGGAAATTGGCCCCTTTGTCTCTGCTTGAACATGCACTGAATTATTTTTTTTACAAAAATTTAATTCTACAATATGCATCCAATTGTAAAATGATTAGACAGCATGGTATAAATTTTCATAGTTATGCTGATGATACACATGTTTAGTTGGATTGATTACTGCAACAGCATCATCATAGGTCTACCTAAAAAGTAAATAAGACAGCTGCTGCTGATCAAGATTGCTGCTGCTGGCATCCTCACTAGAACCAGAAAAGCAGAACACATCACCCCAGTTCTAAAGTCTTGACACTGGCTCCATGTAGCTCAGAGAATAGACACTTAAAATACTCCTACTAGTTTATAAATCATTGAATGGCCTAGCTCAAAAACATTTTAAAGATACTGACCCCCAGATAACTCTGGTCATCCAGCTTTAACGTAATAATCCCTAGAATCAGAAACAATCACCGAGAAGCAGCTTTTAGTTTCTATGCTCCCTTTATGTGGAACAAACTTCCTGATGATGATGATGTTTTTTATTTTCATGTTTGGCTTCCTTACCACTAAATTATGTAAATTATCTTAAATTACCTTCTTGTTGAAAGTGTGCTATACAAATAAAATTGCTTCACCACACAGTCCAAAAATGTATCCAACATATGCTGAAACGTCAAAGCAATGAAGGTAAAAATCCTCACTTTACTCCGTGTCCACGGAGAACTGGGGAGGTTTCAGCATTAATGATCTTTATCCTAAAGAGATCCTATTTAAAAGGTTCATGTTATTCCCAATCAGGAAGAAACATATCAGTAACGGAAGCAGGGCTACAGTTACTGTAGATAAACTGTATGTTAGTGGGCAGCTGTTCAGGGACCCCCAGCTTACTCCTTGGCTTTATTAGTCCTCTAAAAGTGTCTAGATATGAGTTGTTTTTAGCAGACAACTATAATTTAATGTAAGCAGAGCTCAACAGGCTGTTTATGATTGTAGATGTGGGCGGGGATAAGGTTGTGGACTGTTATCTGGGCTCTCTTTTTCACATGTTTGTCACCAAATCTCTTTGCCACCCTTTTTTCTTCCTCTTTCATTCGCACATACACAGATTTTTTATTGCACAATTATTTATCTCCCCCACACTTTCACTCCCAACACCTCCCTAAGTTTTCCCCTATGTCTCTGCTTCTGGAAATCCAATCAGGCAACTCCAAGCACAAACTAAGACAGAATTCGTGTTGATCAGTTTTCATGTAGATATGAAATGTCCAACGTTGGTCTTTTCTCTATTAATTTTCTCAAATTTCTAATATGCAATGTTCATGGATCTGGCACCAGAAGTAAAAGATTTAAGATTTAAAATAATCTTTAAAGATTGAAGGTGTATGTCATCTTATTGCAAGGGGCTTATGAAGCCAGCTCAGCTGCAAACGAATCACCTGAGTATCCTAATTTATTTACTTCATGCTCTCTTCTCTGTTCTGGTTGAACACATGGATTGTTTACCTATTCTTGGGGGTGCTGGGACACATATCTTCAGACCTATGTTGTTGTTTTGGTTGTTTGAACTGTTCATTTGCCATCCCTCAAATGGACTGAACTGTCAAACCATCCTGGTTGGATCCTCACCGTTTCGCCACTGTCAAACCAATGCCCTACAGAAGGACGTTGCCATTCTCGGACCATGGGGAACAGACCCATTATCAACTCCAAAGAATGAACTGAGCACCCTCTTTGGACCAGAAGGGGGGAATGTGGGGTCAGCCAGTAAAGAAAACTAAATAAAATGAAGTCAATCCGCTGGACTGTCTGATCTCTTCAAACCTGCTTGGGCAAAAATCCCCTCTCTCCTGTTACGCACTCCGGATCACAGCTGTTTTCAAGTGGTACTCTGCAAGCGCTGATCAGTCATTCAGTATTCTGTTCGCCTCTCCTGCTCAACTCAGGTGAACAGACTATTTTCTCTTTTTTTTCCTCCCTGTTTCGGATGCAAGAATTCGAATTTGATGCCCAGCCTCTGATCATTAACTAATATAGGAACATTTCATTCCTTATTCTTAAATGTGGGTTGGAGCCGATTTAGATAGATTGTGCATGCATGTTCTTGTTACAAACTTTTTGTTGTTGTGTTAAGATTGCTCTGTGTTCTTTTGGTTTGTAAGTGAAGCAGTGTGTTTGATTTTATGTTCTCTGCTCCTTGTTACTGGTATCTGCATGTGGCTTTTTCAATACAGGGTGGACAGGGAGCCGTGTATATTAACTGGCTAGCCCTTTGTTCGAGCCAGAGTGCTGACCAATGATCACCAGGAAGTTGGACGGTGTTGGTTCCTGAGCCTGAGCCGATTGGAGGGCAGCCAGGACCTGATGCGGGGGGGATGATGGGAGCTGGTTGGGACGGTGTAGGATCATGGGAGAAGCACTGAGCGAGAGCGTCGGTCTTCCCGTTTTGTTAACCAGGTCAATAAGTGATGTGGAATTTGTAGTGTCTAAAAAGGTGGACCCACCGAGCCCGATGGGATACAGTTTTTTTGCGTTATGGATGTGGATCAGGTTTTGATGGTTGGTCCAGATCGGGAAGGGTTCCGACGTGCCCATGTCCCAGTGGTGCCACTCCTCCAGAGCCCACTTGATGGCCAGATATTCATGGTCGCCGACCCCATAGGGTTGTTGTGCAGATGTGAAGTTTGGAGAAAGGAAGCAGCATTGCAGCGATCTCAGAGGCATCCACCACCAGTTGAGAGTCTCTGAAATGTTGTCCTCCCTCTGCGATGTCTCCTCCGAGGGAAGTGGAAACTGGTAGCCATGCAAGGGCGCCGCCCCTGGCAGAAGATTGATGGCCATGTCATTGAAGCAATGAGGAGGTATTTGAGAAGCTGTTTTCTTGCTAAAATCTTCAGCCAGATCCCAGTAAGTTGGGGGGATCTCCTCCAGGCCCGGGACTGGAATGACCGCTGATGCCCTGGCGGACAGTCGGCGGATACATCTGGGTGAGCAGGAGGGACCCCAGCTGAGTATTTGCTGTGAGGACCAGGGTATCTGGGGGTCATGTGTTCAGAACCAGGAGTACCCCAGGATGAGTGGTGTGGACCTGGAAAAGATGACCAGGAAGCTGATAAGTGCGGTGTGATCACCGACCCATATCCCAACCTCGGGTGTGCGGTCTTTGATGGAACTAGGCTGCAGTCGACATCCGTCTATGGAGGCCACCAGTATGGATCGCTGCAACAGCTGTAGAGGGAGTTGTAATTTTTCCACCACCTGATTGGAGATGAAGTTATCAGCTGCGCCAGTATCCAGGAGGAAGAAGCATGTGCGGTCTGGATCAGGGTGGAGGAGCTGAACGGAGAGGAGGAAATGGTTAGGAGTTGTTGTGCCAGATGACATCCCTCCTACCCTCACCTGGCATGATATGCAGCGATCCTACTGATCCACAGTAGGCACATTACCGCCCTTTGTGCCATCTATCCTTCTACTAAGTGGGCAGATTGCCGAGCTGCATCGGCTCTTCTTGATCCTCTGAGCAGGGGCGTGGAGAGGCAGAGATGGACCCCTTCGGCACAGAGGGCCTCTATTTCCGCTGGAACAGTTGTTGTTGGCTCAGTAATCTTGTCAGGTAGCAATAATCAGAATGAGATCACTGTTTGGAAGGTGAATGTATGAGCGACACTGGAGCCCATGGTCTGGTTGGAGCAAGGGTAGAGGACGGGTTGGAGCAGGGCTGGACGTACCTGCTGGAACTCATCCAACAGGCTGCTTGGATAAAACTCCTAGCTGTATGACGCAGCTGGAGTCTGGAACAGTTTTGGAATGATGCACTAGTGCGGATCAGGAGCTAAGCTTCAGAACAAGGCTGAAGACTGAGCAACGTAAAGGTGAGTGAGTGGAGCTTTTCAGTGTAAGGTAAGGAGATCTGGCCAAATGTTGGGGATGAGCTCATTAAGAGCAACTGCTCCAAGTTGGTCCTGATGACATCTTTATAAACAGTACATGAGCGATTATGGACTTCAATGCATGGTGATCTCTTCACCTCAGCAACAGAAAATAGACTTTTTTTCTCAAATGTTCACCATTCTTATTCTAGATTGGTGTTGAATGAATAATCTAATTCTCATCAAATAAAAAGAAAATAAGCATGTTCAGAAATTATAAGAAACTATCAAATCATTAGAAACTTCCCTGGCTGAGGAGAGCACATGCAAAATACATAAAGCAAAGCTAGCTTTAAATGAAATTATTAATAAACAAACCCAGTTCTTAATTCAAAGACTACAAATAGTAAACTTTGAACATAGTAATAAATCATGTAGCTTTTTAGCTAACCATCTCAAAACAGATAAAGAAAAAAAATAACTATATATGCAATTAAAGACCAAACTGGGAATATAGCGTATGAGCCTGAAAAAATAAACACTTTCAAAGAATTTTACAAGCCTTTATACTCACCAGAGATAAATCCATCTGTGATAGAAATTTTTAAATATTAATTCTGGGACATTTAGAACTCTTCAGCGGTTCTGATTCTTAGGTACAAAAAGGAACCAATTGCATGTAAACATCTCATGTTGACTTATGCCAGATCCTGTGACTGTCTTTCTCAGCATTATACAAAGTGTTCCTTATTGTTATCTATATTCTGATTGTCCAGTGACACATCCTTTGTTGCCTCATGACAGATCCTGTGTTTATCAATTCCATGTTGTTCTGTGATTGGTCTTGCATCCTCTGATGCATAGAACAGAGTGTTAGTTATCTTACCATAACTGTATGATGTAATGATCAGTCAGAAGGTGATTCAATAGGGTGTGTGTGATTACTATATATACCCACGCATCTTTGCTGAAGCTTCAGGGTTCTCAGCAGGAGGCCCTCCGTGCACGTAAAATAAACTATGTACGAATATGGCTGACACTTTGTTTTATTCTCTCATCAGAGGCCTCTCAGACACCCAGATTTCTACGACACCATCAAATAATGAAATAGAACAATTCATGGATAAAATAACTCTTCCTCAATTAGCGGACAGTCAAGCAATGGCCCTGGATTCACCACTAACAGTGGCTGATCCCCAGGAGGGGCTACAAAGCATGCCCAACAAACAAAAAGCTCTGGGCCCTTATGGATTTCCATCAGAGTTCTATAGAGAATTCTGGATTATTCTGCCACCAACATTCTACAAAATGTTACAGGATACAAAGAAAAATTGCAGACTTCTGCCAAATATAAACTCTATCTACATCAATCCTCTATTAAAACCAGGAAAATACCCTATGTCTCCTACCAGCTATTGTCCCATTTCTCTTATCAATGTTGATTTTAAAATAATCTGCAAATCTCTTGCAAGAATGATAGAGAAGGTAACTCCTCTTATAATCCATCCTGATCAAAAGGTTTTATAAAAGGGAGGCTCTCCTCCAAAATTTCACATAGATTAATAGATTTAATAGATTATTTTTACTGTACAAACATCCAAACTAATATATGATCTTTAGATGCAGAAAAAAGCATTTGACTAAGTTAACTGAATTTTTTTAATGTGCAACGTTACATAAATTTGGCTTTGGAAATTATTTTATAAACTGGTCGAAAATCGTATACAGTTTTCCAACAGCATGTATCAGGACTAATAACCAAACATCATCTAGGTTTTATTTTCAGATAAGTTGTAGCTAGGTATGTCCACTTTCTCCCTACCTGAACCATTAGTTTGTCTGATTCCTGTTGCTAACAATATCAAAGGTATAAAATGCAACAACATAAACATAAAATGAGTCTGTATGCAGATGATGTATTACTTTTCTACAGCATTCACAAACCTCTCTCTCTCAGGTAATGAAGTTGATGAAATCTTACTAAAGAGTCTCAGATTATTTGATTTTTAAAAAATAGCAGTGAATCAAATTCTTGTTCTCCCAACTGCATGTGGTAAGGGCACTGCCAAAAGGTTATTCACTTGTTGAAACCTGTACACAATGGTCAACACTTGTGCATAGCTACAAATTTGCAAACTACTAAATGAAGCAAATCACATTAAATAGAAGTATATATGTTCTTTTCAGAATGTGCCTTTACAAAATTAATCACAAATACAAATTATACATTTACAGTTGGGTTTTCCCCAGTATGATCATGATCAAATCAAACTTTATTTATAAAGTGATTTTCAAACAGTTTCTCAAAGTGCTTTACAGATTTAAAATGACCCCCCAACCCCCCCTTCAAAAACCAAAAATAAAATCATCATAACAACTACATCCCCCTCCCAACCCAACCCATCAGCCACACACACACACATTTCAGGACCATGTTGTTTGAGAATACACATTTCTGTGATGAGAATAAAAAAATCATACACTAAAGCAAGATCACATGATGAAGGGTTCATTCATGAAGCCTAGATAAGCAGATGAACACAGTACCTGTCCAAATCCAGGTGGCGGTGTTGCACCACAAGCTTGCCAACCATCAATAATGCTAACCCTAACCCTTTCCCACCCGTTTTGGATGTGATCAGCCCATTAAATGGCCATTATAGCTGTCAGACTATGCCCTCTCTACCTACTGAAACATACTTTTCTGTTTGGTGTTTAAAACCTCTTCGAATTAGGTTTAGGTTTAGGCATTTAAAAGAAAGTATATTTGTCCTTCTGTGACCTTGAGGTTAGGACATAAAACTTGTGGGTTGGTTAAAATTGGTTAGATAACTCCAGTTACGATATGCTATTCTTACTAAGTATTTTTGACACATGCAGACAGTTGGCTGTTACCAGCGAGAAGAATGGTAGATAACCTACTAGTAGGTAGAGAGGGCACAGTCTGACAGCATTTAATGGACTAATAACCGAATCGGCTGCATTTCCACTAATGCCAGTACGTTATGGAATGGGACACTTTGGCGTGTTTCCATTACCTGCGTTCTTTCCATACCAACCCCAGCCGACCCCTTTTTTCATACTACCTCTGCCTTGGTTCAGAGTGTGCCGAAGCGACCCGAAACCCCCACCTATGGACTTATTGGTCCAGTAATATGATATCTCCCTCACTCTTATGCAGCAACGGTAGCCGCTGATTGGTCTGGATTTGTTTCTTTGTCTCAGAGTAAGCTATAGTTTAAAGTTTCAAATAAGCAGCACACAGTAGTTAACTGCAAGCAGCCTAAAATGAAAAAGAAATCAGTGTGAGTTGTAAATTATATAACTTAAACAACGCGGGGATCTTGTGAGTATATATATTCTTGAATCCATGCATTTTCCCATGTTGACTGAGTGGTTAGTGTTTGTCACTCCTTTTTGGTAGGTCCAGGTTCGCATCAAGTCACTGCGGTGATTGAAGTCTTTTTCACAGTAGGTTAACAGATATTCTTCCTGGTTTCAGAAAATACTTTTTCTGAATTAGCTTTTTAAAAATATTATTTATATTATTATATTTATATTATCATATTATGTTCTTTTTACATTTTTTTAGTGTTATTTTAGGTTTTGTATTTAAATAAATGAAACCAAAAACACAATTTTAATGGCAAAGCAGTACTTTTAATTTGAGATTTTTCAATACACTATTTCTTCTATTTATTTTTGTGTCATAATATGATTCCCCTGACTAACATTATTAAATAAGGGCCAAACCCGTCTTGTTTTACAGGTTTAAAGGTTCAGAATAGAGGGTGAATATTTACAGAAACACTTGGAGGTAGGACTGGATGATCTGGGCTAAAAATTAAATCTCAGATTTTTTTTCATACCAAATCTGATTTCAGATTTTAATACATTTTTTCCTATATGATTTTTTATTTCATAAGAAGAAATTGCAAGTGCTAATAAATATTTTCAAAACCCTGGTTTAATTGCAATCACCCTTTCCTGGAGCTGACTTGAATTTAATGTCCAACTAAAAACAAGCAGCAAGGTATCCTTGTAAAAAAAGATGGCGAGATTGACATCACTCTGAGCTATAGTGTAAGCAGTACATTGGTTGAAAAAAAATCTGTTTTCCAAAAACGTAATCTTCAAAAACAGAAGAGAGATGCTTTTTGCTGGAGCTTTTCTTGTGACTGAATCTTGCTGGAGCTTTTGTTAAGCTAAGCCCACCCATGTCCTCGACCTCTACAGTTCTTTTGAGAAGAAAATGGTAACACAACCTACCCATCCCAGACCATACTGACCCGTTCCATACTGTACTGTACTGGCCCTAGTGAAAATGGGGCATAAAAGGTGTGAACAGAAAGAATAAGGGATCATTCTATTCTATTATATTCTGTAGTATGTGTGACAAACACAATGAAGCATCAGAACTTTTAATCAATCATGACTTGCTGAATAGCAAATTGGATTTGTTTCTGCAACTGTAATACCTGAAACTATGATATAGGACAATTAACTGGCAAAAGGAGACTGAAGTCACCACTCTGAATTTAATAGTTTCAGTATATCAAATCAAACTTTATTAATAAAGCGCTTTTCAAAGACAGACACTTAAAAGCTACAAAAACACCCACAGGGCGCCCAGAGGAGGGAGGGCTGGTAACTCCCACCTCCACCCAAGCAATACCTGGGGGGCACCCATAGTTCCTACAATATAAACAGTTAGTAGTAATGCCAGTCAAAGAGAGAAGGTGACATAATTCTCATTGTTTCCACGATCCAGGACTACAAAGCCAGACATTGACACCCACCCCAGGCTTCTGAGGACTCCAACATACACCCCCTCCCCAAAAATCCTATTGGTCAATCACAGTACTTCAAGTCAGGAACACGCTTCATAAGATTAAGGTGCGGAAAGGTCCAGATGGCAACAGCTCCAGGCTCCCGAGGTGCTCCACAGATTAACTGTGTAGCATTTTAGGACATCTGTTTAACCTGAGCTGGGGAAAGAAGCACAGCAGTGGAAGTCCTCCTGTGTGGTACCAGTACCAAAGATCTCGCATCCCAATGACCTCAGCAGCTACAGGCCGGTAGCCCTGACACTGCATCCGATGAAGACCCTCAAGTGTCATGCTTGCTGGGTTTTATGACTCAAACAGGCAGCACAAAAAAAGACACTCAGAGGGTAAGGCTTTGTTTGAAAAAAAAAAGGTTTATTTTAGGAGCAAGTTGTTGTCTCGGTAGGGAACATCAGGAATGGATGGCTGGAACGGACTGCAGTGAAAACAGAGAGTAAGTTAATACAGGAAAGAAGAACTGGGAGACCTTGATGAGGAGATTGATCTTAATTGATGTCCAGAAGAAGTGTATGTTGGAGGAGGTAAGTGGGATTCCGTTTTCTATGGTTGGCTCGAGATGGTTCTGATCTTGGTCACTGTGTTTGCAGGTGGAGAGAATGGACGTCCAGGCAAGCAGATTTATGGCAACAGGTGAGTGTGACGAACCAGATGGCTAGTGGTGATACCATCATCTACTTGCTGCATCAAGCTCTGACTCACCTGGGCCATAGTCAGCCTCATCACAATTGAGGATGACTCAGAGTACAGCCACCTGATGATCAACGCTGGGAAACAAAGGAGCTGGTGGTGGTCTTCTGAAAATGCAGACCCACCACACTGACACCGGTGGACATCCAGGGAGTGGATATTGAGATGGTGGATTCATATATGTACCTGGGTGTTCATCTGAATAATAAACTGGACTGGTTCCTCTCGATGTGGAGGAGCAGCAGCTCTACTCTGAGCCCTCTCCAGATGACCAAGCTTCTCAACCTATTTCTAAGGGAGAACCCAGCCACCCTGCGGAGGAAACTCATTTCAGTCGCCTGTATCCGTGATCTCGTTCTTTCGGTCACCACCCAAAGTTCGTGATTATAGATGAGGGTAGGAACATAGATCGACCAGTAAATCAAGACCTTTGCCTTTCGGCTCAGCTCTCTCTTCCCCACGACAGACCGGTACAGTGCCTGCATAGCTGCAGATGCCTTACCAATATGTCTATCGATCTCCCGCTACATTTTTCCCTCATTCGTGAACAAGACCTCCAGATACCTAAACTCCTCCACTTGTGGAAGGACCGCATCCCCGATCCGAAGAAGGCACCCTACCCTTTTCCGGCTCAAGACCTTGGTCTCGGATTAGGAGGTGCTGATCCTCATTCCAGCCGCTTCACACTCGGCTGCGAACCGCTCCAGTGAAAGCTGTACATCACGTTCTGATGAAGCCAACAGGACCACATCATCTGCGAAAAGCAGAGACCCGATCCTAAGGCCACCAAAACGGATCCCCTCAACACCTTGGCTGCGCCAAAAAAATCCTCTCCATGGAGGTTATGAACAAGATCGGTGACAAAGGTCAACCTTGACGGAGTCCAACTCTGACTGGAAATGAATCCGACTTACTGCCGGCAATGCGAAACAAACTCTGACACTGGTAAATATACCTTTATTTTGATAGTGCCCTTACCCCATACATACCTACCTAATTTTGGTACGGAATCTATTTTGACATATAGACCCACTATAGGTATATATTTCCTCCTCCTATGTCTCTAAAAGGCTTATCTGTACAATATTGTTTTAGCCTATCTGCTGTTATAATCCCCATTCTTTTATAGTAGTAATATCACTAATAACAGTGCTATTACCTGGGCCGTCTGTTTCCACTCTCTTTGGCGTTCCTGTCTTCTTCAATCAGAGGTCCAATTACTTTCTCTGTTGTGTCAACCAGAACAGTGAAAGTGGGCTCAACGATGAAATCTATGAAACCTACAACCAAAGAGACAGACAAGTTAAAGAAAGTGAAGGGAGGGGTGTAGCAAATACATGAACTCATATGTTATCCGTTTCTAAAAAGCATATGATTACAGCACAGAGAAGAACCTAGTGTATATGTTTAGATACCTATCTGTGATTGAGCAATCATGGTGGCTTTGCGGTCACAGAGGGGGGAAAAAGGAAGACCAAGTTCCACCTCTTTATCACCCTAGAAAATAAATAAGCAAAGGTGAAAGTTGGGTATACACACACACACATATCCTTTTTAAATCAATTTCAAACAGAGCCTGATTAATAGTGCAAACAAATGAACCACATATGGATCAGAAAACCAAACTCCTACGATCTTGTCCACTTTTTGACAGCCAGTAAACAAGCATCGGGTTCTCCTAAAGAGAGAGGTATCTAAGCGTGATCTGTCAACAGTTAGAACACATTCTCTGGTCGATTGTGATCACCACCCTGGTCTGTATCTACTGTAACTTTAAAGTTATCAAGGCTTCAAGTGTGAACTGAACACTGCTCAAAATGGTAAAAGGGGTTGTTATTTAGGGAAAACATGTGTGAATCCTTGAACAACTTTGCCAATTTAGAGAAAATCTTATAAGATTTCCTCTCAAAGACAACATCTAAAGCAGGGCTGGACAATATGGCCTCAAATCTGTATTGTGATATAATCTAAAGCATGCGTGGTAATGATATTGATTGCAGTATATTCTTTTTTTCTGTATGTTTACTGAACAAAAATATAAATGCAACACTTGTTTTTGGTCCCATTTTTTGATTAGATGGACTCAAAGATCTGAAACATTTTCTACATACACAAAATGAAAATTTCTCTCAAATATTGTTTACTAATCTCTTTAAATCTGTAAAAGGGAGAAGTTCTCCTTTGCTGAGATAATTCATTCCTCCTCACAGGTGTACCAGATCGAGAGACTGATTAGACAGCATGATTATTGCACAGGTGTCCCTTAGACTGGCCACGATAAAACACCAGTCTGAAATGTTCAGGTTACTTTTATTAGAGGGTCTGGGGACTCAGAAAACCAGTCAGCATCTGGTGTGATTTGCCATTTGCCTCATGCAGTCCAACACATCTCTGTTGCATAGAGTTGATCAGGTTGTAGATTGTGGCCTGCGGAATGTTGGTCAGCTCCTCTTCGATGGCTGTGGGAAGTTGCTGGATATTGGCAGGACGTGGAACACACTGTTGTATATGCCGATCCAGAGTATCCCAAACATGCTAAATGGATGACATTTCCGGTGAGTATGCTGGCCATGCAAGAACTGGGATGTTTTCAGCTTCCAGATCTTTGCAACATGGGCCTGTGCATTATCATGCTCCAACATGAGATAATTTTGATGGATGTATGGCTCAACTGGCCTTTTCAATTGGCCTCAGGATCTCGTCAGGGTATCTGTGCATTAAAGATTTCATCAATAAAATCCATCTGTGTTCTTTGTCCAAAACAAATGCCTGCCCTAACTTTAAACCTACCGCCACCATGGGCCACTCGATCCACAACATTGACATTAGAAAACCACTCACCCACACACGCTGTCTGCCTTCTGCCATGAACAGCATAAACTAGGATTGATCCATGAAGAGAACATCTCCAATCTGGCAGACGCCATCGCATGTGTGCATGTTCCCAATCAAGTCGGTTACGCCAAACTGGAGTCAGGCTGAGACCCAGACGAGTACGACTGTCATGCAGTTGAGCTTCCCTGAGATGGTTTCTGACTGTTTGTGCAGAAATATTTTGGTTATGCAAGCCGACTGTTTCAGCAGCTGTCCAAGTGGCTGTTCTCAGACAATCTTGGAGGTGAACATGCTGGATATGGAGGCCCTGCGCTGGTGTGGTTACACATGGTCTGCGGTTGTGAGTCTGGTTAGATGTACTGCCAAATATTCGGAAACGCCTTTGGAGACGTCTTATGGTGGAGAAATGAACATTCAATTCACAAGCAACAGGTCCTGCTGTCAGGATGCCAATTGCACACTCAAAACCTGTGACACATGTGGCATTGTGCTGTGTGATACAACTGAACATTTCAGAGTGGCCTTTTATTGTGGCCAGTCTAAGGCACACCTGTGCAATAATCATGCTGTCCACTCAGCATCTTGATATGGCACACCTGTGAGGTGGGATGGACTATCTCAGCAAAGAAGTGCTCACTATCATAGATTTAGACTTTGAAATAATCTAATAAAAATGGGATCAAAAACTAAATTGAATTCAATTCACTTATTTATATACTGAAGTAAAGGTTTAGAATGCCATTTAAAGAACATTTATTCTGCAAAATGCATAAAAACGATTTCATTATTTTTACAAAATTGCACACAAAATGATCAAAACACAAATAAAGATGAAGGTATTTTAAATAAAATTAAATCTAAATAGGAAAATAACGTTCAAAATTGTCTGTTTTCCTGATTACTTATTTATTCATTTTATATAGCAAAAAAAAAGAAAAACTGCACATAATTAAATTAAAAAGGCTTCAAGTTCAACAGGCTTGTGTGATGGAAAATTGTATAATTAATGCTGGGACATTAAGACAGGTTCAATCCTCTTACTCAGCTCTTAGACAGCTGTTCTGATTCTAAGGTACAAACAAGACCAATTGTATGTAAACATCTCATCTTTACTTATGACAAATCTTGTTATTATCTGGTGTTACACTTATGACAGGTCCTGTGAAACTATCTCCTGATTGTTTAATGCTGACTACTGAAGTGACACTTCCTCTTCTGTTTGATTATCCGTGATATTCCGTGTCTCTGTTCTGTATCTCTGTTCTGTATTCTCCAAACCACAGACGGTCTCGGCAGATGACCGCTTGTTCTGTCCCGGTTCTGCCGGAGGTTTCTTCCTGTTAAAGGGGAGTTTTTCCTTTCCACTATCGCTTCATGCTTGCTCAATGTGAGGAATTGCTGAGAATGACACGACGCAATCTTCTGTGGTTCTCTAATTTCTACATTAAATATTGTATTGTAATAACTCTTCTTGTAAAGCGCCTTGAGATGACATCTGTTGTGAACCGGCGCTATATAAACTGAATTGAATTTAATTGAAATTACGTATGAAATCATCTGTATGATGTAATGATCGGTCAGAAGCTGATTCAATAGGGTGTGGCTGAGTTCTATATATACCCTTGCATCTCTGCTGAAGCTTCAGGGTTCTCAGCAGGAGGCCCTCCGTGCACGCAAAATAAACTATGTACAAATATGGCTGACACTCTGTTTTATTCTCTCATCCAAGGCCTCTGATACACCCAGATTTCTACCACAGTTTTGGCGTCACGAACAGTTCTCGAGCATGTCCGTCAGACACTGACTGAGGCGACGCCTGGGTGTTTTTCTCCACCCATCTCTGGGCCTTGCTTAAGCATTCAAGAGAAGGCCGACTCAGTCCAGTGTTCTGATCGACTGCAATGAGGAAGGTACCTAAAATTGTCTGAGGGACAAAGCCTGGTGAGCTAAATTAATTTCATTCTTTAGTTAAAATATTGGACTATATTGCAGTCTTACCTATAACTTAGGACAAAAACTAAATTCTAACCTGTAATTATAGTAATAGAGGAAATTATATTTTCCTATTTGTGGTCAGCTGTTTTCATTATAATTGGGAGAGCCTTTTGTCTGTGCCGGCTGACAATTTACCTGAGACGAGATAAGGTTTGAATCCTTTGAGTCAATACTGTGAGGTAAATATTTTTAATTATTTATTGAAAATAAACAGATACAATAAATAGAAATAATTTAGCAAGGCCAGTTAATGGTTTGACTCTGAGCTTTCTAGAAGCAAGATGAGCAATAATACTGTGAGCTTTGAAGTAAGTGTCAGGTTTGGGTTATAGGAGGACCCAGATGCCAAGCGGCGTTTGTGGCTCTTACGGCCCATGTTTATTAATAGTCCCAAAAAGGCAGACGAGAAGCACAGCGAACACAAGCACTAGGGGAGGTAACGACAACAACGACCCGACGAGGACAGACAGACACAAAAGGGCATATATACTGTGGGGAGGGTTATCAGGGAACGAAGAACACCTGGGAGCAGAGGCGGAAAACACAGGGAGGACTAATAGGACAACAGGTGAAACAAACTAGGACTAAGTAACTCAAACAGACTGGGAGGAAACAGGGAGGAATAGACAACACAGACAGGGATGGATTATGACAGTAAGACAGATTAATTAAGAATTGTGATCTTATTCTTAAGTGAGACCAATCTATAAATAATTGTGAGCATTATGCGAGATCAATTTATGAAGTAATATTTGAACTTTTTGAGCAAAACCAGTTCGTGCATGAAAAAATTGTGAGTTATTTTATAAAGAACGAGAAACTGTCAGCTTTTCAGGATCTTGTGAAAGGTGCTGAAAGGTGAAAGGTGGAACTACTGTTGAAGTTCTATCCAGTTTCCTTAGCACATAATATTTATTAATATGGGTAATGTTAAAGGAAAACAAGGTTCTCCCAATTTCCCTAAATCTATTCTTATGTGTCAAATAAAAAATAAATATGGTGATGATGTATGTGATTATTTAAAATATTGGAGTGAATGTGGTTTTCTCCCAAGGGAACTTGAATTTGTTTTATGAATCATGTAAAAAAAACAAAGAAAAACATAATATAACATCATTTATAATGGTAAGATTTGTAATTATCTATCCTGTGAATGTGAAACATGCATTTCCTGAAGGTGGGCCTTATAGTCAGACTCAATTGATGAAACTTAGAAACAGTCTAGAAAAGAAAAAGCAAGTTTCATGGAAAGAAAACTGTTATATTAGAAAGAATACAGCAAGTGATGTTGAAAGAAAAATATTTTTTTAAGTGCAAAGATGAAATTGTGGGAAGCAGAAAGTGAAAAAGACACACTGCTCAGAAAGCAAAAGATGGAAAAGAAGAAAAAGGACTCTGATGAAAATGGAACTGTAAAACACAATAATGTTGAGAAGAAACCTGATACTGCATCTTCTTTGTACCCCTCTCCTCAGGCAATCTGGGGAACCGCTGTGGACCTGACTCTAGATTCTAACCCCCCACCTGCCTATGTACCATCAGGAGGACAAGCACAAGCTTAAGAATCTTCACAGCAAGGCCCGGCCCCTTCTGCCCCAACACCGCTGAAAACAACCCAACAACAAGATGAATTTGAAATGGAAGACTATGGTGATGAATCCCCAGAATTTTTTGAGCCTGATATCCCTGCCCCTTCTACTGTGACTCACGCCAAGGCCAAGATCACGCACTCCAAAGACACTAGTATAGCATGCTACAGCTGCCCCCACTCCTAGAACTGACTGTCAGGAATAGAACTACCACTTCACCTCTAACGTCTGTCACTTTTGCGGTGAAACCTCCTACTGGGCCAGAAACTGCCCCAAAAAACCCATCCATTTTCGGAGGAGAGGGACAGGGCGAGGAAAAGGCCGTGGCAGAAACAATTTCAACCACTTCAACCGTGGACGTGACCAGCGCTTCACCAACAACCATCAGTCGGATTTGACTCGAGAGGCAAGGGGGAGATTCTGAGGAAGGTGACGCAGTGGTTTCCCCGATGCCTGTGGACAAGGTCACGCACACACACACTACACAAACTGTTGCACACACAGACTTTTGACACACACAGATTTTTTTCATTTAAATACTAAGGCAAAAACTTAATATACTGCTATTCATTGAATGTCAAGGATGGAAATTCCTGTTTATTGTGCAATTGACAGCTTAGCTGATACTTCCAACAATATTTTTTATGTAATCTGATCATCTGTATTATGTTACCTGTGTTATACCTGTAAATTAGATTTAAATGACTTGTAAATGATGTTCCCCTGACCTGCAGCCTTTCTCTGGCCTGCAACATGCTGTGCTCTATTTTTATTCATTCATTTATTTTATTTTCTCCATCTGAATATCAGTACACTTTCTACATACTGCCCCATTTTTTTCTTTTAATCTTATTGCTCATTATGTAGAATTGAGACAAATGAATGTGTCAAAAGGAGGGAATATGTCACTACATTAGCTATTAAATTCATTTAGGGCCCAAAATTAGAGGACAAACAACGAACTGATGTTATGAAATGTCCCCGAGAAGGATCACATTCGACCCCTGCTACAAATGACACCTACAAAAACATCCATAACCCTCAAAGTTAACCTCATCAAAGCCGATATCAGACCTGAGACCAAAGACGTGTCTTCATCTGTTGTTATTCTGATCTCTCCATTTCTTCTGATTATATTCAATTCAATTCACTTTAATTTATATAGCGGCAGTTCACAACAAATGTAATCTCAAGGCACTTTACAACAAAAGTCATCTCAATACAATTATACAAACATTCCAATCAGTTAACTTTTCTATGTAAGGAATCCCAGCAGATTGCGTTGAGTCATCGGCGTGAGGTTGTGCCCGGATCATGCAGACTCCAACCACAGCAATTCCTCAGCAAACCCTCATACTGAGCAAGCATGTAGCGACAGTGGAGAGGAAAAACTCCCCTTTAACAGGAAGAAACTCTGGCAGAACCCTGGCTCAGTACAAGCGGTCATCTGCCACGACCGTCTGGGGGTCTGAGAAGACAGAAAAGAGACAGCATGGAGGCTGCTCGGTGACTTTGAGCATCATCTGGACCAACGCTCCTCATCCAGCATGGGGCGTAATAGCTGAGCAGGGTACCAGACCGGGTAGAGCTTCTATGGGGAGAAAAACATTGTGATAATGATGATGACAATACTGTCTGTTAAACGTTTGCTTTTTTATTTTTGCCTGATTAGAATTCTAATTTTCTGAAATACTAAATTTGGAACTTTTATTAGTTGTCAGTTATAATCATCAAAATAAAAATAACTAAACAGTCTGTGTGTGATGAATGAATCTAATATACAAGTGTCCCTTTTTGAATGGAATTACTGATCATATTCATGACCAGTACCTTTGTTTGTCCAAGAATAAGATGAATCTCTCAGTCCCTGTGGTGCCCTACCACCTCCCAGTAGTTTGTTCGATTCATCCTAAATCTCAAACATGGTAGACACTTGTGTTTGGAAATGGCCTTGAAATGGCATTAAGAGTCAAAGCGAAAAGAGAAAAAGACGAGACAGCTGGATGATATTCATGAGATCCTTACACTCTCTCTTCAGTCACTGTCTCAGCCCATTTTGGCTTTCAGAGCTGCTGTTAGTTGTTGGGGTCTGAGCCATGTATTCGATATCAAAGGGCCCTAGAAATATGACGCCTGCATTCCAATGCGCCAATGGGAGCGGCAATGGCAGTGCCATGTGTTTCCCTCTTTTCCCTCCCCAGCTAAGCGCTGGAGAATCTGCCACGCGTTTTGGCAGGAGCTCCAATCCATCAGACCCGCTGCAATTCCGTGCAGTGTGAGTGGACCATCCGCACAAAGTAGGAGGGAAAAGCACGGGCGCCTTGTTTAAAGCTGTGAATCACAGAACTTTGCGTCCTCTCTGGTTTGATTCCCGGACTAAAGGAGACCCCCTCTCTTCACGCTTTCATCCCTATGAGCGGTGGTTTTGCCCCAAAACTACAAAGAAGAGAGTCAATTCTCAACACGTGTTCTAACCCCTTTCCCTTGCGCAAACAACTTCCCCTGTCTTTGAGGCTGGCCTTCAAAGTTTTTACCTTTTTGTTCATTCAACTGTTTCGACGTTTCCCTTTTTCCATCGCAATCAAGAGCTCTCTGTGTAAAACATAGAGCCGAAGATCCCATTGGCCACACAGAGCCAAAAACACTATGAAAACTGAGAAAAGTGAGAGATCGATTAAATTTAAAGATAAAATATAGAGTATTTATATGTTTAGTGTATTTGTAAAGTAAACGTTTTTTATTTTTAATTATTAAAATGAAACAAATATTTCAAGAATATATTTTTAGATTTTGTGTATCTTTTCGTTCAGTAGGACTTAGAAAAAGTTGTTAAATATTACATAGTTTTTCTCTAATATTTGTTGTATTTTACTTTTTTGGGGCTATTTTTTATATACAGTTTCGTAGTACATATGTTTTAAATATCTTTAGTAAGCATTCAGAGGTAAAAGTCTGTTTTATATTATTCATGGTTGTAAAACACATTCTTTACCAGTATTTTATTGGGGTAAGGTTTTAAGCAATAAAACTCTTGGGTAATAATTTACTGCATGTTGTAAAACCAGGATGTCTGTAGATTAGGATTTAAGATAGAAGCTAAAAGCAGGGAGGACGGGCCATGAAAATCTACTTTATGGTACGGCTATAAACCAGGTCAGGAAACCTGGAGAAAATGTTTGATCTGATAAAGATGTAGGGGAGGAGAATAAGTCATGTGATATCTTCTTTGTTCTTCTTTAATAAAAATGGTACACCCTTGTAGAGAAGCGGTTCAGATCTTGCTGACCCCACCTGCAGGTGCGTCCAGTGTGAAACAGATATCTGTTGTTTGTGTCTTATTTACTCCCTCTGTCTCTCAGTTCTGGGTTTTCTCTTGAAAAACTTCCCGCCGGGGTTTTGAATGTTGGCGCCCCTCACCTTCCTGAAGCGAGTTGCCGAGCACATGGGTTTTTGAAGCCGACACAACCTACAAAAATTGCTATGATTTATTAAAGAGATTTCAGTCATTTTGATACTTGACTTGATTTTTGAAGTAGTTTGATGTTATTAGCCTTGAAAGTGTTTCTGTAATACTGTTGGAACTTCTTCATGCTTACATTTTTGTAAATCTACTTTGACTGTTGTGGAAATTAAGACATTTTGTTGAATGTGGTCATAAAGGCATCAATTCATAACATTATTTAACATGCTGAAGGCAAACTATGCAAAACCAGATGCAAAGAAGCAGGAGAGAACATTTTTTTTCATGTCCCCCCAAAAATTCCTCTCTGAAATTTTACTGTTTATTGTCCCCCCCAAAATTGAAATGGGATTTCCGCCCCTGTCTGTAGCTCACCAAATCCCAGTCCCAGATTTACCGGAGGCCAGGCCGAACACGTAATACCATCTGTCCTCCATCAGCTCGGAGGCCATAGTCCATAATCCACCGCCAGCTGCACGCTGGCCGCAGCTCCACTAATGGCCAAGCTGAACACGCTGTCCTTCGTCAGCTCAGTCCATAATCCACCGGCAGCTGCACTCTGGCCCCAGCTCTGCTGAAGGCCAGGTCGCGTGTAAAAATTGAATATTTTAAACGCATCCAGTTCGCTTTGAACAAGCTTCAAGGTGCGAATGTGCACGCAAACAGCTAGGTGCGTGTCACTCTTTTCTGGTCCCGCTATCGCATTTCGTGTGGACACACCGTTAGACCAGAGATAATTTCTTTGATTGTTTTGTCACTGACAGTTGAAAATGTGTCAGCTCAAGGTGTTTATCTGGAAACAGTCTTGCCATTTGTTTTGTGGTAATTATGGCGTTTTTAATGCCTTGGACTTTATCATTAAAAGATATTGCAAACTCATTGCACTTAGATGCAGAAATTAGTTCTAAGGACAGTGAAACTAGAGGATTAGTTAATCTGTTCACTGTGGCAAACAGAACACGAGAATTGTTTCAATAGTTTGCAATTATTTCAGAGAAATATTTCTCCCTTGCTCCACGTAAAATCTGGTTAAACACAAAGCACTTCTTTGTAAACCTCATAAAGAACCTAGAGCTTTGACTTGCACCATTTCCGTTCGGCTTTCCCGCACTCCCTTTTTTTTGTGTCCTGACCGAAACTTTATTTCTCCAAGGTGCCTTTTGCTTGGTGTTAACAATTTTAACCTTGACAGGAGCAATAGTATTCCAAAACATTTAAAACCCTTGAAGTGTAAGAGTCCAATAGATTATCAACATTTGAGCATGGGGGATTTTCAAATCTGATCAATTCAATAAAACTGTGTCCTTGTTGTATCATATATGTGCCTTCTTTGAATAACTCCAGGCCCAAGTACTGGTTTGGGTGCAACAGATAGGTCAAAGAAAACACAAAAATTATCAGATAAAGCAACATTAACAACATTGACATTAGATATGTTAACACCTTTTGTAATGACTTGATTTAGAGTGTGGCATTTGTTGTGAGTCGCATCACTCACGTGTTGAGTTAAATCAAATATTTCAAGGACAGCACTAAGTTCTTTGGCATGTCTATCATTGGTTACATCCACATGCACATTAAAATAACCTGAAATTACTAAACAATCAAATTTTGTGCCAAAAAATGTAAGTAATTCAGTAAAATCTTCAATAAAACAATTCTGTGGTGGTTTGTTGTCATATAAAGTATGGAAGATTGCTTAATCTCCATTTTTCAATTACACATACTCAAACAAAGGAAAGAAAAACAAATCACAGTGGGTCAATATATTGTCCCTGAAAATGGCACAAACACCCCCTCCCCTCTGGTTTTGCCGTGTTTCAGACACAAAATTCAAGTGAGATGGACTACACTCAATCAAAACTGCATTGCCAGTGTTTTTGTCGAGCCACTTTTCAGTTAAAAACATAACATTCAGATTATAAAAAGGAAATTAAACTTTTTACTAAAAATGACTTGTTTTTTAATAATCTGACATTGAGAACAGCATGTTTGAGATTTATCTGTGTTTGAGTAGATGGAATCTTTTTGCAAGGGATATGGATTAAATGTCTTTGATTACTCAATCTGACTGTCCTTCTGTTATCTAATCTACGTGGTTTAACAGTACTGTTTGTTTTAGAAGAGCACACTCCCTCTCTGGACCTCTGGTTGGTTTTGAGTTTGCTATGCATGGTAGCAACGCAAGGGCCCTTAACAGCTGTGGGCACCGGTGGTGGGGGCCAAGAGTCACCATTTTAATCCCATATTGTACAAAGTTTTCAAAGTGGTTGGGAAATCACATAGGTGACTCTGGAGACACGAACGATCATGAAAAGTCTATTGTAGATATAGCAGGATGTTCCAGGAAGGTGGTGGAATAGATGAGAGTCCTCCTGTGGTCGAATTATTTAATGTTGATGCAGGTGTTGCTGTAGTGGAGTTTTTCCCTGGAGATTCAGATGCAGGGGGTGCTGCTACTGTTGCCGAATCATTTCCTGTTGATGCAGACGGTGCTGAGTTTTTCTACAAAGATACAGGTGGTGCTGCAGGTGAGTTTTTTGCTGTGATGCAGGAGCAGGTATTGCTGCTGCTGTGGCTGGGTCCTTTACTTTTGGCACATATGGTGCTGTTGTAGCTGAATCCTTGACTGCGGCTGAGTCCTTTGCTGTAGATGCTGTAGATGCTGATGACACTGCTCCGACTGAAGCTTTTGTCGGGATGTAGGCCAAGCCTTTATTGGCGAGCCTGAAGCTCTTTTCTCGCTCCTCTCTGCTCTCTCCTGTAGCTTTGGCCTTCCCGGATTGTGTAGAACATGGAGGAGGTTATCTGTCAGTTGTCTCACTCCACCTCTGCTCAAATGTGAGCCATTTGCTTTAAATAGATCATCACATTGCCAGAACAGATTAAAGTAATCTATAACATACAGTCCTCTTGACTCACAGACTTTGGACAGCCATGTATTCAATTGAAACAGACGTGAGAATTTGTTTATCCTCCCGTCGATGTTCGGAATAGGTCCACTGATGAAAATTTATATTGCCTCTTTGTCCAGTCAGACAAGTCTCTCAAAAAGTTTATTAAAGTTTCTTTCAAGATTTCAGACTGTTCATTACTTCCGTCCACTGCACCACCAACCTGTATTACCATTTGTTTAATCCCAGGGTTATTTGTAATTTCCTTGTTTAGAACATCTGTGATGTCAGAAACTGTGGCACTCGGATAGCTGCTTGTAACAATTCTGTCCATGTTTATATTAGATATGGCTCCGTCTCCAAGCACTAGGATATCTCTGGCCTTGACACTTTGCAGTTTTTCTCTCCATCTTTGTTTTGACTTCTTGTTCTCTATTTCTCTGTGATTCTCTTTGTTCATTATTCTCAGCTTCTGAGAGAGGTAAATATATGTTTGTTAACTTTATTCCATGTCCATTTTTACCAGCATGTTGTTTTTGCTTTTTTCTAGCACCAAGTTGTCTGTTATGTTTTGGGAAAGTTATGGTATCATTTAGCATTAGGTTGCAAGTATCCGTTTTTCTAGTCTTCTTACTGGTTTGATTGGGAGCGTGTCATGAAGTCCTTTTTCTGTCTCTAAGGCTCAAATTTTGTCCAGTAGTAAGCGTATTTCTTGTTGGTATATCCGACAGTTTTCACAAGGCGATGTTTGTGTTACTCCCTCAGGCATATTGAGAAGATTGTTGCCGCTGGCTTGTCAGATGAGTTGTAAAACAGGCATAAAAGTAATTAAAAAGTCTTGGTTTACTGAAAGAAGAGAATAAAATCATATCCAAGACATTTATCAAAAAAGGAATGATTAAAAATGATTAAAAATTGATAAAAATTTGATTAAAGAGGCAAGCAGCAAAAGCAAGCTGAAAACACATCTGTACTCTTGAGAAAGAAGATTGTTTCTTGATTTTCTCCATTTGTCAGCGGGATGCTTCTCTGCCAAAACTTTATCTTTTGAATAAAAGTAATTCCTGGAAAGGCAGCATCATGGAGTAGGAAAGAAAACAGGGTTTCTGCCAAGTGGGATCATTTTAATCTTGTATCGGAAAATCATTTATTTTTTTATATTTCTTTTTTTCATATTGTTCAGTTTCTTCTTAATCGATCTGACTTTCAGTCCATTTCAAAATAACTCTTAGTTGAAATTAATTCACTTGTCATACATTAATAAAAGCACATCTTCTATGCTAAGTCATCACAGAGATAAAAGACAAAAATCAGGAGGCCACAAATGAAAACTAGGATAAATGCAGGTTTACTGACAAAACTTATAGTCACTTGATTAACAGTTGTTGGGTCACACACAGTGAACAGGTGGTGCTAACCTGCCCTATTAATACAGTCCGCTTCCCACAGCTCGGCCTCTTTCACGATGGGCACCAGCCAGCTCGTCCAGAGGAGACCCACTACAACCATCGTCCTTCGCTGGCGAAGGAAGACACGAGTTTCTGACAGAAACTCGCTCCAAATGAACCCAAAGACCAATCCAGGTGAGTCTTAAACATTGATAAACAAAGACATTGTTTATCCCCAGAGCCTGACGAAAACTCCTCTAAGTTTCAGACTGCCGGAAGGGCTGCAAGACTGAATGAGTGGGAGCCACATGTGCCACAGGTCCAGAACCAGCAGAAGCCGCATCAAGTTCGCCGCCACAGAGCCGATAAGAATTGCTGCGCTGGAAAGCTGCCAAAAAGGTACTGTAAAAGTGGATGCCGGGGGCCGATTGCAACGCAGTTGGACGGAGCAGCAAGCCAGGACCTCACTGCAGCTAACCAGATCGGAGCCATTGTTAGCCGCTAGGCTAACGTCGCCTCACCCCCCCTTTCCCCTCATTGCAGTGTAGCAACTCAGAGGACTTTAAACGTTCCTAAGGTCTGTTTGGGCAGAGGCAATTAGTTAGGATTAGCTCATTTTAAGAGTTTTCTCTTTTTGTGTTTAATGTTGAATAAATGTGTTTGAGTCACTCTAAGCGCACCACGTGCGTTGCAGAGGGCTACCTGAAAGCCGACAAACTCACGTGTTCGTCCAGGGCAACACTTCATAACAAAGGTTGCTAATAATTGTTCAAACAGAATTCGGTTTTAATAGATTGTTTAAGAACAGAAACTAATCTTATTAACCATGTTTGAATTTGTTTTTTTAAATCAAATACTGGAACTAAACTGTTTACTTCGGTGACCAGTTCATGAATATAAGTAATTTCCCAAAGGTTAATTACTCTGATCCAGATAATTTTTAACAAGCATCTCTTTATCCAAAGGATGTTTTGATTTTCCTCTTGTAATTAGTGAAACTAATTCATCTTTTCCCACCAGCATCTGCAAATCGAGTCCTGGGTCAGACCTGCATGCAGAATCACAACAGAATTCATGGTGCCTCAGTTAATGCATTATTCATCTTTTGTGTTCCTTTATTTTAACTATACATTTGTTTTAATCAGTAGTGTTTCTCTTTTTACTAGCTTGAGTGTTTAAATGTTCTTCCTTCGTGTAAATAAATCTCCTGCTTGGAAAGTAACAGTAGTCATTCTTGTTCAACACTCACTCATATTGCAATGTGTATGACCAAAAAGACGTTAAGAATTAATTCCTTCAGAATTATGAGACCGATACAGAAATTTGGCTATTAAAATAGTTCCTGGTAGAACCAGGTGCTGGCCCGAATAATAATATTTTTTAATAAATTATTAACTTTATTGACTGCCATAAGCAGTCTTTGACTATAAATAGCGAAATATAACAACGACATGCCATGAAGTTGGCAGTCCTTTAATAACATTAAAGGACTGCCAACTTCACGGCATTGTTGAGAGTAGGGGTTCAGGGAACTGTTTCAGGTTTTTGAACCATGTCATATTTTTCCAACTAGAAAGTTCTTATGCACTGCAGCTTCATATGTCCCTTGCGAGTGTGTTTTTTAAAGCTTGCCACCCCAGCTGCCTCCCTGCCAGCGGCTCTGAAATCAGTAAATAGCTTTGTAAAATCGGACGTTAAGCGCATGAAGCTCCTTTTTCCGACAACATTGAATGCGGCACGACGTAACCGGACCATAGACTGTATAATCCAGATGCTTCTGAGAGGTGGGAAGTCAGAGAGAAGCCGACCTGCACATAGAAGGCAGGAGCACACCAGAAAAGAGGAAACTATGCCATCTTACAAAATAGAATATCATTTCTAGCTCAATGCTAATAGTTTTGAAACTATTTGAGGTGATAAAAACTGAAAAGCCCAAGAAGCAATTAGTGACAAAGTAATACAGGTGAAGAGAATGCGTGGAGTCAATTAGCAGCTGGGCTTGGGCACAGAATGACGGGAGACAGAAGGAAACAAAGGAATGAAAGAACTTTCAAAAATCCTAATTAAAAAAGAATAAGGACTGATTTAGAAATAACTAGAGATAACATATCTAAAAGAAACTCAAAGGAGCACTGAAGATCAGAGAGGAGAAACAGAACAGAAGGAAACAAAGACTAGAAAGAGAAGTAGGAAAACCATCTGAAAAATCATGTGTTTAGGATACCCAAAATGACAAGCTCCGGCGCTGGCTAAATTAACACTGAATGGACAAGCGAAGCTTTGATTTGGAGATAAAAATAATTTAGCAGGTCAGGTAAGATTTAGAGTAGGTATTAGATCAAATAAACTAGAGTGATGTACCTGTCTGAAAAACTCTTCCATCAGGCTGTGAGTCCAGTGATAATGAAGCGGCCAGGCTTTGGCAGGATGACTGATATCAGCTGCGTGAAGCATCAAGGATAAAACCTTCACTTTATCTATGCTGGAGAAAGACAACACAGATTTAGTACACCAGAAAAGACATTAACTATTTCTAAAAAAGTTTTATCCCTATATCACAGCTCAACCTAGGACACTATCAGCCAGGCTGCCATATGTTATGTAACAGCTAGGTCTTTTTTGGTATTTTCAGGGCTCTTCGCAGAGAGTAAAGCCAGCCTTAGGAACACAGGCAGAATCAGCATGCTGACAGCCTGATGACAGCATCTTCCCCAAAATCCCATCCAAGCGTGAGGTGAAAAGCGTGACAGCTGCCTCATTGCACCTCCTGCAGCACTGACCAACAGAGAGAGGCAGAAGTTGGACTGGTCAGACTCAGTACTATTCCTGTGAAACCCTGAACAGAGCCCCGGTATACTGAGACATACTGGCCAAGCTGGTCCTAGTCCAGCAGCCTGCAGGACCTTATGTCGGGCTGTTGCGCCAAACTCCCACTGTTTATCTAGTCATGTCCATCAGATGGACCAGACTCACACGTCTTCCAGGAAGTAGTGCTCACAACGAACAATTTAACTTTGGAAGTTTGTCTTTTAATGAATGTGATTTGGGTACTGAAGGAAAAGTGTTTGCTATGTTTTTTTTTGTATTTTTAAGCCTGTTTGTGTAGTATTCACAAGTCACTTCACACACTTCAGACTGCTTTACAAAGCTTTGCTGTGACAGCACACATGAAATTACAAAACTTTGGTTGCATACAAATAGCTTATGTCATGCAGGGGCAGTTATTGATATTAAAGTATGCTAAAGTTTTTTTGTTTTTTTTTTACAAAAACTGTTTCAAAGCAATTAATAATTTATCATACAATAGTTATGATTTAAATATCTTTTTACGTTGTGTAGGGGAAAGTGTAAAGCAACCAGAGGTTCTTTAGAAGCATGGCTCTTTGAGTAAGACAGTTCTGCCCATCCTTGCCTGTTCCTGCACAAGTAAAGGCTGGTGTGCTGTTACATTCGTCAAAAGAAACACAGAGTAGGCCATTTGGAAATTCAGAGGTCCCATGTTGTTCATGGATTCACCTATTCATAGATTTTGTAAGAAATCATATCTACATTGTTTAAAAGAAAATACAGCTTCAACAGCCAAAATCTCCAGGAGAAATGCTACTCGACAAGCTATTGACTGCCATTTGTAAAGTTGTCAATCCTGGAGGGCCTTTTATATTCCTTGACAATGACTAGTTATACCTTCAAGAGCAATGGTCCCCCACCCAGGTACTCCGGGCCAACTGTCCTAAATATTTTAGGTGTTTCACCACTCAAGCACACCTGACTCAGCTTGCATTATATAATATAAGACAGGCGTGCAGCTGTAGGGGAAACGCAAAAAAACAGCAGGATAGTGGGGTTTATGTGTTTGTGTTTAATTTGTTTATGCTAGAGTTCCAACTTGAAGTTCACTTTTTGTTGTACTCCCAGCTTGGAACTCTAAAAATCTGATTTAAATAGAATCCATCTCAAGGCCATGGGAAGCAGGGGTGCTGAGAGAGCTGTGGTTGACTGATGAAACGCATGCTTAAGATATGCCAAAAATATAAATGATAAAAAATGACAAATGTTCACTCTGTTGATAACTACACATGAGCATTCTAAAAAACATTGACTTGGATGTCAACAGAGGCATGTTCTCCATGCAGTACGTACCCATTTGTCTGTGTCAGGGCATTTCTCATGGTCTTGATCTGCTGAAAGTGACAGGACATGTCTGTGGACATCACCATCTCTATCACCAGAACCCTCAGTTCTCTGTAAAAAATAAACAAATTGAATCATTAAAGATCAAATGATGACACAAATACGTGTAAACATTCGTTGATCAGTTTCTGGCGTGTTATAGGTTGGTCGACAAATGCTTTGGAGACTATTTGCTACTGGTTCTCAAGCTTGGAACATGGTTTCATTGATAGCACAAAGAGCATTCAACTGCAAAAAAACACAGGTAAAAACAGCAACCAAAATTTTAATGAGTAAAACATTAGATTTCTTCATTGTTTTACATTTGAATGACAACTAGTTGCTCAATATCTGTGAGTAATGGTTCCCAAGCTTCCAATTTGTTTTTATACTATCTTAAACAGTAGTTTTGTAGCCATGTTGAAAGTCTTTTAAAGCAGGTTAGTGGTTTTTTCACAAATGTTCCCTATAGTTCCTGTGTAGAACCACCCATAGAACAGTAGAATGTCTAAATGCAAATTAAATTAGTATGAACAAGCAATTTGTATCTTGTAACAAATTGGTGACTGAAAAATTAAGGGAAATAACTTTTTACATCCTCCAACCAAAGCATAAACAGTACTCAAAATGAATTATCAGCATTAGTTATTAATCCAAAATAATGCATATTTTATAGTATTGTACAGAGATTCGGAAAGAAACAAGAAACAATAAGGATAATGTGTCAGGTTTGGGTTAAAGGAGGACCCAGATGCGGAGCGGCGTTTGTGGCTCTTACGGCCCATGTTTATTAATAGTCCCAAAAAGCAGACGAGAAGCACAGAGAACACAAGCACTAGGGGAGGTAACGACAACAACGACCCGACGAGGACAGACAGACACAGAAGGGCATATATACTGTGGGGAGGGTAATCAGGAAACGAAGAACACTTGGGAGCAGAGGCGGAAAACACAGGGAGGACTAATAGGACAACAGGTGAAACAAACTAGGACTAATTAACTCAAACAGACGGGGAGGAAACAGGGAGGAATAAACAACACAGACAGGGATGGATTATGACATAATGAGGAAATTTAGCATAACACAACTGAGGGATTTTTTTTTTATCTGAAGTATTTTTTTGGAAGGGGGAGAAGCTTTTTCTGAAGAAAGATGTCTAAATTCTAGCATATTTTGAAATGGGCCCATGACAAACATGTCATCCACTTATTTTAGCAGCAGTAGCATCCATCCATCCATTTTCTGAACCGCCTATTCCTCAAGGGGTCGTGGGGGGGTGGTGCCTATCTCCAGCTGTCAACGGGCGAGAGGCGAGGTACAGGTCGCCAGTCCATCACAGGGCCACACATAGAGACAGACAGGACAAACAACCATGCACGCAACCCTAAGAACAATTTAGAGTGATTCTTAACCTGACAGTCATGTTTTTGGACTGTGGGAGGAAGCCGGAGTACCAGGAGGGAACTCACTGTCTTAAAAATGATAGTTAAGAAGACAACAATCCATGAAATTAGAAGGTTACAGTTTTTTTCGATTGCTAAAACTCAAAAAGCAAAAATTAACACTACTTAATATTTCCTTATCATAATAGAACTCTGACTTTCCTTCTTTAGACTCTGATATCAATTTCACATTACCTTGCTGTCAGAACACAGCACACAATTTTTTAGCTTTACACACACTTCTCACATAAAATCTCAAAGCTTCAATCAACAACACACAAATATTCAAATCTCTAAACTTTCAGGTCTGGCGAGCAATTTGCAATCAAGGAATGCAGCAGCTTGTTCGCCCTGATCATCACATAGATAACCCACAGTAGGTAAACTATGTGATAATTTTAATTTGGGACAATGTAAGCTTCCATAAGGCTGCTCAGGTGCATGAATGGTTTCAGGACCACCCACGGTTTTCTGTTTTATACCTTCCACCTTATTTCCCCTTCCTCAATCCCATTGAGGAGTTTTTCTCAGCCTGGAGGTGGAAGGTGAATGAAAGAAACCCACAGAGCCAGGTCCCACTGCTTCAAGCCATGGAGGAGGCTTGTGGAGATGCAGGCTTTGAGGCCTGTCGGGGCTTCATGTGGCACTATAGGCAGTTTTTCCAGTATGGTTTGGACAAGGAGGACATCGCCTGCGATGTTGATGAGGCCCTCTGGCCAGACAGAGACCGGAGGCATGTTGCCTCATGATTATGCTTGAATAGGATGGGTGGGGGGTTAAAAATAAAATGTTTTGTCTCAAAATTTGTATGATTTCTAACGTTTGTCTATGAGAGAAGTGGGCATTGTAATTGATTCAGTGTGTTCCATTTCTATAATTGTGTTTTCAGTTTTGCTCTTCAGTGTTCTTTCCATGCTTGGTAGTGTTCAGCCAAAAGCTACTTGTGTTTATTCAATGCATGGTATGTGTGTGTCATGTGAAAATATGGCTGTGTTTACCAGATGAAAACACGTGTTCCATTTTGTTAACATGTTACGAGATTTGATGGCAGAGTTGTTTTGCAAAGGGATGCCAGGGTTTAGCAATTTGTGTTTGATGTTTGGGGTTTTGTGTGTGCAGTTTTGAAAAAAACATACAGTTTTGAAAAACGCATTTTAGCAATCGAAAAAAAAACTGTAAGGGCCACAAAATGCATATTAGAGAGTAATGGTGCATTCAAACCACACGCTTTTTCAGTGTCAAACAATGGTCACAAAGCAACTAGTTTGATATCTATACATTTTTAGGCTGAAGTTGGAAAGCACGTGGGGGGGGGGCCTTTCTCTGGCAGATGTTTTAAACACTAGTGGATCATGGTTAGCTAGACAATGCTGACATCGGGCGACGTCACTACAGTGAGAGGCTCTGATTGGTTGACGTGCCGCATCAAGAGAGTTAAGAGCATCAAAATTTCAGCTAGCTGAACTTCTGTGTTGCTGGCATTTGGCGCTTTAAAGCTTGAAACGCAGAAGTTCCAAAATTGACATGGACAAATGCAAAGAAACCATGGCAGAAAGATTGACGCCCCTCTGATGGCCTCAACCATAGACTATGCACTCTTGCGACTCTTGACGTTGACCTTTGGGGCCGTATGATTGCACCATAAGGTGCAATCATACGGCCAACAACAGCGCCAACAACAGCGCCATTTCACAACAGATGTCATCTCAAGGCACTTTACAAAAAGAGTTATTACAATACAATGTTTAGTGTAGAAATTACAGAACCACAGAAGATTGCGTCGTGGAATTCTCAGCAATCCCTTATACTGAGCAAGCATGCAGCAACAGTGGGAAGGAAAAACTCCCTTTTAACAGGAAGAAACCTCCGGCAGAACCAGGCTCAGCACAAGCGGTTATCTGCCGCGACCGTCTGTGGCTTGGAGAATACATAACAGAGACACAGAAAGAGCAATAGAACTGATGCCGAAGTTTGTTGCAGGACGTGGAGAATTTTCCATCACTGCAACGCCATCTTAGTCAGGGTCGTCAAGCAGGGCTAATCCGGAGCACCTACTATAATAGAAAACAGGTTAGTGCTTGAATTGACAGCACATCATGCAGTTGGGGAGAAGTAGAAGAGAAAGTAGGAACAGACCCTAATAATGTCCTCCAACAGCCTAGCCTAAAGCAGCATACCTACTAACATTAACCTGACTCCTAGCTACTAGGAGACCTGGCTACCAACACTCTATCTGAGTCCTCCTGATCGAGGCTCAGCCCGTGGACGGTGTAGGGCCGGTAACGGCCCCCGTCATGCCGGGGTCTTCTCGGAGTCGGGTTGTTTGAGAATGCAGCCCAAAGTGGGTGGTAAACTCCATCTAAGGCTAAATACCGGCACGAGACCGATAGTCGACAACTATCTTAAGGAAAATAGACAGAACTATCTTAAGGAAAAATAGACAGAACTGAGAGGACAGAGTTGAAGAGGGCGAGAAACGTTTAAGGGATAAACGGGTGGGGTCCGCACAGTCTGCCCGGGGGATTCAACCCGGCAGGTAATGGGCGGCCGCACTGTGCGGGAGGATCCCCTTGAGGGACCCCTCTCCGGCGCTGGCTGGCCCCCGTGGGGCGCATTTCTTCCGCGGCGGTAAGCCGCGACCGGCTCCGGATCTTTACCTGGCTTACATTAATCTATCTCTACCTAGCTACTCTACCTCTTCCTATCTCTTCCTAACTTTTGACACTCTGCCTGACTACTAACATTAACCTGTCTCTTCCTATCTACCTGTCTGACCTGACTCTAACTACCTATAAACATATCTCTAACTGTAAGCTTTGTCAAAGAGGAAAGTTTTTAGCCTAGTTTTAAAGATAGACAAATTGTCTGCTTCACGAACCAACCCTGGGAGCCGGTTCCATAGGAGGGGAGCCTGATAGCTGAAAGATCTGCCACCCATTCTACTTTTAGAAATCCTAGGAACTACCAGTAAACCTGCAGTCTGAGAGCGAAGGTCTCTGTTAGGAACATATGGAACAATCAGGTCTCTTATGTATGATGGAGCTAGATTATTAAGGGCTTTATATGTCAGAAGGAGGATCTTGAATTCTATTCTAGATTTTACTGGGAGCCAGATGAATTCTAAACACCTTGAAACCTGCTCAGTTAAATTCAAAATGAGGAGTGGGATGACAAATAGTTAACTGAATTGGCTCGCATTGCTTGTCTCAACAAATAAACCACACTGAAATTTAATGCAACGTTCACTTAACATTTATTGGCGATTTATATAAAATATAAAATTTCAACAGCCAGAAACCTATCCAAACATGTATCATTTTAATATATTTATTAGCATAACACTTAATCAGTTACTATGATTTGTTCTTTAAGTTGTCTTTATTATTGATTGACTAATAGACTATGCCTAAAAAACAACAAAATCATCCACAATTAATCCAACAAAAATAAAATACACATGGATGACACATCTTTGAAAATGCACAATAAATGTAATCTATTCTGAATACTTTAGCCTACTATACGTGGCATATGCCTCACAGACGTGTTTTCTGCATTCTTGTGTTCCTGCCGTGCTTTGCAGTGAGTGTTCTCTGTGCGAGACTGAGAATACCAGCTGCATTGTTTACAGTTTGCCTTGTGTTCGTCTTTACTGATCGTGTCCAGCCAAGAATGGGCCTCTTCCCACTAATCTATATCTCTGTAAGCGTTTATGGGACATTTCTAAAGGTACCCCATGGAAGCGCCAGTGTGTTGTGTGTGTGTGTGTGTGTCTGTGTGTGTCTACCTCATCAATTCTGTGCGCGCAACACGCGAGCCGCAAACGCAAACACTTTGCGGTCCCATTTGATCCCGCCGTCAGAACAGTTTTGCTGACTGTAGGGTGATTTTTATTTTATTTATTATATAGCTTACATAGTTAGAATAAAGCAGTATGAAGCCTATGACCGACACAAATAATATACATTTATGAAAATACGGAACAAATAGCGTCCCTTATTAGTTCAAAACAGGACGGCACATTTAATAGTCAAATATGGGACGATTCCGTATTTTAGGGGCCGGTTGGCAACCCTAAACCTAAACTAGAGTGATGTGTTCGACTTTACTGGTTTTACTGAGAACACGAGCAGTAGCATTCTGGATCAGCTGCAGCTGTCTGATTGATTTTTTAGGCAGACCTGTGAAGATATTGTTACAGTAATCTAGGTGGCTACATAAATGCATGGATGAGTTTTTCTAGGTTTCCTTGTGTCATTGGTCCTTTAATCCTATTATGTAGATATGAAGTTACGTACTTGCTACGCAAACTATGTAGTCTAAAGGTTAGCACGTTTGCATTTTGTAGGCGTGGCACTGGAATTTCTGCTGTGGCGGAGTGCCATGGTAACGTCTATAAACACCGCCCGGGTCTAATGCATCACCTGGCTTGAGAAAGCCATTCTCATAGAATTAGGTTTGGTCATTTTTTTCAGGTAGCACACATATTCTGAATACCTTTGTAAGAATTCAAATGAACCAAGTGAATCTAGATAATCTAGATTAATTTCAAGATTGTATATATATATATATATTTGAAAAGCATACGTGGAACGTCATAACCAAGTGGCTGGCATAGTATACAGAGACATCTGTGCAGAGTATGAGTTGGAAGCCCCAAGGTCAAGGTGGGAAACACCATCAAAGGTTGTGGACAGTGACCGAGCAAAGACTCTGCAAAGACATTCCGCATGCTCCTTTCCGCGCGGAATGTTCATGCGGGAAGCATAAACCAAGCTTTAGAGAGGAGCGAGAGAAGGCTTGAAAGGTGAAGGTGACATTAGTACCCGTGGTAATTGCAGCACTCGGGGCAGTGGCCCCCAAAATTGGAGGAATGGCTCCAGCAGATCCCTGGCTGTGACATCTCAGTCCGGAAAAGTGCAGTACTTGGAACAGCAAAGATACTGCGCCGGGACCCTCAGGCTCCCAGGCCTCTGGTAGAGGACCCAAACTTGGAATGAATGGGAGAAACTGCCCACGGTGCGCGAGAGGGGATTTTTTTATTTTTTTTTATCTGTGTGTTTGTGTATGTGTGTGCTAGAAATCTTTATTAGAGATTGTTTTGGGTTTTATTTACTGATGTTAATTTAAGTTGATGATACAAGAGAGGAACAAGAACAGAGAGAACACAAAGAAAACATCCCAGTCCGTTTTCACAGCTGCAGAATGGCAGAGAGGGAAAAAACCCCAACAACAGCCAAAAAAGGGAGCAACATTGACAAAACAAAACAAAAAATGTGGACTAAGAACTGCAGTACCACAACACACAACTTTCAATAAATAAATATAATGTCGATGAAAAGCTCACGGTATTGACTATTCAAGATATGTTGCTGATAACCTCAGTCCAAGAATATATCTATAAACACCGGAGTCCCCACACCTATGTGTGTATTTAAGCATGCTGGTTTATATAAGGTTTTTCCTTATGAGTGTTCAATAACTGGTCTGAGGAGCCACCAATCCGCCTCCCAGGAATTAACACAGACATAAAGGACATTGGAGCCACAGACATCCATAAGTATGGATGGGTACCGATATCCGGTGCCGTTACGGCATATATATATATATTTCATCTTTCTTTTTCAGTTTGTTAAATTTTTATTGATTTTTATTTTTACATTTATTTATTTTAATGTTAAATTGCTGCTATCTGCACCAAGGGAGTTGCTCTCCAATTTAGTTGTACTAATTACAATGATAATGAAAGGCTAATCTATTCTATTCTATCAATAAGCCTCTTCTTGATACATTGATATAACTTACCTACTGTTTTTCAACCACAATGAAAAATTTATTTTTTAATCCTTAGCTCTAACTGGCAGATTCAAATACAAACAATCATGCACAAGTAAATTTTTTCAAAGGGGTGCGTCTTTTCGTGGGGGGAAGGTGAAGGAGTGGATGGGTACCTAATCAGCTCCTTATGTTATTTATCATCTCATTTACACATGAATGAGAAGCTGTTGAACACAGAAAATGCAGACAAAGAAATGTCTATCACTTTAGCACCCCTATGTGCCGTAAATGGTGTATGTACATGGTTCAATAGTACAAGCAGGTGACCAAGCAAACCTCCAGTCTTCTTTGTTCAGGTTGACCAGGATGTTCATGTCCTCCTCAGCCATCAGCTTGTAGGCGGCACTGACGTGATGGTTTTCCAGGACTGACCTGTCATTGTACAGAATGGCCACCTCAGACCTGACAAATGGATAAAACTATTTAGACATCAGCCTCTAACCCAAATGCAATACATTTACATATTTGCTATAATTAAGATCCCAGGATGTGTTGTAACACCAAATTATTTTTTCCCACTGTTTTTTACGACGCGTCTTACCTTGTGTGGATATGGAAGTTATTTGTAGTTCCTGTGTGTTCAAAGTCATGGATTGCAGCAGCAAAAACCATGGCAAGGATCTCCAGCTCGCTGAGCCAATGCTACAAACATAGCACCCACACCCCCCCCACACACACACACACAGACACACACACACACACACACACAGTCATCCGACTGTATTAATGTACAAAATAATTACTGACAACATGACCATGAGTGTCAAAGCCTTTTTTCACATTGATATTTTTTTGTATCATTCTAACTGTGTAAAGCTCAAGTCTTTTTACTGAGGACACTCGTGTTGCTTCATTTTGAATTTTGTTCCACAAATAATGAACCAATCAATAAAGTTTGAGTGTTACCATCAGTCCAGTATGTAGCATCAGGAAGTGGGCGGTCTGGGTGACATCAGCAGCATGGATTAGGTTGTGGTAGGGATTCCTGTGTTTGCTGTAGCCATTCTCTAAAGCTTCAACAAACTGCACCAAAGCCTGCACAGGGATCTGAACACAGGATTCTGGCTAGTACAGGTACCATGTGTAATACCCTGTCAGCAGATTATTATCAGAGGCCTAAAACGCCCAGTCCTATATCTCAAAGTTCAAAGGTTCTTTCGGTTGTTTTAAAGGTTTTTGAAGGTTTTAGTTTTAAAGTGCTATAACATGTAGAAGTACCTTACACATAGTTAAATTTGTATGAATTGTTTTTTGTCTACAAAAAAAGTAATCCAGATCTTTTTCCAATAATTTTGTAATATTAAATATGCTTCACTTTCTTTCCTCAGAAAGACTTTGTGAACATCCTTAAAATTAAATTACTCTTGCTACTATTTGTTTTATAAAACATCTTATACCAACCCATAAATTTTAATTCCTCCAATGTTCGAAAACTCCCATGTGGAACTGATAAAAATATTAAACTGTCTGTACCCTAAACCTGTTGATGAGATCATATCGAGTCAGCAGTTCATAGACCAGGAACTTGAGTGCATGTTCTCCAGTGGCCTCATGGAAGGCAAAAACATCAAAGGACCACTGATCCACCTCCTGAAAGACAAAATATTCATGGAATCATCAAAAAGAATCTAAATAACAGAATGCTATAAAATGAAGTTGAGAGGTGTGTATTCAACGTAATGATACATTTCTTCACTAGGGGGCAGTATTATGTTTCTTCATGGAGAGAGGTAAAGTAGCAATTAAATTAATGACCGCAATTATTTATCAACACACAGTTATATTTGAAGGTGGTCCCTTCATAATTCATGCGTTTCAGGTATCCAGAATAACAAAGTAGACTAATTATCAAGCCAATTGAATTTTTTTAGCTTTGAACAGGAACCCTGAGGAAGGAACATATATCATACACCAATACATTTCACCAGGTTTTCTTATCCCATTTATTTCATTTATTTCTACGTTTATGCATCCATTTTTTTTCTGAATGCACATTTTTAGATTCTTCTGCTATTCCTCTCTTCAACAATCGTCCTGTTTACACAGTTTTATCTGTTTTCTCATAGTAATGTTATTCTTCCTTCTTGTTTTTTTTGTAAAAGCTACCTTTTCTTTTGTTTTTACATATCATCCAATCTCCAGCCATTTCTTTTCTACTCCCTGATCTTTTCTACATTATTTCATGTGACAGACAGCAGCAAATAATGAGGAAATGAAAGCAAAATTGTTTCTTACATTTTTCCCAGTCTTTTTACTAGGGAATGTGTCAAGATACTTAAATTTGAGAATTTTAACTTTCAGAGATTTAAGTTTGGTCCAGTGAAGAAAGAAATTATTGCTAGCTTGGAAGGAGAGGTTTTAAGATCTGTTTTTAATGTAAATACATGTTGTGACTTGTCATCCACTAATTGGGTAAAGAATTACGGAACAAAATATCAGATTGGCGTGTTTATTATATGGATGTTCCTATTTTCAGAAAGGTCACAAACATCATTGTGCATGATATCCAAGCTTTTCTTTAGACAATTGGAGTGGACACTCTTTATTTGGATGATCATTTCAATACGTACTTTATCAATGAGAGATTTTCTTTTTTTCCAATTAAGGGGTTGGTTTATTACAGACCATATGACAAACAGTTTTCAAATGAGATGTGGGAAAAAACATATATTGTGCCATATTGCCATGTTGTGTAACCTTCCTTGTGGTTATTTCAAAGCCAGCTGTTTTTTTATGTGGTGTGTTTCTTTGAAATTCAAGTTTATTTATTCTGCAATTTGTGTGGTTTCCTTTGTAAATTAGAGTGGCATTTCTGTGAGTGAAATTGGGGCTTAGGAACTCTGTTACGTTAAATGTAATACTTTACATAGTGTTAATATAATTTTATCCTTAATCAATGTTAAGAAAACACACAGATAGTGTTAACTTTTAACACTACACACTAGTGTTGATAAAGGTGAACCCTTATGTGTGTTCATTTTTAACTATTCAGTGTTGTTCTAACTTTGTCAGAGTTTAATTCAATTCAATTCAATTCAGTTTATTTATATAGCGCCATTTCACAACAGATGTCATCTCAAGGCACTTTACAAAAAGAGTTATTACAATAAAATGTTTAGGAAAATTACAGAACCACAGAAGATTGCGTCGTGGAATTCTCAGCAATCCCTCATACTGAGCAAGCATGCAGCGACAGTGGGAAGGAAAAACTCCCTTTTAACAGGAAGAAACCTCCGGCAGAACCAGGCTCAGCACAAGCGGTTATCTGCCGCGACCGTCTGTGGCTTGGAGAATACATAACAGAGACACAGAAAGAGCAATAGAACTGATGCACAAGTTTGTTGCAGGACGTGGAGAATTTTCCGTCACTGCAATGCCATCTTAGTCAGGGTCGTCAAGCAGGGCTAATCCGGAGCACCTACTATAATAGAAAACAGGTTAGTGCTTGAATTGACAGCACATCATGCAGTTGGGGAGAAGTAGGAGAGAAAGTAGGAACAGACCCTACAGACCTGGCTACCAACACTCTGTCTGAGTCCTCCTGACCCGTGGACGGTGTAGGGCCGGTAACGGCCCCCGTCATGCAGGGGTCTTCTCGGAGTCGGGTTGTTTGAGAATGCAGCCCAAAGTGGGTGGTAAACTCCATCTAAGGCTAAATACCGTCACGAGACCGATAGTCGACAACTATCTTAAGGAAAAATAGACAGAACTGAGAGGACAGAGTTGAAGAGGGCGAGAAACGTTTAAGAGATAAACGGGTGGGGTCCGCACAGTCCCTGAGTTTACTGTTTAACCCTTTCAAAAGTGGTATTTTTAACTCAAAATAGAGTGGACGAATATGGAGACTTTGAAAAGTATTAATTCAACTCCTATGAAGATGAATTAACACTTCTGAATATGCTGTGTGCCACTGATCCACTGTGGGATTGAGCTGTGGGACTGAGCTGTGTGGAGTTCATGGGCTAATGACTACTGATGCACACACATGCACACAAAGAGTCACACCCTTACACTTTCCTTTTCATCACTGCTTTACCTGTACCCCCAATCTCTCCTATCCACTCCAGGAAGCAGGTAGACGGTGCGCATTTGTTGCAGCACATCAGCTGTTGACTGGGTCCCCCCCCTATCCCTCCTGTTGTGTCATTGTAAATGTCTCCATATGTGCTTAAATGTTTAGGTGTTTTTTTTCGTCTTTCTATTAGCTCTATTCTGACTCTGGATTAAGGAATCAAAACACAGTTGAGCGTTTTTTTCCCCTCACCATGGACCCCTCCCTCCCTGACGTTTATCTGTTTCTGTGTGCAGTGCTGTGAGCGCTGTTCTCGTTGCTGCAAGCCCTTCAGTGCCCAGGATCTGTTTTTTTTTTGTTTTTTTTTGTTTATAATGATCTTGGACGGGTTCTACTGTAAACTGAAATTTCCCCTCGGGGATCAATAAAGTATCTTCGAATTGAATTGAATCCACAAAGCTTATATGGATATAATAGCAATTTGCATATACTCCAGAATGTTATGAACAGTAATCAGATGAATTGCATAGTCCTTCTTTGCCATGAAAATGCCACTGCAGTTCATTGCTATCATTAAAAGGACCTGCTGAGATCATTTCAGTAATCGTCTTGTTAACTCAGGTGAGAATGTTGATGAGCACAAGGCTGGAAATCATTATGTCAGGCTGATTGGGTTAGAATGGCAGACTTGGCATGTTAAAAGGAGGGTGATGCTTGAAATCATTGTTCTTCCATTGTTAACCATTGTGACCTGCAAAGAAACGCGTGCAGCCATCATTACGTTGCATAAAAATGGCTTCACAGGCAAGGATAATGTGGCTACTAAGATAGCACCAAAATCAACAATTTATAGGATTATCAAGAACTCAAGAACGAAAGAGGTTTAATTCTTGTAGGGAAGGCTTCAGGGCATCCAAGAAAGTCCAGCAAGCACCAAGATTGTCTCCTAAAGAGGATTCAGCTGCAGGATCGGAGTGCCTCCGGTGCAGAGCTTGCTCAGGAATGGCAGAAGGTAGGTATGAGCTCATTTGCACGCACAGTGAGGCGAAGACTTTTGGAAGATGGCCTGGTGTCAAGAAGGGCAGCAAAGAAGCCACTTCTCTCCAAAAAAAAACCCATCAGGGACAGATTGATGTTTTGCAGAAAGTATGGTAAATGAACTGCTGAGGACTGGGGCAAGGTCAGATTCTCCCATGAAGTCTATTTCTGATTGTTAGGGGCATCTGGAAAAAAGCTTGACTGGAGTCCTGTGTGTGTACAGTCCTGTGTCATGCCAACAGTAAAGCATCCTGAGACTGTTCATGTGTGGGGTGCTTCTCATCCAAGCAAGTGGGCTCACTTACAGTTTTACCCCAAAACACAGCCATGAATAAAGAATGGTACCAAAACACCCTTCAACAACAACTTCTTCCAACAACAGTTTGGTGAAGAACAATGCATTTTCCAGCACGATTGAGCACCATGCCATAAGGCAAAAGTGATAACTAAGTGGCTCATGGACCAAAATGTTGAAATTTTGGGTCCATGGCCTGCGAATTGCCCAGATCTTAATTCCATTGAGAACTTGTGGTCAATCCTCAAGAGGCGGGTGGACAAACAAAAATCCACAAATTCTGAGAAACTCCAAGAAGTGATTATGAAAGAATGGGTTGCTATCCGTCAGGATTTGGCCCAGAAATTAATTGAGAGCATGCCCGGTCAAATTACAGAGGTCTTGAAAAACAAGGGCCAACACTGCAAATACTGACTCTCTGCATAAATGTCATGTAATTGTCGATAAAAGCCTTTGAAACGTATGAAGTGCTTGTAATTATATTTCAGTACATCACAGAAACAACTGAAACAAAGATCTAAAAGCAGTTTAATAGCACACTTTGCGAAAACTAATGTCACTTTCAAAACTTTTGGCCACAGCATGGTTGTAATCATCATGTTTTTGGGTGATAGACCGAACTACGCTAAGCAACAGGATTGGGATTTTTTTGGGGATATTTATTATATAACCGAACCTTGTTATAAAATGCTTCAGAACTTTCTCCCTGACCTGTCCTTGCTGTGTTCTTCTGTCTTCATGATGATTCATGTCTTCTAACAATTTAAAGGTCAGTTTGTACATAAGTATGAAACCCATTAACAATGTCATCACCACTTAACACCAATGTAGAGAACATCTCTGCATTCAAACAAAAAAAAAACATGTTCAAATCATGAACCAATTAAGCTCCTCCTCTTGCTGACTCAATATATAATGCAGTTTTTTCTTCAGAAAGTATTCCGTCATTACGTCTAAACTGATCTAAAAGTTAACTCATCCCTCCTGTCAGGTGTTTTCCCACAAGATTTAAAAACAGCAGTTATCAAGCCACTACTAAAGAACAAAACATTATTGCAGAACTACAGGCCAATTTCTAACCTCCCATTCATCAGCAAGATTATTGAAAAAGCTTTGTTTTAACAGTTAAATAGTTTCCTAACAATGACCAACTGCTATGATGATTTTCGGTCGGGTTTCCATTCTGACCACAGCACTGAGATTGCCCTTGTCAAAGTTTTCAATGACAACCATATAAATACAGACTGTGGTAGAACCACAGTGCGGGTTCTGTTGGACCTCAGTACTGGTTCTGTTAGACTTCAGTCTAGGATTTAACACTGTTGATCATAAAATACTACTGGAACAACTGGAGAGCTGGGTTGGACTCTAGTACTGTACTTGGATGGTTTGTGTCTTACTTCAAGAACAGGAAATTATTTGTGTCAGTAGGCAAGGCAGTTTCATTTGTATAGCAGACTTTCAACAACAAGGTAATTCATGGTGCTTTACATTATTACATTAAAAACAGCAATTAAGAATAACACATGAAAAGCATGATTTACAAAAAGCATAAAAATGCAACATCAGAAAAAGGTTTAAAAAGCAGCAATTAATCCTAAAAGCATTGAAATTTAAAACTGCAATTAAGCATAAAACATTTAAAGCATAAAAACAGATAGAGACTCCATCCATCCATCCATCAGCTTCCGCTTATCCGGGTACGGGTCGCGGGGGCAGTAGCCTAAGCAAAGAGACCCAAACTTCCCGCTCCCTGGCCACTTGGGCCAGCTCCTCGGGAGGAATCCCGATCGTTCCCAGGCCAGCTGGGAGACATATTCCCTCCAGCGAGTCCTGGGTCTTCCCATGGGCCTCCTCCCGGTGGGACGTGCCCAGAACACCTCACCAGGGAGCATCCAGGAGGCATCCTGACCAGATGTCGAGCCACCTCAACTGGCTCCTCTCGAACAGATAGAAACTAACTGTCATAATTGTTTACTCAAAGGCAGCTTTAAACAGATGAGTTTTAAAGCAAGGGAATTTTATTTATATAGCACAATTTCAACACAAGGCAATTCAAGGTGCTTTAACTGATTAGAATTGGAACACAGCATAAATCCATTTGATGATCAAAATACAGGTAAACAATTACAATAAGACAATAGTCAGGACAATACAACAATGTAAGGACAAGCAGGTACAAACAGTTTTTACTCACTAACTGATCTAGCTGAAAAGCTCACAGTTCTTCCTTCCACTAACTGACCTTACTGAAAAAGCTCACAGTGTTTATTCACTAACTGATCTAGCTGAAAAGCTCCCAGTTCTTACTTCCACTAACTGATCTTGCTTAAAAAGCTCACAGTTCTTAAAATAAATAAATGAATAAATAAATAAAAAACACAAGAAAGCATTTACAGTAATCAAGACTATAATTTGTGTGAAAATTAAACACAAGCAAGTAAAAAACAGTTACTCATAGACAAGTTTAAAAAGGTACGTTGTTATTGTTTCTGGTATCAGATGTCTGATATGGTGAGATGAATTGGGGAGCCACAATGTTTATAACTCATGTTTGGGTGTGGAGTTAAAAGCAGGATTCCTTTTTTTTTCCCTGAGTCTGAAGGGCATCAGAAAACTCCCGGAATGATGAGCCTGTTATAGAGTTAGAAGTTGACGATGAGTTGGATCTGTTGCTAGTCTTTCTGGTAGCTGATGTGTTGATAGGATCTGCTGTCTTAGGGACCTTTTTCCTTAGAGTAGAATCTGCTTGTTCAGCTGCTGCTAGTAGAGTTGTTGGGGGGTGATGTAAGTCAGCTGGGGGTTGATATAAGTCAGCTGGCTGAGCTGATCTGTTTCCACATACAGGTGCTGAAACTCTTTGTTTCTTTTGAAGGTTATCTGACAGCGTTGTTGCACAGTCAGCTGGTATGACTCTGGTGGGCTTATCACTGACAGGTGTGAGGATGTCATGTTCTCTTTGTGTTACAGTAGTTTGGCATCAACCATGTGTCTCAGTTCGAGAACAGGGCGGTGAGTTCACATGAGTTGGCAAATTCCAGAGATAAAGCTTCTGACCTTTCTTATTGATATGACGTCCATCTTTTGTGAATAGATGTCTCCTTTCACAGAAAATCTTAAAATTACTTAATTGAATAGACCTTTCAGCACAGGCAGCTTTAACAAACCTGCTAGAAGACCTGATCCTGCTAAATTGTTCGTCTGATGGTGTTGCTGGAATCTGTCTAGATATGTGAAGTTCTACCTTGTTGTTGAAGTTCTGGAGTAAATCCAAGAAGTCTTTCTTTAGAATTTCCGTTTTCTTAAGAGAGATTTTAGCAGCTCCCACGTGGACAAGTTTTTCTAGCTCTGGGTTATTCTTAATAATCAATGGAATCTTTTCACAAAGTTCTCTGACTGTCATCTCTGGGCAATTAAAGACACTTGTATTGATGCATAGCTGTTCAATACCTTTGATCGATCCGTCAGGAATAATAGCAAGCATTTTCCCTTTCTTGCTGTTTTTTGTTCTCTTTGGTTTCTTGTTGGTGTTGGCAGACTGCCAGACTCAGGGAGCTGGGAGAGGTCAGCGCTGTTAATCTGTTCTTTAAAGGGATAATCAAAGTTGTTGGAGTTTCTATTGACGTTCCTTATTTTTCTTCTTGGGTGTTTATCCTCTGAGCACTGGCCGCTCTTGAGACGAGTGGAGGGGGTTCTTCCTGATATACGGCGTGTGTTCGGAGGGGTACTCTGTGTTGTTGGCATTGACCTGCCAGGTTGTTGTCGCATGTCATACTCAGAGTAGTATTGTTTTTCGCGTTTTCTTCAAGGCGTCAGATCTTTAATTCCATATCCTTCATCCTTTCGTTTGTTTTGGAGAGTGTAATCAGCGTAGAGAGAAAAAAATCATCCCAGGGAGGTCTTCCAGTATCCTTAGGGTGAAGAAATAAAATAGAAATAAAGAGGAAAGGGAGAGCAGAGGGGGGAAGAGAGCAGCAGTAGAGCAGGAGGAGAGGAAAAACACGTACTGCTCCTTCGACAGTCACATTCTTAAGTTTTGCTGTAATGCATCTCAGTTTTTCAGCAGCTTTGCAGTCGTCAGGAAGTTTGTTCCTGATAAGGGGCGCATAGAAACTGAAAGCTGCTTCTCTATGTTTGGTACGGCTTCTCAGGAGGTTCAGGTCTGAGCCCATCAGTACACCTACATTTGGCGCCTGGTCAGTAGGTTGTCTACAGAGATGTTGGAGATATTTAAACCTTTGATAATAAGTAAGTCTAGAGTGTTTCAATAAATACTTGTGGGATTGGTATTTACAAGAAGTGCATGCAATTTGTCTGGTTTATATCAACAGCAATTGTTGATGTGAACCATAGTGCTAGTCTAGTAGTAAACATTTCATCAGAATTAAGATAAATTACACAAGGACTGCATTCCGGGGTCCCTTCCATTTAATATCTACATGTTCCCACTAGCCAAGATTACAGCAACCAGAAATATTAGTTACCATAACTATGCAGATAATACTCAGCAACCCATTCAGAAGAAGGAGAAGCAGCTTTCAGTTTCTATGCTCCCCCCACTCATGTAAAGCACTTTGTCAGAGCCTGCAGGGCCCTGCCCCCGATCACCTATTGTCACCTGATCCGCCTTACCTCCAACCTATATAAGCCATCACTACTCCTCCCAGGTTGGCTATGAGATCTACAAAAACAGGCTAAACAAATATAACTCAACTTTGAAAAATGCAAGGGAATTCTTCTGTGATATCATTAACAGAAACATTAATAATGCTCTGACTTTATTCGCAACAGTTGAAAGGTTACGTACTGGGGTCATGTTATTGCTAACGACCTGTCTGATGACAAGGATATCTATCGGCAGCGTCTAAAGCTATATGCACAAGCAAACATGCTGTGTCATAAGTTTAGCATGTGTTCCTTATCTGTGAATATCTCGCTCTTTAGAGCGTATTGTACACCTTTGTATACTGCCCACCTGTGGTGTCGATATAAACAAGGCAATATTTAAAAACTCACAGTGGCTTATATTGACAGCATGAGGCTGCTACTGAGAGCTTCACGAAGTTCCATTGCAAGTTATACGTTTTTCATTGTCGGAGTACCTACCTGCCCTGCTGTTTTTTCGTAATATGATGTACAGATTTATGTGTAGGGCATCGGAGTCAGAAAATGACATAACAGTTGTTTTGGCAAATCCTGTTTGCAGCTCTGTCAGATTTTCTTCCAGACTGTGGAACCATTGGCCAACTTGTCTGTATGTTAAATGTTGATTCCTGGTAGTGTATATAAGTAAATGTTTTTTTCTTTACATTGATCTGTAGTTTTTTATTGTGATATGGATCCCCCTGGGTCTGAAGTAAAGTATTATTATTATTATTATTAACCAATCCAACAGTGACAGCAGCCCCTGAGCTACACTAGGGCATGTAGTGAATTCACCAACTTTTTCATTGAAAAGATTTCGGAAATTAGAAGATCAATCTGTAAAGCAGCACCATGTAAAAACAATGTAGGGAATTTTTTTGATTTCAAAAAACTAAATCAATCACACCTTGATGAAATTATTCAACAGCTAAGCTCCTCCTCTTGCTGCCTCAATATCTTACCCACACCTTTTTTTAAAGAAAGTTCTCTCTGTCATTAAGTCAGATCTGATGCAAATAATGAGCTCATCCCTCTTGTCAGGTGTCTTCCACCAGGCCTTCAAAACAACAGTCATCAAACCCTTATTCAAGAATAACAATCTAGAAAAGACATTGATGCAGAATAACAGGCCGGTAAGATTATCGAAAAAGATTGATACATTCCTTACAATGAACAACACCTCCGATAATTTTCAGTCTGGTTTCCGTGCCCATCACAGCACTAAGAGTGCCCTGTTAAAGTTTTCAATGACGTCTGCATAAATACAGATGCTGGCAGAACCACAATTCTGATGTTGCAATTCTGTTGGATCATAAAATGTTAGTGGAACGACTGGAGAGCTGGGTCGGACTCTCTGGTACAGCACTTCAATGGTTTGAGTCTTATCTCAAGAACAGGAAGTTCTTTATGTCCATCGGAAATTATTCATCAGAACAAACAGAAATCACATGTGGGGTGCCCCAGGGCTCCATCCTGGGACCCCTCCTGCTCAATATTTATATGCTCCCACTAGCCAAGATTATAGCAGCCAATCAGGTAAGTTTACCATAACTATGCAGACGACACTCAGCTGTACATTACATTGTCACCAGGTGACAATGCATTGCACAAATCAACGCCTGGATATTCCAAACTTTCTCCAGATAAACAGAAACAAAACAGAAATACTTTTTTTTGGATCTAAAGAGGAACAATCCAAAGTCAACACACAGCTTCAGCTAATACAACTACAAACTACAGATCAGGCTCGTAATCTAGGTGTAATAATGGACTCAGACCTGAACCTCCAGGGTCACATAAAGACAATAACAAAGTCAGCTTTCTATCACCTGAAGAAAACTACTACGATTAAAGGACTGATGTCACAACAGGACCTTGAAAAAAGGATTCATGTGTTCATCTTTAGTCGGATTTATTACTGCAACAGCATCCTCACAGGCCTACCTAAAAAGTATATCAGACAGCTGCAGCCCATGTTTTCACTAGAACCAGGAAAATAGATCACATCACCCCAGTTCTTAAGTACTTACAGTACACTGGCTCCCTGTAGTTCAGAGAATAAACTTTAAAATACTCCTACTAGTTTATAAATCACTGAACGGTTTAGCACCAAAGCATGTTGGAGGTCTGTTTTCACTATACCAACCCAGCAGACCACTCAGGTCCTCCAACTCTAACTTACTAAACATTCCTAAAATTAGGACTAAACAGGGAGAAGCAGCTTTCAGCTTCTTTGCTCCACAAATCTTTAACAAGCTTCCAGAAGAATACAAAAATACTGAATTGTTAGGCTCTTTTAAATCAAAGATGAAAACTCTACTATTCCGATCTGCCTTTGAGTCCTAAATTGCGTTTTTTGATCACTCAAGTGATCAAACAAGTTATTATTTTTATCCGATTGTGTTTTATCTTTTTTTAATCTACAGTGTATTCTTTTGCATACATTTGTTTCTTATACCTTACCTATATTGCTCTCGCACTTTGCTCCTTTGATTTTAGTAATGGATTCTCGTGCTTTTATTTGTTTTTAAATTTCATACTCTCACATAAATTTTATTTCATGCTTCAATTACTAAATGCATTTTCTAGTCATGATCTGTTTTAATTTTCATATTTTTATCATGTATTTGGTTTATTTACCATTGAATCATGTAAAGCACCTTAAATTGCCTTGCGTTGAAAGTTTGCTATATAAATAAAATTGCCTTGCCTTGCCTCACACAGTTCTGGATCACCTACTGGAATGTCTCTCCCCGATGTCCTGTCTTCGATATATTGTGTCCCATGTGTTGCTGTGTCACATTGAACCTGTGTTTTCTCACCTGCTAATCTGCGTCTGCACATGGGTCCTTCATTAACTCTTCAGCAACTCCTGACACACTTTGAATTATCTTGTTAAAAAAAGTGCTATACAAATAAAGTTTCCTTGCCTTTCCTTATATTCTCCTTTACAGAACAGCTGGATTTATGTTCTAATTAAATAGCGCACAAGTGTCATTTACTTAGTAAAAAAGTCACTTCTGATGTTGAAATTGATTTTAATTGATGGTTTCACAATAAAAGGGGATGAATATATTTGGAAGCCAGATATTTTTAGATTCAGATTTTAGATCTATTTTTTTTTTCTTTCTCTTAACAATTATGAATTACTGTGTTTATCTATCATAATTCCCTAAATATAAATATACATTTGTCACTGTAATGTGATAAAGTTAAAAGGTTAGTCATTTTTTTCAATAGCTTGGTACTTTACTAAAGTATTGTATCTTCTCCTAAATAATATTTCCCTCTCCCTTATTCTTACCTTATCTTCTGTGATGTGCCTTTCCTGCTCTCCTCTTCTGTTCCAGCTCTATGAATTTTACCTTTTTTTCTTTAATGATCACATCCATTTTCTATCAACTGTTGCAGTAGGCATAACTGATTCCCTGATTGTCACCATTATTTTTTTTTCTTCTCTTAACTGAACACAGGATAAAAAAAAGCCACATTCTGGCAGGGGGAGTGTACTTTTTACCTTTAGAGCCGTCAAAGCTGTGGGAGGGTAGGTCAGGCCAGCCATGTTGGAAGTCCGTCTGTACATCCTGTTTTCACACATACACAGAGATAAAAATATCACACCAATCTCACACATATAAATACAGGCAGCAGTATGCATATAGGCACCTCTCACAGAGACCCCCTCCTGATGCCCTCCTCCACAGTTTGAGTCCTGGATGGATTGTTTGTTGCCAAGGCAACACTGATCCAAACATATGCAAACATTCAGTGAACGGTTTGCTGCCTAGTTGCAGATATTTTTTGATTTCATGCGTCATTAGGCTACAATAGATGAAGTGATACGGCGTTCTTTCACTGCAACTCATTAGAAATAATGATATTGGAGCTCTAAGTTTCCCTATACCCTGCCCATCTGTTGCACACGCTAATCTTGTTATGCTTTTTATTCAACCTCATTTAATTTGAATTCAGATTTTTTTTTTACAGAGCCAATTCAAAAAATGTAATTTCAAGGCACTTTACAGTTCACTCCAATTCAATCATTAATACATTTCCATAAGTTTAAAAGTTTTACATCGACAATAAGGAAACCCAGCAGATTGCATCGAGTCAGTGACTTGCCGCATTTACTCTTGAACCAACATATAGAAACAGTAAACAGTTGCCTGCGTTCTCACATAATCATATTTGCTGTCAGCTGGATGCTCTGATTATTTTGAGGAAAATCTATGGCTGTTTCATCTTCATTATGCAGGTGCTCCCGATTTCTGATCAAGTTGAAAATGACTGAACAGGTTTATTTGAAAGTGTAATTTTGTTTGAAAGGAAAATCTGTCAGAATTTTTTCAAAAAGCGCAATTTTCCTACTGCATTTACATTCGAACATTTATTTCTATGAATGGATGTATTTAAACTTTTGAGAACTTATAAAGCTACTTATCCTACTAAAGAAGCCAAGCTCTCAGGGCAGCTGTGGCTACAATTGTAGTTTGCTTCCACCAGTGTGTGAATATCAGAGTGAATGAATAACAGAATTTTTACAGCGTCTTTGAGTGTCCAAAAAAAGCGCTATGTAAGTTTAATGTGGAAACGATGTTGATGGGGGCGTTGTTCGTCCCATCTTTTCCACAGGACATCTTTTCAGTCAAGGCAGCAATGTCCCAGGGAGCAACCGTCATTTTCAAAGAAGGTCAGAACAGACTTGTTCATAAGAACGGTGTAACATTTGACATCCATGTGTATGATAGACTGTTCTATTTAAGCACTGTTACAGATGTTGATCAATGTCACGGATGTTATGATATCCAAACATGGCATGAAATTCTCGGTCACTGTAATTATGAGGATGTGTTGAAGTTGGAAAATGTTACTAAGGGGATACAAATCAAAGGCAGAACTGAATTGTCTAATCTTAATTGTGAAGTGTGCACACAGGGTAAATTTGTTCAGAGTAGGAACAGGGAGGCAGAGGAAAAAGCAAAAGTTCCCCTTGGACTTGTGCACACAGACTTAGCTGGACCTATGGAGCCGATGGCAAAAGATGGTCTTAGATATATTTTGGGATTTACTGATGATTATTCAGGTGCAATATTTAAATATTTCTTGAAAGCTAAGAGTGATACAGTCAAAGGAACAGAGAAGTTCATTGCTGATGTTTCACCTTATGGTAAAATAAAATGTATGAGATCAGATAATGGTACCAAGTTTACATCCAGGGAATTTCAGTCCCTGCTCAGTAAAAATGCAATTAGACACGAAACCTCAGCTCCCTATTCACCACATCAGAATGGGACAGCTGAGAGGAGCTGGAGAACTTTGCTTGACATGGGAAGGTGTATGTTAATCGAGAGTAGCTTACCCAAAATGTTATGGACTTATGCAATCTAGACTGCTGCTGTTTTTCCTAATAGATGTTCTAACAGATGTGTAGGACAGACCCCATACTACATGCTGACTGGAAAGAAGCCTGATCTTTCAAGAATGAAAATATTTGGGTCATGGTGCTATGTATACAAACAGAACAAGAAAAAGTTGGACTCTCGATGTGAAAAAGGCATTTTCATTGGTTATGACAAGATTATATAGATATGCATATGTAGATATTCAGGGCTATGCATATTTCTATCAGACTCACGGAAAGTGATCAAAAGCGGGTTGATGGAGTTTTTCACAAAGAGCGCGACAGAATGCCACACTCAGACAGATCAGTTAATGTGTGAAGAAGATGTGCATAGGAAGAGAGCTGAAACCCACCTAAGAAAATCTGTGATAACAGAATTAATACCCCAGGAAATAAAAACGGAAACGTGTGACTCAAGCCTCAACACAGGTGAAAGGGTTAGTGTTGAGAGCAGGCGTTATCAACAGAGAGAGAGGAGGCCTCCACAGTATTTGAGGGATTATGATTATGGAATAAATTGTGATGAAGACCATGCACCAACCAGCATTGATTATTGTTATAGAGTTGCATGTGATGTACACCACACTCTAAAGGAGGCTATGAGCTCACCAGAGCCGGAACTGTGAAATAAGGCCATGCAGCAGGAGATGAATTCTCTTAAGGAGAATGATACGTTTACCCTTACAACACTGCCTGAAGGTAAAAATATAGTGGGGGGCAGATGGGTCTACACAGTCAAAGAAAACACAGTTGGAACAACATACAAAGCACGGTATGTGGCTAAAGGCTATAGTCAAGTTGCAGGCATTGATTATAATGAAACTTTTTCTCACTTTCAGTGTCCACATGAATATTAAAATCCCCTACTATAATTACCTGGTCAGTGTTTAGAAGTAAATCAGATAAAAAATCTGAGATCTGGTCCAAGAATTGATAGTAAGGGCCTGGTGGACGATACAAAACCCCAAACAAAAGTGGTTTTAATGTTTTGCAAAATTACAAAATCCTCCTGCTGCAGCCAGGTTTCTCATAGGCAAAATAGATCGATTTTATTATCACATATCAAGTCATTTACTAATAAAGTTTTTTGAGGAGAGGGATCTTATGTTTAGTAAACCACATCTAATTACTCTATTTTCTTGTTTGGTCCGATTCGTATTTATTTTAATGAGATTTTCACAGTTTGCTTTTGTCAGGTTAACTTTTAGTCTATTTGATTTTGGCCGTGGGCAAGACACTGTCTCAATGGGGTATTGAGTGGGTAACAGTACAGAAGTTGCAGAGAGGTGGGTTAAACTACGATTCTGCTTCCTGGTCTGGACCCTGGTTTGTCAGTGTTTAGAAGGACTAATACATTTATCCAGATTCCTAGAAAGAAGAGCTGCTCCATCCCAAGTGGGATGTATGCCATCTCTACGGATCAGACCAGGTTTTCCCCAAAAGTTTTCCAATTATCAAGGTAGCCCACGTTCTTTGCGGGACACCACTCAGACAACCATCGATGAAATGACAGCATCCGGCTCAACATGTCGTCACTGGTCCGATCGGGCAGGGGTCCAGAAAAGATTACACAGTCCGACATTTTTTTAGCAAGCTTACACACCGAAGCAACACTAATTTTAGTGACCTCCGATTGGCGTAACCGGCTGTCACTTCTGCCAGCATGAATAACATTCTTACTGTATTTACGCTTATCCTTAGTCAGCAGTTTCAGGTGAGATCTTATGTCGCCTGTTCTGGCCCCTGGAAAACATTTGACTATGGTCGCTGGTGTCTCTAAAGCCACGTTTCGGACTATGGAAATGCCAATTACCAGAGTCTGTTCCTCAGTGGGTGCGTCACTGAGTGGGGAAAATCTGTTAGAAACGCGGACAGGTTGGTGGTTCCCTTTGGGCTGGGAACTATGCTTTCTATGTACCGTCACCCAGTCGGCCTGAGATCCCAGCTGCGTGGGTTCTGTTGGTTCCGCACTGGCTAACGGGCCTCGGCTATTTACTGGATTCTCAACAGCGCGGAGCCCTGCCTCTAACTCTAAAACCCTCGTCTCCAAAACTAACAAAATGCTACATTTATTACACTTACCATTATCACTAAAGAAGGCGGGGGAGTAACTAAACATCTTACACAGAGAGCAGGAGAGAGGGGAATGAGAGATGGAAGCCATAGCTGCTACGAAGCTAAGCTAACGAATTAGCGAGACCCGATCACACCGAGAACAACCGCGTAAAACACAAATGGTTCCTAAAACGTAAAGTACACCAACTAGAAATAAGTGTAGTAGTGTGCTTGTGTGTTAAAAATAACTTAGAAAGACCTCAACACAGAGAAAAACAGATCAATTGAAGAGAATCTGAGCACCAAGCAGCTCTGCGGAGCTCTGCGGAGCTCAGCAGTGACAACCGGAAGTGATGCAGCAAGTGTTGCAATATTCACAATCCGTCCACCAACAAAAGATTTTCTCTGAAATTCAGTAACAGTTGATCCTGAGAGGGAGGATTTTCAGTGACTGAATCTGTTCCAGGCAGACCCTGACAGTTTCAATGTCTGTAAACTGTCAACACTTTTCTGAACCAAAGAACCAACACTGGGTAGCTGCTAAGCATGTATTGCGATATTTAAAGGGAACTAAGAACAAGGAATTGTGTTATAGGAGAAATTATGTAAATCTTAATTTCTTTGCATTTAGTGATGCTGATTGGGCAGCAGGCCAAAATGATAGAAGAAGTACAACTGGCTACTGTTTTAGTTTGTCTGCCACTGGTCCTATCATTTCTTGGAGGTCTAACCCCTAATTTACACCCGGAGTGTCTGGAGGGCGTCACAGCAGTGGCGTGGTTTTGTTTCCTCCTCCACGGCGTGCAATCCCTACCGGGAGCGTCTATGAAGTGGTACAGCAGGAGTGCGGCCCTCGCAGAGCTCACAAAATCACGCGAGAATTGCGAGATCTCGCGTGATTTCGTCCTAACGGCCGGTATGGAAAATGGAAGTAAGTTAATGATTTTCTCTTTTAGTTTTTAATTGTTTAAAGTCCGATCAGGGACATATGGTTAATGTAAATACAATCATATTAAAAACGACTTTTTTTCTATGTTTTAAAAATAGCATCTGTTTGTAGAAGCAGAGCACTAGCTCTGCTCCTCTTCCTTCGCCTGCAAAGAGGCAGGAGGGGAGGGACGCGGATTTCTCAATATTGTGCAGTGTATTTAAAATACTTATTTTGGCCTGTTTCCTCTGGACGTTATCCAGCCTGTGCAGAATTGGCACAAGACTGAGTGCAAAGTAATATGACTCATCCAGGGCATCTTTGGGCTTGTGTGGTTCGGGTGGTGGTGCCTTTAACATGGAGACCAGTTGTTCCTTAAAGCCAGGTGTTGATCCAGGGTTTCTTCTTCAGTCGGTGGTGCTACGTGGCCTTGACATCCCTTCCCTGTGGCTTCGGGACCTAGCCAATACTCTTTCAGCAGAGGTTGATGCTGCTGACTGGAGTGGGACTGGCGATGATGTCTGTCGTGAAATCAGTGGTGTAGTGGGTGAAATCCTGACTCTGATGATGGAGTATCGGATCGCTCCTTCTCCACATCAGCAGATGCTGGTTGCCGCAAGTTGCCTCTTGCACTATGACAAAATTTATTTCAGATATCAACATAAGCAAAATAGGATAACATTGTTTTAATTTAATTACCAGATTTATAAACAATTTGTACCGTGCTGCAGTGATTACAAATGTGATTGTGATATGATTAACATCTTTAATAGGTGTCACTTCTAAAAACGGTTAGGGTTATTGTTAACTTTTCCTTTCATTTTGACCTGATTTTCCCCACTCAGTGATAAAAGGTTTTTATTGTTAAGTTCACATGCTCTGAACACTTCACACATACCTTCTTGGCTGCAGATGTGGTTGAAGGAAGGACATAATTTCAGCATATTTCCATTCCCTCTGTGTCCCAACAGCTGACCCGCTGGGCAAAGTACTTTTCTTCTTGCTTTTAACATAAGCATCTTGCAGTGTTTTCCATCTGGCTTTGCACAGTTCAACTACAAACAAAGACACGTGTTAACATATTTTGAAATGTTTCTTATCCCCTTCTTTGCTTTTACAGGTACTTGGCCTCGGGGGACTCACTGATTAGCCTTGCTTTTAGCTATTCCCTAGGACAGTTGCAAACTCGGTCCACATGGTGTTTGCAGCAATTGTTAAAAGTAATGATAGAGAGATTCCTACCCATTCCTAAAGCAAACACATGGAAAGAGATGGAAAAAGGCTTCTGGGAAAAGTGGAACTTTCTAAACTGCCTGGGGGCTATCAATGGAAAGCATGTAGCTGTTCAAGCACCACAAAGGTCTGGGAGTCAGTACTTCAATTATAAAAATACATTTTCCATAGTGCTAAAGAAGGCAGATTCCAGGTGATTCAGGTTGGAGATTTCGGAAGAACCAGCGATGGCATTGTCTATGCTAGATCTGACTTGGGAAGAGGTATGGAGGAAGGAACTCTGTATGTGCCACCCAGTGCCCCTCTACCTGGTGCCCCCCACCTTGGTGACATCCCGTTTGCCATGGTGGGTGACGCAGCCTTCCCACTCAAGACATATCTCATGAGGCCTTACCCCGGACAAAATCTAACTCAAGAGAGGAAGGTATTCAACTACAGACTCTCCAGAGCAAGGATGGTGGTCGAGAATGCATTTGGCATCTTGGCCTCCAGGTGGCGGATTTTTTATTGAAAAATAAATCTACTCCCACAACACGTAGACAGTGTTGTAATAGAAGCCTGCATCCTACACAACATCCTGCTTTCCCTGACAGACAACGTGAGGATGCTAAATGAAGCAGAGCGGGAAGGGCAAAGGATGGCCCCTGTTCGAAACATGGGTGGCAACAGAGCTGGAAGAGCAGCCTGTGATGTCAGGGAGGTTTTGAACACCTTCTTCAATTCACCTGAAGGCCGTGTGTCCTGGCAGAACCAGATGGTTTGAAGCTGGGTCCATCTGAAGTTTATTGTGGACTATTATCCTAAAACCCTTTGTACATATTGTAAATAGTTTTGTCACTTTGGTATTGTATTACTGGTTAACATGCTATTCAGTTAACACTGTCAATTATATTCTTTTTTTTATGAAACTGTGGTAAATTTTGGTGTACTTTATTAAATTAAACATTGTTCTGAGATAGGTATAAAAACCTGTGGCGGCCTTCTGTTGATCCCCCTCTTTACCTTAGCATAACTACAGGCAGAGATGGCAAGTTCAATAAAAAATGAATTGTAAACGAGTAATTTCAGCAACAACATACACAACTTTTTTAACATGTTTGAAAAACAGATTTCTGGTCCATGTGTAGTTTATTTCCAAAACAATTTCTCTCTCTGGGACAAATAAACACATTCTTGATTCTTGAATTTCAATAGAATTTAAGTAACTTCTTTCAAAAAGGTATCTAAGACGTAGTATTAAGGCCATAAAACTCAGAAATTCTAACTAAACTAAAAAAAATTGTAATTTAAGACAGACATTTTTGCAATCTAAACTATACTTTTTCTGATAAATGTAAGAGTATTTTTCTTGCTATTTCTGACCTCTTTCAGAAAATTTTAGTTTAGGTAGTGTGGTAATTCTGTAAACTTTTATCATTCAGAAAGTAAAAGTCTGTTTTAATTAGCTTGCATGATAGTAAAGAAATGTTTTGTCGAGCATTGTTTATGCAGGAAAGCTTTTAAGTCATAAAACTCTGGGGTGAGTTTAAATTGCAAAGCTGTAAAAGCAGGATGTTTAGATAAGAAACTGGGAGAAAAGTTTTAGAGAAGCAGATAGCCATTTAACCATAATTTTTTATAATGAACCTTTGACCCAGAACAGAGACACCCTTCTTCGGACTGCATAATTCTCTGACAGCAAATCATGGCTAAGAGACTGTTTGGAAGTGATCTGATTGGAGTAAGATTGGAGAGATTATAAGCGCCCAGAGGCCCACTTGTCTATAAAACTGTGAAATAAAGATCAGTTAATGGTTCAGATTTCTTTAAGTCTGGACCACAGAGGAACTGACGGGGGCAAAATTCCTCTGTAAAACTGCAATTTGTTAATCTGTTCAAAATAAATGTTAAACTGGAAATTGGCTCCATTTTGTCTCTGCTTGAACATGCATTGAATTACTTATGATAATTATTTAATTCAACAACAATTTGGTGACCTCGACGTGTGCAGGGTTTTTGGACCGAACTCCAGTTATTTTTTAAGTTAATTAACGGACATGTATTTGCTCTATTGACAATCTGCGCAGAGCTGCGTAGTTTTTTAATTCTATTGATTGGTTAATCTAACATTGGGTAATGTTGTCATGCAAGTTAAATATGTTTTTTGTTTTTGTTTTGAGCAGATTGACTGTTGCAAGCCCGTGGTTGAAGCGGCTCCATTGTATGTGTCTCTCTTCTGAGCAGGACTGCGACCTGCTTTGCACTCCGCAGAGAAACACCGGTGCCTGCTGGGAGATGGAGTTTCTTACTCTTTTCTCCGGGGGGGGACGGAGAGGACAATGGAGCAGATGGACCGGATGGTGCGGTCTCTTCAACGACTCAAATCGGAGCCACACGTGCGGATCGATACTCGACGAGTTGGCCACTCTACCCAGATAAGGACGCTTTTCTGGACGCTCCCAGGCTACGAGCGACATAGCAGCAGGAAGGGCCTGGGTCGCCCTCTTTTAAGTCTATCGAATTACCTGGGAGAGGGGCTGCGTATAATTCCAGACGCGTGGCTGAGCACCACGAACGGGATTGTGTTAATGGTCCGGCATTGGTTTGTTGGTGAGCTCCGACGAGGTTAGTGTTTTAAATTCTGCTTGTACAAGTGTGTGTCTGTATGTGTGTGTGTGAGATGTTTTTTTACGCAGGCGCTTGGCGAGAAGTGCTGGTGATGTTGCGTTCTGGGTTAAAATGTTATAGTATAAATAATGAACTCGAGTATAATAAATAAATTAACATAGATAAATAAATATATAACTGAATATGATGGATAACTGAAATTAAATATCTATAAGAATTAGTTGTGAACATTTACGACAGGCCATCAGAGCGGCCGCCCTAAGCTAGGAGCTAATTCTGTCTGAGTTGTTTGGTTGATAGCACGGCTAACATACGATAGCTGTGCCTATATGTTTTGATAAATAAATTAGTGGTAATAGGCGGTTTTCTGCCATCTGTTCGAGTCTTTTGAGGGGTTTTCTGGAAGCCGGCGCCAGGAAATTTCTCAAAGCGGACTACGAAACTTGTAACAGACTGGTCTGAAACCTCCGCTATAAAATAATTAATTAGGTCTAAAAGCCACAGCTTATAATGTTGTGTTTTTTTTTGTTAATGGTTTTGGGCTGTAACGGACGTAGTTGAATCGGTGTTTGCTGTGCGGGACGGCTAAAATTGGAAAAATATGTTTCAGTCCGCGTGGACGAACAGGAGGATGTTTTGTTCGTGCCGAATTAAAGTTTGGTACAGTGGTATAAATTGTGCGGATTAAGTCCTGGTATTGCGGTAAGTCATCTTCTAAAGTGTGTGTTGTGATTTTTTGGAGTGTTTTCGCCGTACGTTTTTGTGCTGTTTTAGCTTTCGTTTCACAGAGAACGCTAACGGTAGCACGTTGCTATAGGCTGTTGTGCTAAGGTAGCGGTGGTGGCTAACTGCATGTTCTATGTGTTGCAAGCTGAAAGTTGATTTTGGATGGAAAGTGATTACAGACTCCTGCAGACGATTGTCTTGTTAAGACTTAAACGAATTTGGATTTTGTTAAATTTTTCTGGTTAATTAGGATGTAAAACGGCCTCGGGAAAACTGCTCAGATAACTTTTGGTTGCTACTCCCTTTCGGCAATGGTTTAGCACATTTCTACGAAGGGCAATTTTTTACGGTGTTTCATGTTTAACTGAACTGTTACGGTACGGAGATTACAGATTAACAAGTACATGCTGAATTTGGTTAACTGGTTTTACGAGGAGAGCATGTAAATTTATTTGGGATAATTATGCATGTTACAATCAAACGAAAATGATTAAGAACAGTTACTCATGAGTCGATTCTGACTTGGTGTAGTTTTAATTTTTGATTTCATCTTTAAAATTAAAAAGAGGGAGTTTATAGTCAAAATAAAAGATGCATTTTTGAATCTTTAAACAGGTGGATTTTTTGCTTTTTTGATTGATTTAAGCAGGAGTTGTTAAGTTGGCCTAAATAAAGATAAAGCTATAAGTAGTAATTATAAGCATTTAACGAAAAGCAAACAGTATTAATTGGAAAGCAACAAACTGGTTTAAATTATTTTAATAAGCACCGTGTTGAATGGTACAGAAAATGAGTCTGTGATTTAAATAAGTATCATTTATGCTAAAATTATGTTTGGCTTATTTCTGATGGCTCTATAGACTTTAGAAATATAGCTTGGTCTCTGAATGAATGACCTAAAGGAGACTGGTGTTAAATTATTTACACAATTGAACATTCTTAAGGATTTTCTGGACACAAAATGCTTATTGGATGTATCAAATTTCAACTGGGGCTCAAGAAGTAACCCAGCATATTTCAATTCCGTTACAAATTAAATGTTTTTATCATGCAAAACAACACTTATCATAGTGATAGTTTATAAACTAGTGGGATTTGAATGTTTGGTTTTAAAAAAGAAAACATTGAAACACAGAGTCATCTTTAAGTAATCAGTTTGTTTTTTAACAGACTGGGGATAAATTTGGAATTGGTCTAAGGATTGAAAGTAACAATTAAAGTCTTAGGTAGATTTATTTAAGAACAAATAATGAATGTGACCGAAATGATGGTTTAATTTGAAAGTAAGAAGTAAATTCTAAATTCATTTATTCTGATGGTGTAGAGGCAAAATGTGACTGGACCAGCTACATTGAAGTAATTTTTACCATATATTTGAATGCACATTTTGTCTTGACAAATAAGAATCGGTTTTGGGTTTGAAATTTAAGATTAATCTTTCAGATGTTCTTAAGCTAGTTTATTTGATGCTGAGAGTAAATTTACAGGTCCTAAAACATTTTGGAATAGATCTGATCCTAGAATAATGACATAATATATCATTTGATTAGTGGGGACTCTGTAACTGACAATTTATTTAGATTTTTGAGTTTATTTTCTTTATTTTTTCTTATTTTTATTTTTTGTTTTTTCCTCTTTCTCTCTCAAAATTTATATATTTGGTTCGATTTGGATTATGACCCAGATTTTTGAACTGCGGTCTGTTTATTAATTAGAACTTTGGAAAATGTTAATTTGGGAAGCTGGATTAAAGAAAACGTGATTCAGTGGTAATGTATTTGATGTCTCTAGAAGCTTCAATTTAATTTGGTGTTTATCATTGGAGAAAAGAAAATAAAAAAGAAGCCTGAGAGGAAAAGAGGGATACTGAAAAGAAAAATGCTGGTTTTTATTTTTTATTTTATTGCGACTAGTTTTTGTTTAGAGAAATTTCATCTCTTGAACCTCTTTTATTGAATTTTTTTGTTTTGTTTTGTTTGACTGCTGAGGGGAATTAGACTATTGTGTATCCTACGAAAATTTAAGAGGAGTTTTAGTTGAAAAAATCACTTTGACTATGTTCAGTTCCCTTCACAGAATCGGACAGATGTTTTTGAAGTATGAAAAGTTTTCATTGTTTACAATCAAGAATATTTGGGCAAGTGACCACATTTGGGTTTGTTTAAAGAGGAATCATATAAGCAAAAGTACTTTGAATGGATATTGGATTGTGTTAAAAAAAAATATATACTTTAGGTTTGGCAAATATTTATAGGGAAGTTGTTTTGTCAGTGATTTAAATCTTGGATTTTTCTTTAGAAATATAGATAGACTTTGAAGTATAGCAAACTGAAGACTGTTTTTGTAAACTATGTTGTGTTATCAGTGAGTACTCGTCTCTGGTTTTGTTTTAAACATTTGATGTTTTTAACCTTTTTCAACATCAACAACAGTTATCTCAATGTAAGTAGCATACTTATATTAGCAGAAATTATTAATTGATTAAAGGGACAGAGTCGGGGAAAAGTGGTGTTAAGTCTGATTACAAAGGGGTTTAGTTCAATATGAGCTATTCGTCTCAACCTCAGTGAAGCGAAACCAGGAGAGCCACTTTTCCATAGCGACTTTTTAAAAAAAGGGATAGAACCTTTGCAGATGGTTATTGCCTTTATTTTTGTTATTGCAATGTTTTAGTGGTGTATTAGCAATATCTAACAGAAAAAATCCAGCCTTTTTGTTTGTTTCTTTTTTGATTTAATTTTGTTTTTCTAAGAACTAAGTGTGTTGATGAGATATTGCGATGCTCCATCTTTATAAATGTTTAATTTACACATGAGATGAAAGAGACATTTATCAAATTGAAAAAATTAAGAAAGGCATTGCATTGATGAAATATAGAATATAAATTGGATGAAAAATGAAGGAATCATTAATTAAAATACGCAGGGGAAGTATTAGAACAACAGTTTAATTAGACGTATAAGGATTGATTATTATTCCTGGTGGAGAGAGCAAACCTGTTGATTGGTATATTTTTACCAGAATTAATATTGAAGAAATTATTACTAGTATAACTGAATGAAGTAAAATTAAAATGGAGCCCACATAGGCAGTCTGAGTGTGGAAGATATTTAAATTCAGCATTCAAGGAAGGAGACTAATGAATATGAAAGTAAAATGTTTGAATGTAACTTGATTTGAATGAGCTGAAAGGAGGGACTGTCTGTTTTTTTTTCTTACTCTAATTATATATTTTTTCTCTTTTTCTCATCTGGCTGCAGAAATACCCCTCAGATAAACATTCTTGAGATGGAATTTATGATCCTGGGGAGATGAGATGGGTGGGGGTGCGTGGGCTGATGACGGATAGTGCCAGGCGCCCGCCGTAACGGCCACAGAGAGAAACATCTTTACGACCAGCGCAGAATTACGACTCTCTTGTGCTCTGCTCCAACACAGGGAGGCACAGGTGACTGTATATTTTCAGGGGTGAGCTGGAGGCCACCCTAGGGGGGAGCACGTTTCCTCATGCTGAGCTGAACTTTCAAGGACAATGTGTGAATTCACTTGGCTGGCGTGAGATGGACAGTTTCTGCTGAAGAAGTGATGATCAAAGACTGTTGATTCAATGTCACTGTTGCTGAATTAACCACAAGAGTTTCTGTTTGTCTGATCGAAGGTGGCCGCGGTTCTACATATTTTGATAACCCCATGTCTTCCCCAGGATTATCTCCGGGTAAAATACCACCATTTACCGGGAACAAAATTTGGCAGAAAAAATTGGGCCGATAGCAGGGGGTTGCTGGCTGGTGAGAGAGAAAAAACATTTTTTTTTTTTTCTTTCTTTTACGTTTTCATCCACAGGGATGTACTGAATTTAAGAAAGGATATATTGTAATGGAACAGACATAAGTGTCTTAAACTGGATAAATAAAATAAGTAAATTTAAGAATCAATTTGGGTAAACAAGCAAATGGATAGTAATCAGTTGAACTGTACACAAAAAGTAAACTCTTGAGCCTGCTCTTGTTTTTAAATCCATTAATGAGGGAGGTGTTTTTGGTTTAGTTTTTAGGAAAAACAACGGTGTGTCAAAATAATGTGGATTTGCTCTTTCCCCAGGGATTATTTTTAATTAGATGGGTGAAATAATTTCTTGGCACAATGCAGTTGAATTAGATTGAAAAGGAGTGATCACAAGACCGGATCAAAAAACTGTCTTTTTTAGATGTTTACAAGCTTATGCCCCCAGGATTATCTCCAGGATTCAGCAGCACGTGAGGAGCACACAGTCTCCTCTGGTCACAGCTGACTACAGCTGCTGAAGGGGTCCAAGGTACAGCTCCAGGTCGAAGGCGTGAGGAGTCCAGTGGTTCAGCAAAGTTCCAGATGACAGCTGGGAACACACACAAAGTGCAGCTCCACGCCAACGACGAACCTGTTCGGATTCTGCCTAAGGAGGGTCGTGAAGGGTTTGACCAAGCTGAATCGGAAGCTGGGGCCACAGGCGGCGGGGCCTAGCTCACCCAGAAGGTTGTTTGGGTGGTGATATTACTCATCCAGTGTGATCTATGTGCCACTGAATGAGATGGGCAATTTGGAATTGCCATCTCAAAAGAGGGATCTACAGAAGATCACAACTCAGCAATCAGCTGCACAGCAGGTTTTGACCAGCCCACATCGGTGGGCTAAGCTATAGGAAGCGGGGCCTGTCTGTGCATTTGTGTATATTGGGGGAAATGCTCAATTAATGAAGTAATTGGCATTTCAGAGAGTGGTTATTTGCAAATTTGGGAGTGAAAACTGGAACACTAAAAAAATAGGAGCCCTCCACACTGATCAGCTCTGTATATCGCTCTCCAGCTGCCAGGAGCCATTGAGGGGGATAAAATGAGTGAAGAAAGAGGATCAGAATACAAATAAAGACTGAACATTTATTAATAATTTTTTGCATTTTACAGGTTGTTTAACTATTTTATTCACAAGTGAAGAGTGGTAACACTGCCTAAAAGGGTTCTTAATACCTTCCATTTCACAGGTTTCTAAACACTTTAAGTTTGATTTCTTTCAGAATATAATATAGTAATAATGTCTATGTTCATGGATTTTCTGAGCTTCTTCCACACTATTAACATGTATCAAGTCAGATTTAATTATTTCTTCACATGTAAGACATCCTTATACATTGTGGGTTTTGAATTAGTTTGTGGGAATTGTTAAAATAAATTTTTTGGTTAATGCCAAAAGAGGGTGAATCTATGATTAACAGATTTACATTTTTAATGGGAGTTAAGGTTAAAAAAGGTACTTTAATAGTTTGTCTTTTGAATTTTATTCTGGAATACTTCATGTTTTTAAACTGATGAAATTTCTTGGATTTGATTTTTTGCATTCTCAAAAAGCTTTACAGGTTTTGATCTTTAATCAATCCATTTTTAAAAATGGATTGAAAAGAGGGAATTGTGGTAATTCTGAATAAGGTTTAAACTTTTATCATTTAGAAAGTAAAAGTCTGTTTTAATTAGCTTGCATGATAGTAAAGAAATGTTTTGTCAAGTATTGTTTATGCAGGAAAGCTTTTAAGTCATAAAACTCTGGGGTGAGTTTTTATTGCTAGCTGTAAAAGCAAGAATGTTTAGATAAGAAACTGGGAGAAAAGTTTTTAGAGAAGCAGATGGCCATTTAACCATAAATTTTTATAATGAACCTTTGACCCAGAACAGAGACACCCATCTTCGGACTGCATAATTCTCTGACAGCAAATCATGGCTAAGAGACTGTTTGGAAGTGATCTGATTGGAGTAAGATTGGAGAGATTATAAGCGCCCAGAGGCCCACTTGTCTATAACACTGTGAAATAAAGATCATTTAATTGTTCAGATTTCTTTAAGTCTGGACCACAGAGGAACTGACGGGGGCAAAATTCCTCTGTAAAACTGCAATTTGTTAATCTGTTCAAAATAAATGTTAAACTGGAAATTGGCTCCATTTTGTCTCTGCTTGAACATGCATTGAATTACTTATGATAATTATTTAATTCAACAACAGTAGCAAAAATGTCTGCCTTTAATTACAAAGAAATTCCTAGATATCTCTAGCAAATGTTCAACTTTTCTGCATCAGAGAATTTCTGAGTTTTTTTCCTGGCAAATGTCTTAAATAAATCTCAGAATTTCCGATTTTTAACTCACAATTTTACTTGTTCTTGACAGAGAATTTGAGTTTTTTCTTAAAAATATGTGAATACAATCTCATAATTTCTGAGTATTACTGACATTTACTCAAAAATATTTTTATTTAGTTTACAATGACCCTAATATTCCATCGTAGGAATCACAACAAAGGCTCTCTTCTGTATAAAAAAAAGACAAATGTTTTAATACTCACCATCTATTCCCATTACTGTGGAAATTTCTGTCCATGCCATCTCCTTTTTGGTGTTGTCCTTGTAGAAAGGATTTGTAGTTTCATAAATGACTTTGTAATTTTGTACTGCTATGATAAGTTTTTCGTCATCCATGCTGGAAAAAACACAAAATAGTCTCTCCCTATGTGTGTGTAAAACGTAACGTTCACAGAGTTAAGCTAGCGCTAATCTGCTCGTGTATTTCATTTTGAAATTTACTGGAAGCGTTACACCGGAAGGGTGGGTCGTTTTCCTGTTTAGCCCGTTTTTTCCTCCGCAACTTGATGTGTTGTGAAAGCGGGGCGCATCACAAATAGAGCTTGATGCTATCTTTAGCGGTGCGGAACGGTAGAACGCCTCCGAGATGCGGAGGAAACGACCCGCGGGACTCTCGGTGTAAATTAACTATTAGAGTAACATTGTTTCTATTTGCTCCGTTAGCCGCGTTGCTGCTGTGACGCCCTCCAGACACCCCAGTAGTAAATTGGGGGTAAGAAACAATCCACAGTTGCTCTTTCAGAATCAGAATCAGCTTTAATAGCCAAGTATGACACATACAAGGAATTTGACTCAGGCAACTTTTCTCTCCAGTACAGAACTTAAATAAGTGAAATAAAAAAATAAATACAAATAAATACAAATAAATAATAAAGGATAATATATACACCAAACCGCGGTTATTGTACAGTGAGTATATACAGCAGTGCAGAGTTATAGTTTATTGGTATGTGAATGGACTCACACTCTGTGACTACACAGAGTTCATCAGAGCGACTGCCTGGGGGAAGAAACTGTTTTTGTGTCGGGTGGTTTTGCCGTACAAAGATCTTTAACTCCGGCCTGAGGGGAGGAGCCTAAACAGGTTGTGGCCAGGGTGAGAGGGGTGATTTTTCTGGCCCGCTTCCTATCCCTGGCCCGGAATAGGTCCTGAATGGAGGGAAGATCAGTACCTATGATCCTCTCTGAGGACCTGAATGTTCTCTGTAGTGTGTCCTTGTCTTGCCTGGTGGCGGATCCGAACCAGACAGAGATGGATGAGGTCAGGACAGACTGGACTATTGCTGTGTAGAATATGGTAAGCAGTTCCTGAGGCAGGTTGAACTTTCTGAGCTGACGCAGAAAGTACAGCCTTTGCTGGGCCTTCTTCCTTATAGCGTGTATTTGGGAGGTCTACTTCAGGTCCCGTGTGATGGTGGATAATAGGAACCTGAAAGACTCCCCTGTGGGGACTGGCCTGTTGGTGATTATTAGAGGAGATGTTGATGGGGGTCTCTTCCTGAAGTCAACTGTCATCTCCACAGTTTTGAGCGGGTTTAGCTCCAGGGGCTTCTGACTTTACCAGAGGAACAGCTGTTCCACCTCCCTTCTGTATGCAGACTCGTCGCCGTCACGGATGAGTCCAATGTCGGTGGTGTCATCTGCAAACTTCAGGAGTTTCACAGAAGGGTCCCTTGACGTGCAAACAGTGGTGTAAAGGGAGAAGAGCAGTGGGGAGAGAACGCATCCCTGGGGGGCGCCGATGCTGAGGGACCGGGTGCTAGATATGAAGTTACCCAGTTTCACCTGCTGCCAGGAAACTGGTAATCCACTGGCAGGTGGATGGTGGAGCGTTTGAGGCAGGAGGGGACCTCACACAGCTCCAGGGAGTTATTGAAGATCTGAGTGAAGACGGGAGCCAGCTGGTCAGCACAGACTTTCAGACAGGACGGAGACACTCCATCAGGAACCTGATGCCTTCTTAATCCTCTGTCTCTGAAATAGTTGACGCACATCCTGTTCGCAGATCTTCAGCGCAGGCAGGGGGTCAGGTAGGGGGGTGGTTTGGGGTGATGCTAGGCCTTTTGTGATGGAGATGGTGGGGGAGGTGTGAAAGTCGTTTCAAACCTTGAGAAAAAGTCATTGAGGTCCTCAGCCAGGCGGGGGCTCCCCACAAGGTGGGGGGATGGTCTCCTATAGTTGGTAATGGTCTGCATGCCCTTCCAAACTGCAAAAGAGTCGTTGGCAGAAAAACGCTCCTTGAGCTTAACACTGTAGTTCCTTTTTGCTGCCTTGATCTCCTTTGTCAGATTGTTCCTGGCCTGCTTGTACAGGTCCCGATCCCCACTCCTGTAGGCCTCCTCCTTGTCCTGGAGTAGCCGTTCCAATTCTGCAGTGAACCATGGTTTGTTGTTGAACGTGCAGAAGGTTTTGGTCTGCACACACATGTCCTCACAAAAGCTGATGTAAGATGTCACAGTGTCAGTCAGTTCGTCCAGGTCTGAGGCTGCTGCTTCAAAGAAGCTCCAATCAGTGCAGTCAAAGCAGGCCTGTAACTGCATCTTTGACTCATCTGTCCATCTATTCACAGTTCTTACTACAGGCTTAGCAGATTTCAGCTTTTGCTTGTAAGATGGGATGAGGTGGACCAGGCAGTGTTCAGAAAGTCCCAAAGCAGCATGGGGGACAGAGCGATAAGCATTCTTTATTGTGGTGTAGCAGTGGTCTAAAGTGTTCATGTCCCTGGTGGGACACGTCACGTGTTGTCTATATTTAGGCAGTTCAAGTTTGAGATATGCTCTGTTAAAATCCCAGAGAATTATTAGCAGAGAGTCCGGGAGAGTTTTCTCCACATCTGTTATCTGGTCGGCGAGGTGATGTAACGCCTCCGTTACGCACGCCTGCGGTGGAATGTATACAGCGACCAGCACAAACGAGGCGAACTCCCGCGGTGAATAAAATGGTCTACAGTTTATGAAAAAAGACTCTAGGTGAGGGCTGCATGTCTTCTTTAACACTGCGACATCTTTACACCAACCTTCGTTTATGTAGAAGCACGTTCCTCCTCCCTTTGACTTCCCAGACAGTTCCACGCAGCGGTCCGCTCGGAACAGCTGGAAGCGCGGCAGCTGTAGTGCGCTGTCCGAGATGTGTTCACTGGACTAGGTTTCAGTGAAGCAAAAGGCGGCAGAACAACGAAAGTCTGAGTTCTTGGATAGGAGAAGGAATCAGAATCAGAATCAGAATCATCTTTAATGGCCAAGTATGACACATGCAAGGAATTTGACTCCGGCAACTTTTCTCTCCAGAACAGAACTTAAATAAGTGAAATTAAAACGGAAATAAAAATAAATAATAAAGGATAATATATACACCAAACCAGGGTTATTGTACAGTAAGTATATACAGCAGTGCAGAGTTTTAGTTTATTGTTCATGTGAATGGACTCACACTCTGTGACTACACAGAGTTCATCAGAGCGACAGCCTGGGGGAAGAAACTGTTCTTATGTCGGGTGGTTTTGGCGTACAGCGCTCTGTAACGCCGGCCTGAGGGGAGGAGCCTAAACAGATTGTGGCCAGGGTGTGAGGGGTCAGTGGTGATTTTTCTGGCCCGCTTCCTGACCCTGGCCCGGAATAGGCCCTCAATGGAGGGAAGATCAGTACATATGATCCTCTCTGAGGACCTGACTGTTCTCTGCAGTCTGTCCCTGTCTTGCCTGGTGGCGGATCCGAACCAGACAGAGATGGATGAGGTCAGGACAGACTGGACTATTGCTGTGTAGAATATGGTCAGCAGTTCCTGAGGAAGGTTGAACTTTCTGAGCTGACGCAGAAAGTACAGCCTTTGCTGGGCCTTCTTCCTTATAGAGTCAATGTGGGAGGTCCACTTCAGGTCCCGTGTGATGGTGGATCCTAGGAACCTGAAAGACTCCACTATGGGGACTGGCCTGTTGGTGATTATGAGAGGAGATGTTGATGGGGGTCTCTTCCTGAAGTCCACTGTCATCTCCACAGTTTTGAGCGGGTTTAGCTCCAGGTGGTTCTGACTGCACCAGAGGACCAGCTGTTCCACCTCCCTTCTGTATGCAGACTCGTCGCCGTCACGGATGAGTCCAATGACGGTGGTGTCATCTGCAAACTTCAGGAGTTTCACAGAAGGGTCCCTTGACGTGCAATCAGTGGTGTAAAGGGAAAAAAGCAGTAGGGAGAGAACACATCCCTGGGGAGCGCCGATGCTGAGGGACCGGGTGCTGGATATGAAGTTACCCAGTTTCACCTGCTGCCTCCTGTCAGTCAGGAAACTGGTAATCCACTGACAGGTGGAGGGAGGCACGGTGAGCTGGGACAGTTTTTGGTGGAGAAGCTCTGGGATGATGGTGTTAAATGCAGAGCTGAAGTCCACAAACAGGACCCGAGCGTAGGTACCTGCAGAGTCCAGGTGGTGCAGGATGTAGTGGAGAGCCATGTTGACTGCATCATCCACTGACCTGTTTGCTCTATAGGCGAACTGCAGGGGGTCTAGCAGGGGATCCGTGATTTCCTTCAGGTGGGACAGCACCAGTCGCTCAAACGATTTCATGACCACAGATCTCAGGGCGACTGGTCTGTAGTCATTTAATCCTGTGACAGGGGACTTCTTGGGAACCGGAATGATGGTTGAGCGTTTGAGGCAGGAGGGGACCTCACACAGCTCCAGGGAGTTATTGAAGATCTGAGTGAAGATGGGAGCCAGCTGGTCAGCACAGACTTTCAGACAGGACGGAGACACTCCATCAGGACCTGATGCCTTCTTAATCCTCTGTCTCTGAAATAGTTGGCGCACATCCTGTTCACAGATTGTCAGCGCAGGCAGGGGGTCAGGTATGGGGATGGTTTGGGGTGATGCTAGGCCTTTTGTGATGGAGATGGTGGGGGAGGTGGAAGGTGTGAAAGTTGTTTCAAACCTGGAGAAAAAGTCATTGAGGTCCTCAGCCAGGCGGGGGCTCCCCACAGGGTGGGGGGATGGTCTCCTGTAGTTGGTGATGGTCTGCAGGCCCTTCCAAACTGCAGAAGAGTCATTGGCAGAAAAACGCTCCTTCAGCTTAACACTGTAGTTCCTTTTTGCTGCCTTGATCTCCTTTGTCAGCTTGTTCCTGGCCTGCTTGTACAGGTCCCGATCCCCACTCCTGTAGGCCTCCTCCTTGTCCTGGCGTAGCCGTCTCAGTTCTGCAGTGAACCATGGTTTGTTGTTGTTGAACGTGCAGAAGGTTTTGGTCTGCACACACGTCCTCACAAAAGCTGATGTAAGATGTCACAGTATCGGTCAGTTCATCCAGGTCTGAGGCTGCTGCTTCAAAGACTCTCCAATCAGTGCAGTCAAAGCAGGCCTGTAACTGCATCTTTGACTCATCTGTCCATCTCTTCACAGTTCTTACTACAGGCTTAGCAGAATTTAGCTTCTGCTTGTAAGATGGGATGAGGTGGACCAGGCAGTGGTCAGAAAGTCCCAAAGCAGCACGGGGGACAGAGCGATATGCATTCTTTATTGTGGTGTAGCAGTGGTCTAAAGTGTTCATGTCCCTGGTGGGACACGTCACGTGTTGTCTATATTTAGGCAGTTCAAGTTTGAGATTTGCTCTATTAAAATCCCCGAGAATGATTAGCAGAGAGTCCGGGTGAATTTTCTCCATGTCTGTGATCTGGTCGGCGAGGTGATGTAAGGCCTCCGTTACATACGCCTGCGGTGGAATGTATACAGCGACCAGCACAAACGAGGCGAACTCCCGCGGTGAATAAAATGGTTTACAGTTTATGAAGAAAGACTCTAGGTGAGGGCTGCATGTCTTCTTTAACACTGCGACATCTGTACACCAACCTTCGTTAATGTAGAAGCACGTTCCTCCTCCCTTTGACTTGCCAGACAGTTCCGCGCAGCGGTCCGCTCGGAACAGCTGGAAGCGCGGCAGCTGTAGTGCGCTGTCCGGGATGTGTTAACTGGACCAGGTTTCAGTGAAGCAAAAGGCGGCAGAACCACGAAAGTCGGAGTTCTTGGATAGGAGAAGGAGCAATTCATCCATTTTGTTAGGCAGTGAGCGGATGTTTCCCAGGTGTATGGATGGGAGAGCGGTGCATAATCCCCGCTGTCGCGATTTAACGAGCACACCAGCTCGTTTCCCTCGTCGGCGTCGCCGTCTAAATCCACAGAGCGCTGCTGCTCCTCCAGTCAGAATCTCCATAAAGCAGGCTGGATGATTAAAAACCGGTGAAAAAAGTCCGGCACTGGATAGCCCTATTTGTAAGATTTCCTCTCTGCTAATTTTAATGGCAGAGGGAGTGCAGAAAACTACGCAAAAAAGGACAAAAATGTAACCAGTACTAGGGAGCGAAGTACCGAGGCGTCCATCCGCGGCGCCATCTTAACACCAGAATTCGACTTAACTCACAATTTATTCCACATGTGAGGCTGAATATATGGCTTTTGCAGCTACTGCACAGGACAGCCTATGTCTTGTCCAGTTATTAAACAAAATGGACAATGAATGTTTTTACACACCAGTAACAATTTATGAGGACAATCAAGGGGCAATTGCTTTGTCTAAGAACCCTATATGCTGTCAAAGGTGTAAACATGTTGAATTAAGTATCATTTTGTTCGATCGGCACTTGAAGATTGAAATATAACTATTGAATATTATCCTACAGCAGTCATGGTTGCAGATATTCTGACCAAACCTGTAAACAAAGCAATGCTTGATAGATTTGTGTGTTTTATTTTTGGCGGCTTTCTACCCTTTACATTACGATGGCAGCTTCAACAGCTTAAACATTTAAGATCCGTGACATTGATCAACATCTGTAACAGCGCCTAAATAGAACAGTCTATCATACACATGGATGTCAAATGTTACACTTGTTCTTATGAACAAGTCTGTTCTGACCTTCTTTGAAAATGACTGTTGCTCCTTGGGACATCACTGCCTTGACTGACAAGATGTCCTGTGGAAAAGATTGGACCTACAACGACCACATCACATCTTTTCCACTGCTCGACCTTTGTTGTCCCTCAGGCGAACTTTGGCTATACCTTTCCTCAAGGCAATACCGCTACCATTAGGCCTTTTTCCTTCACTCCACTGACGTCATCCACTTGGCCCACCTTAAAGGCGAAGGTGTGGTCCTCCTCATCCACCGCCTGCTTTACTTTGTCCCGCTTTCTCCGCCTGCAGTTCGAATCCCTGTGCGTGGAACTCTTGCAAAGATGACACCACTGTCGCTGTTCTCTATGCCCGCCCGTAGCAGAAGTACACCTCATGGCCTTATGTCCTTTCTAACCACAGTTAAAACAGGACAGTTTCATGTTTCACCCATCTCTTCCTTTCACCTTCATCACACTGTCATCCTCTGAGCAAGCAGCACTAAACTTTTCTGTGCTCTCATAGCTCCTAAACTTTGTTTTAAACTCTGTGAAAGTTATATTTTTATCTCTTTGGGTTATGTGGATGGAAAATTGCTTAAATGAGTCCGGTAGGCCTTTCAGGACCATTGTGATCAACAAGCCATCACTTAATGTCTCTTCTGCATTTCTCAACACTGTGATAGCGGTCTCTGCGCTCATGACATAATCTGTGACGCTCTCATTGATAACTTTCTGGAGAAACAAAAGCTCTGTGCACAAACTGATCACTCGTGGTTTCCCTTTACTAGCGTAGTGTTCTATAGGAATCTTCAGCGCCTTTCTTCCATCATCCACTGCGTCTCTCATTACCAAGGAAAGGATTTTATCATCCAACAGCTGAATCAGTTCTGCATACGCTTCTTCATTTTTCTCTGTGTCTCCTTCTGCATCACCATCATTAGGTGGTTCGCTCAGTATGATGTTTTTCAAACTCAGAAGCCCTGGTCAATTCCCAAGTAAGGTATTTTTAGCTCAAAATCTCTCAATGCTCCTACCAAGTGCTCTGCCTGCCTACCCTTGCTGCCCACAGCTCAGCCCTGGACTCCATCAGCTCTGTCCCCTACAGAAGTTCTCGCAGACATCACCAGCTCCTAGCGTCTCTTCCCTGGACTTTCCACATACAACATTCAGTAAGCCTCACATGAGTCAGCCTAACTTATTATTCCTCTGTCAGTATCTTCTACTTACCATCTCCCATCTTCTCAGTAGTGTTTTCCGTCTCCTGTACAGAGTTCCAGAGTTTACATTATTTCACTTAATTATTGTTAATACACTCAACAAAAATATAAATGCAACACCTTTGTTTCTGCTCCCATTTTTCATGAGGTGGACTTAAAGATCTAAAATTCATTCCAGATACACAATATTACCATTTCTCTCATTGTTCATTGTTCACAAATCAGTCTAAATGTGTGATAGTGAGCACTTCTGCTTTGCTGAGATAATCCATCCCACCTCACAGGTGTGCCACATCAAGATGCTGATCTGACATCATGATTAGTGCACAGGTGTACCTTATACTGTGCACAATAAAAGGCCACCCTGGAATGTGCAGTTTTTTGCTTTATTGGGGTCTGGGGACTCAGAACTGGTCAGTATCTGGTGTGACCACCATTTGCCTCATTCAGTGCAACACATCTTCGCATAGAGTTTATCAGATTGTCAATTGTGGCCTGTGGAATGTTGGTCCACTCCTCTTCAATGGCTGTGCGAAGTTGTGGGATATTAGTGGGAACTGGTACACGCTGTCGTATACGCCGGTCAAGCACATCCCATACATGCTCAATGGGTGACATGTCCGGTGAGTATGCTGGCCATGCAAGAACTGGGACATTTTCAGCTTCCAAGAATTGTGTACAGATCCTTGCAACATGGGGCCGTGCATTATCTTGCTGAAACATGAGGTGATGTTCATGGATGTATGGCACAACAATGGGCCTCAGGATCTCATCACGGTATCTCTGTGCATTCAAAATGCCATCAATAAAATGCATCTGTGTTCGTAGTCCATCACAGATGCCTGCCCATACAATAACCCCACCAACACCATGGGCCACTCGATCCACAACATTGACATCAGCAAAGCGCTCACTCACACGACGCCACACACGCTGTCTGCCATCTGTCCTGAACAATGTAAACCGAGATTCATCCGTGAAGAGAAGACCTCTCCAACGTGTCAGACGCCATCGAATGTGAGCATTTGCTCACTTAAGTCTGTTTTGGCGACGAGATGGAGTCAGGTCAAGACCCCGTTGAGGACGACGAGCATGCAGTTGAGCTTCCCTGAGACGGTATCTGACAGTTTGTGCAGAAACTGTTTGGTTATGCAAACCAATTGTTTCAGCAGCTGTCTGAGTGGCTGGTCTCAGACGATCTTGGAGGTGAACCTGCTGGATGTGGAGGTCCTGGGCTGGTTCTTGTTACACGTGGTCTGAGGTTTTGAGGCCACTTGGATGTACTGCTGTATTCTCTGAAACGCCTTTGGAGACTGCTTATGGTGGCGAAATGAACATTCAATGCACGAGCAACAGATCTGGTTGACATTCCTGCTGTCAGCATGCCAATTGCACGCTCCCTCAATGCTTGTGGCATCTGTGGCATTTTGCTGTGAGACAAAACTGCCCATTCCAGGGTGGCCTTTTATTGTGGGCAGTATAAGGTACACCTGTGCACTAATCATGATGTCAGATCAGCATCTTGATGTGGCACACCTTTGACGTGGGATGGATTATCTCAGCAAAGCAGAAGTGCTCACTATCACACATTTAGACTGATTTGTGAACAATGTTTGATAGAAATGGCAATATTGTGTATCTGGAATTAATTTTAGATCTTTAAGTCCATCTCATGAAAAATGGGAGCAGAAACAAAGGTGTTGCGTTTATATTTTTATTGATTGTAAAACCTTTAAACTATCAACTGGTGTGTTCTGTATGTTGGTCAATGGCGCTTAACCCGATCATGGCATTGTTGGATCAGCCAGTAAATATTAAATATAAAATGAACAAGGGCTGCACGGTTGTGACCAAAATAATAATCACGATTATTTTGATCAATATTGTAATCACAATTATTAATCACGATCATTCATCCAGTCCTGTAAAATATCCATTTTTATTGCAATTATAAACATACAATGTTGCAACATTTTTTGTGAAAAAGAAAACTTTAGATTAGAATAGATGATAAATAATGCAAAAAAAGCCCCAAACAAAACCAAACTCCAATACTTTATATATATATATATAAAAGTACAAGCTAAATATGTTTTTGCAGAGTGCAATCTCAAAGTGCAATTTAACGGAAACAATTACAGCTTATACAGAAAAGGTCTCTAGTGTACAGAAAAAGGGCTTTGACATTTCCTGCATCCAAATCGTTAGCCTTTACTATATGCTATGTAGCAACTATTACTCGCCCTTTAATGTAGTAAATACTGCATAGCAAACAATTGCGTAATAGGCATGAAATCAGAAGTACAGCTCTACTATTTTGCATGTCCTTTAACCCGTATTGACTGTTCTTTTGATCCAGATGTTTACGTTACGTTCGGCTGTAGTCCCGACATCCTCGTGCCATTATTTTGTCTGGTATGGCTTAACAACTTAAATTTTTAATCAGTCAAAAAACAGTTACAGTAATCAATAACATTGCTTCACATTCATTGGATCTACAACATTGCTAAAATACTCCTTTTCACCTGCTACGTAGCAAGCGTAGTGCAGCCATTGAGTGCTGAGTGGCGTGTGCGTTATTATTTGGGCAGCTTAATGAAGCTTTAGCCAATGCGTTTGCCCCCTGGTGGCTCGTCAACTATTGATTGAGTCAGTGTGTGATAAAGAAGAAAGCAGAAGAGCTCGCATTTTGAATGTAAATATCGTTGACGATCAGGTTCCTTTAATTGTGGCCACCAACATCGTGATCACAATCAAAATCAGATTAATTGTGCAGCCCTAAAATGGACTGAACCTAAATGGGATCAGTCTCCCAGCATCCCTTGCACCGAACCAGCAGTCACGCCCCTTCATGCTTCTCCAAGCTCATTGGCCAGCTGCCATCTGGCCCCTCCCAAGACAAGCCCATCGGCTACCATAACGCCGTCCCTGGATTATTCAGCAATGCGCCACAAATACAAATCTACTGGCGGGACATAACATCATTCTTTCCAGTGCTACAGCTGGACCGTCATATCTTTTCCAAACTTTTCCAAATCCCTTTTTCCCCACCGTACACCAAGGATCACAGCTGTTTGCAAGGGTATTTTCCACAAGTGCTGATCTGCCGTCAGCGTCCTATTCACCTCTCCTGTGCAACTCAGGTGAACGGATTAAATAATTTTTCCCCCAAGGGTAACCTTTCTTCAAAGCAAATCCTCTGATCGCGGAAGGAAGAATCCCCAAAGAAGGTACTCTTTTTTTCTCTTAGCTGGTTGGGGCCGATCTAGTCAATTGTGCATGCGTGTTCTACTAAGAAATGATTGATTTTGTGTTTGTGTTAAAGTTACACTGTTTTCTTTTGATTTGTAGGCAAAAGCAGCGTGTTCGTTTTCTTTTGTTTGCTGTGTTATTTCCCAACTGTTAGAATCCAGTGAGCTTCGTGTGGTGCGGTCACCCAAGAAAGAGTAGAGAAGCGGCAGCCACTGAATGGGCTCTTTCCTTAGCTGTAATGCTAACTAGTTGAGACCGTGCGGTTTCTTTGTCTTTCTGGGGTCGAGCACACCTACCTGGAGTTCACACATAAGTGAGAAAAGCTGCTCATCGCCCCCTTTCCTCTTGTTCTTCCCCTCCACCTCACACGAGCTTACAACTTAAGCACGTGAGGTGGACATTCCGGTGACATCGTTGTGTTCTGTTTCCATAGCCAATTTTGCTGTCTTTGTAGCTTAGCCTTTGCATTACCATTTAGCATCACATAGCATAGCAGCATAGTATCTAACCTAACCTGAATTGTATCCTGTTGAGAAATTTCGTGAATAAAATAGACTAAACTGGAGATTGGTCTCTGTGTTTCTTCAGTGTTTATGGTCAATACGTCATGCAAAAGAATTCAAACTGGATAGATTTTGTTAGCAGTTTGATCAGTTTAAACAGCTACCATTCTGACAGCTTGGATCCATTGTATACTGGGTACAAAGGGGTCACGTTAACTGAATATTTTCCTTATTTGCCCTTTCTTTTTTTAGAACGGTGGCAGAAAAATCTGAAGGCGGCTCATCATTTTTGACAACTTACAGTTTACACCCCTGACCATTTTGTACCTGACAGTTTTAACTTTACGTGCAGAGGACTCAAGAAATGATGGGTAAAATATAGGCACATAAGGATTAATTCAGACTGGGAGGCTTTAGAATGATACTTGTAGAGGGGTACGGACTTTTACGGGCTTCAAAGAACCCGGTGTGGTGCCAACAACCCGTACAAAATGGTGAATGGTCTGATCTTATATAGGGCTCTTCTAGTCAAACTGAACACTCAAAGCGCTTTACATTGAAGCCACATTCAGCCATTCACAGTCACAGTCATACACCGGGGGTTAAGTGCCACATTGATATGTGACTGGAGGAAGCTGGAATTGAACCTACGACCCTCCGATTGCAAGCCAACTACTCTGCCACTGAGCCACAGTCGCCCCAACTTCTCTCATTTGTTGACGGAAATATTGATCAATTTAGTCACCGTTTTCATCTTTATATGTTTTTTTAGTTTTAGTTTTGTTTTCGTCTGAAAAAATATATTCGTAACGAAAATAAAGACGTTCAAGATGTTGGACGTACAAATTGACAAATCCGCTGTGGAAGCAGGGCCTTGCGTAACAATACCATCCAGCAGCCAGAGGGGGTGCATTACCCTGCGATATATGCCATTTAAAAAAAAATTGTTTGCCAATTTGCTGTGTACTTAACATATTCACTCTCCATCAACGTTTCTTGCCAAATTGCTATATTTTCTTGTTAAAATGTAGGTACAAGATGCCTTTCTTTTCCAAACCAACATAAGTGCCAAACCTATTTTTAGCCTAAATGCGATATATCCTAGCAACTAATCAGAATTCAATGAACATTCTGGGGGGCGCTGGTGAGCGTAGCCATGTGAAGACGTGTTTCACAGAGCTCCTCAAAAGGGCTATGTTTTTTTTCAAATCATTCTCTCCAAAACCAGCAAATATTTTTTCAGAACGATAACATATGCCACAACGCTACATTTTCGTGAGTTTCAACATTTTTGAACCAGCTTTGGATGAAATATGAGCAAAAGCAGACCGGGCAGAGAGCAGGCCGCTAAAGCCTCGGACTCCACTGGCGACAGGACGGCGCCCACAGACATGAGTGAAATTATGAAGGCAATTGCTAGCTCTGAAAAAAAACATTGGCAAGCATCGACTCAAGCACTAAAGACTTCATTGACAAAATAGACACTATAAAAGAAGATATAGAGAAACATGGAACCCGTCTGGACAGTATTGAATTTAGTTTGAACACGTATTCGGACCGGACGGTGGAACTGGAGAAGGAAGTTGGCAACCTAAAGTCCGAAGTTGCCAAGCTAGCAGACATCGTAGATGAGCTGGAAGGGAGACAGCGCCGCTATAACGCACGTATTGTCTGAGTGAAAGAAGGATTTGAAAACACAGGGAAGACTACTGATGTCATAGCCACAATGCTGAAAGAGATTCTGCATCTCAACTTCACTCCAACACTGGACTGTGCCCACAGCACCCTGGGGCGAGCGGGAAACTCACCCAGAACCATCGTGGTGAAGTTTCACTACCTCCAGGAGAAAGAGGAAGTTTTCCAGAGAGCCGCCAGCTCACAGCCGCTGCTGTTTCAGGATATGAGGATTGGCGTATTTCCCGACTTCACTGCGAAGGTGGCGAAGAAACGAGCTGCCTTTTCAGAGGCGAAGTGTTTGCTCCGAGGATACACCGACGTCAAGTTTGGGATTTTATTTCCAGTTGTTCTGCGCATCACGTCACCGGCAGGACAAGACAAGCGGTTCACAGATCCAGCAGCAGCATTAGAATACATCAAGAAGGACTTATTGCGGCCATAAAGTCAAGTCTGGATTAGAAAGATGCGAGATTCCAATGCGATAAAGAGATTATCCAGCCTGGAGGTCCAGGTGACGGCATGTGACTTTATTTTTGTATCTCGGCAGGTGGACACAAAGTGTTGCTGTTTACTTTCTACTCTATTTTGTTGAGAGCCCGGTACCCACGATCTGTTTGGTTCTTACTGACCATGGCACAAATCCTTTTTACTTTCTTATTCTAACTATATAAGGGTTAATATTTCACTAACTGTTAATGAAAGAAAAAGAAAAAAAAGAAAAAAAAAAGAACTATTTTCAAATAAGAAAATCGAAGGTTTTGGAGTTAAAATCAATGTTTTGCTCTGCCCAGATGAGGGGCTGTTGTACTACTACTATGTCTTTTAGCTACTTCGTTAAACTAGTTTATGGGGATGCGATCTCTAAAGGGTTGGTAGATCAGCATGGGAAGTCGAGGCTCTTCCTTTTTTTCTTCTTTCTTTTTGGCTCAGGGACACATTTTTTTTAATCTTATTTACATCCTTTTTCTATGGCGACTCCACAAAATCACCTAGGTCTCAATTTCATAACTTGGAATATCAAAGGAATAAATAATCCAATTAAACGTACCAAGGTTTTTACCCATTTAAAATCATTTAGACCTGATGTGGTATACTTGCAGGAAACGCACCTTCGAATGAGTGAGCAAGCTAAACTGAAAAAAACATGGGTGGGGCAAGTATTTTGTTCTAAAAACGAAGACAGGACACGTGGTGTGGCTATTCTGATTAGAAAGGGAGTTTGATTTACACTAAAGTCAACAATAGCTGATATTAGAGGAAGGTATGTTATCACACAGGGTAGTCTATATGGGAAGCTTATCACCCTAGCTAATGTGTATGGCCCAAATTGGGATGACCCAAAGTTTTGCCACGCCCTTTTCGAGAACTTGCCAGACTTGACAGAATCTCAGCTGATTTTGGGGGGGGGATTTCAACTGCGTTCTCAACTCACAACTTGATAGATCACATCCAAAACCAGAGAGTAAAATGTCCAAAGCAGGTTGTGTTATCTCTAATTTCATGGAAGGTTATGCCCTTTTTGACCTCTGGAGAAATAAGAACCCAACATCTAAGCAGTTCTCCTTTTTTTCCACCGGTACACCAGTCATTCTCAAGGATCGAGTATTTTGTATTAGACAACAGGCTCCTACCGAGTGTGTTAGGGTTAGACTGCCAGTAAGAGGCAATAGTTATTTCAGATCACAGCCCGGTTCGGCTGAATATTGAGATCTATGAGTGCCCAAGACCCATAGCAGCCTGGCGGCTCGACCCCCTACTGGTGACTAAGGATTCATTTAAAAAGATGGTGTCTGCTCAGATACAATATTTCTTAGAGCTAAACCAGACCCCGGGAATGCAAATGCACTTTATATGGGAGAAACTAAAGGCCTACCTCAGAGGCCAAATTATCTCTTTTACATCCCACCGAAATAAGAAATATAAACAGAAAATGAATGATCTGATTAACAATATAAAAGAGATTGATGGCTTATATGCAGAAAAGCCAACGCCAGAGCTTTACAAAAAGAAACTACTATTAAAAACAGAATACAAAAATATGTCAACCCAACAAACAGAACGCTTATTCTTCAAATCAAGACAGACTTTTTATGAACATGGAGACAAGGCTGGAAAACTTATTGCGCATCAAATAAAACAATCCATAGCCTTCAACTCCATTACTGAAATCAGGACAGTCTCAGGGGAAAGAACAGCAGACCCTAAGAGAATAAATGACCAGTTTAAATCCTTCTACACTAACCAATACATCCCAGAGTCTGTTGATGATAATTGCATTTCTTCATTTCTTGACAATTTGCCTATTCCCCAAATATCTTCAGACGATAGAGCACAGATTGATAGAGAAATAACAACAACTGAAATAGCCCAAGCAATCAGATCGATGCAGAGCAACAAAGCGCCGGGGCCCGATGGTTTTCCCATTGAGTGGTATAAGAGCTTTATAGATAAATTAGCTCCAATACTCAAGGCAGTGTACCAGGAGGCGTTTACGCTCGAAAAACTACCACTGACCATGGGACAAGCTATAATATCGGTCCTTCACAAGAAGGGTAAAGACCCGCAGCACTGTAGCTCCTACAGACCGGTGAGCCTTTTAAATTGTGATTATAAAATTCTGACCAAAGTTTTAGCAAATAGAATTGATACTGTACTACCAAAAGTAATACATTTTGACCAGACCGGTTTTATACCTGGCAGACAATCTTTCTATAATATGCGGCACTTGCTCAATGTTTTACATTCACACGAACCAACAAAAGAATCTGAAATAATAATTTCCCTAGACGCAGAAAAGGCATTTGACCGAGTCGAATGGCAGTACTTATTTGCGGCTCTGAAAAAGTTCAAATTTGGCATCTCATTTAAAAAATGGATTAGAATACCATATACATCCCCCGCAGCTGCCGTGCGTACAAACTACGTAACATCAGATTTTTTTGGACTAGGACGAGGCTGTAGACAGGGTTGTAGTCTGTCTCCTTATCTATTTAACTTAGCTATCGAACCCCTGGCCATTGCCCTTAGAAAGGATGACCAGATTGCGGGTATTAATAACATAAAGTGTCGCTTTATGCAGATGACTTGTTGCTGTATATTTCTAACCCATCTGCGTCCATCCCCAGAGTGCTCCGAATGCTGAATCAGTTTGGACTAGTATCAGGGTATAAAATAAACTATGCAAAAAGTCTGTTATTCCCCATTAATAACATAGGTAATGACCTTTCCAGTTTTCCCTTTACAGTAGAGAAAGAAAGTTTTTAATACTTAGGAATAAATATTGCCCGTACGATGACTGAGCTAAGAACTCGAAATTTTAAATCCTTATTGGAACAAACCTCACAAGATTTTAAAAAATGGACAACACTACCAACTTCACTAGCGGGGAGGATAAACATCATTAAAATGACCGTTCTGCCAAAATTTCTGTATATGTTTCAAATGATTCCTATTTTCATAACTAAGTCAACTTTTAAGAGTTTGGACAGATTGATCACAGAATTCATTTGGAATAATTAAAATCCCAGAATGAAGAAGGTTTATCTGATGGGGGTGGGCTAGGGCTACCAAATTTCATTTTTTATTATAGGGCAGCAAACATGACCAAAATATTGCATTGGAAGTATGCATATGACAACGATGTTGGCGAAATATGGACACACATGGAATTAAAGGCTAACACAGTACCACAGTTGAAATCCCCGCTATCTCATAATCAGCCACGATGAGAAATGAAACCAGTTGTTAGAAGCTCTATTCGAATTTGGATCCAGTTCAAGCAACATTTTGACCTTCAACAGGCTAGCAAGTTCTTCCCTATCTCTTCTAATCCATTCTTCCCACCATCCATTTTAGACAATGCGTTTCGAAATTGGCAGAAGAAAGGTCTTACGTTTTTTTACCAACTTTTTCCAAATGTTTTTTTTTTTAAATTTTGATAATCTGGTTAAAAAATACAACATATCTACCCAGCACATGTTTAGATACTTGCAGATACGCAGCTTTGCAAAAACTGTTTTTCCGACGTTCCCTTATTTACCCCCCGCAAAGCAAGTTGACACAATTCTGACATTGGTTCCCTTTGATAGAGAAATGATTTCTGTTCTGTACAGGCTGATGCTTGATATGAAACATATTAGATGGGACAAAACAAGAACTGCATGGGAGAAAGACATTGGAGGGGATCTGTCTGAGGAGGAGTGGAAATCCTGCCTGACTCGTGTGCACAGCTCCTCTCTCTGCATCCGCCACGGTCTGATCCAGTTCAAAATACTCCACCGCCTCCACTACACACCGGACAGGCTGGCAAAGATATTTCCAGGTGCTGATCACGCTTGCCCCAGATGTAGACACTGTTCGGCTACTGAGGGTCACATGATTTGGTCCTGTTTTAGCCTCCAGAACTACTGGTCAAAGATCTTTCAGGTCTTGTCTTTGATTGCAGGAAAAAGCCTCATGCCTGACTTTCGGATCAGTATCTTTGGAATCATGCCGTATGAACACAAACTGAACAAACACCAGGAAAACGCCTTCGCCACTTTACTTGCACGAAGACTAATTTTGCTTCACTGGAAGTCCAACAAGCCTCCTTCGGTCTCACAATGGATGAAAGAGATACTTGCGTTTCTGCCCCTGGAAAGACTCAGATACAGGATCAAACCAACGCAACAAAAATTTTCTGTGACTTGGAACCCAGTTATGCAATATATGAAAACATTTTCCTTTGATATATGAAGATTCATATTTCGACCAATGTTATCAGACCACAATGTATCATTTTTGTGCTGCCTCTGTTACTCTGTTTTTTTTTTTTTTTTTTTTTTTTTTTTCCTTTTTGTCTCTTCAGAGCCTCGGGAGGGGAGGGAGGGTTTTGGGTTAAGTGTTGTTTGATGTTTCTTTGTTCCTGCACACTTCCATAACTGCCTGTATGAATAACTGATTGTGTTAAATAAAGTGTGTAATAAATAAATAAATAAATAAAAATAATTCAATGAACATTCTACGATATGTTTCCATAGTGTGTTAAAGTGGGCAAGTGGTGGGCTGACCTAAAACCTGAGGTACTTCCGAAGCAGACCTCTGTTAGGGCTGCAAAAAAGAGAGAGGTGCTGGTACTACTAGGAACAACAGGTGTGTCTGATGCTGTGAGGGCTTCTTATGATGATGCATTGTAACAGGTGACTGACAATCATACTTGCCAACCCTCCCGATTTTCTCAGGAGAGTCCCGAATTTCATTGACCCCCCCAAAAATCTCCCAGACATCTGACTTAGTCCCATTTGAAGTATATTCCCCGTTTCTTATGTGAGAGGGATGGAGGATAAAATCTGTTACATTTTTTTTATTTGGCCAAGGAAGGAGCTGTGTAGTACAGTTTCCTAATTTCAGTCATGAAAATCCATCACCTGTTGCTGAAATACGTCTTTATGTGACTGACAAAAGCTGTAATTTCAATTACTTTTTTAATCTTCCGAGATTTTCCTGAAAACTAATGAAATGAAATGGATTTATAGGGTTTTGGAAAAGAGCTCATATATATATATATATATATATATATATATATATATATACACAGTATATATACATATATATAGTATATATATATATATATATATATATATATATATATATATACACAGTATATATACATATATATAGTATATATATATATATATATATATATATATATATATATATATATATATATATATATAATTCAGATCCTAACTGATGTTTTAAAGTGTATGAGAACGAACCAACTCATGATTAGATTAGGTGCACCAATCAAATTATTCATCATGTAGTCTGTGACAATAACTCTATGGTTAGATCCTTTCTTTCCACATCCTAAATGTTTCACAGCATAAACTTAACATACATTCTAAAAATCTCTCGAGTAAGATTTGTCTGTTTACCTTTCCACAAAGATTCCAGCTTGCACTGCATGGACAATGCTCCTGAATCTAGGTTTTTCTTCAGGACGCCGTTTTATCACACCCATTTTCCTGCTGAAAGTACACGCCAGCCAGTCACGCACTTCACTTGGTACGGACTCTGCCTGCAGGTCACTGAGCTCATCCTCTGTGTCCAACAAACGCCTGCAGAGAAGAAAAGGCTCAGTGATAATTTGTATGTTCTCTACACCATATCTGACCATCAGCTCACCCAAATTTCCTCACCTGGTCTCGTCTGTGTAAACAGTGTCAAGCATGGCTGCTGCCAGCTCCAGGTTCCTGCGGAGCTCCTGCAGGTCCACAACACCATGGTCCATCTGTTCGAGGGCTGCCTTCAGCCTTGAGAGCAAGACAAATAAACAAATCTTAATGCATTTAGGTTATTAAATATTCCTTATATCTCTGACATCAGGTAATGTATCAACTTATATGAACACACAACAAAATAGTAAGGTTAGATATAAAAGATATATGTGAGGTATATTGTATGATTTGTCACTTATGTAATATGAAACATTAAAACATAAATTAAAATTTGCTGCAATACTATCACAACCAAGGCTTGTACTCTTTTAACCCAACTGAGATTTATATACGCACATAACACTGTCAATATTTTGTACAAATCTTGTACGGTACTCAGCAAAAACATTATTATCCCCTCAGAATTTTCGAATGTTGTCAGGTTACAAAAACTAATTTCACAGTGTTTCCTTGGGAAATACCTTCTTCTCAGCAAGTGGAGACACTTCTAACAAAGACAGTCTGTGTTGTGGGACCAATTCAGTTTACTGTTAAAGTGAACACTCAGGTACTTAGAGGTGTCCACAACCTCAATGAGTGCTGAATGTTCACTGAACGGCAAGATTGTTTGTCTGAACGTCAATCCCAATCTCCTTGGTCTTACTATTGTTAAAACTAGGTGGATTTTCTTCCACAAAGCCAGCCCACAAAGTCCCTGATGGCCGATATATATTCCTGACCATCCTAACAGTCACACAGCCAACAATGTCTAAGTTATGGGAGAAGTTCTGACGGTGAAAGCTGCTCATGTTATACGTATGGTCTGAGGTGTAGTGGGTTTAGAGAAAGGTGAAAGCTCAGTATTCTGTGGAACAGCATATGGGAAAAGGAGGCAGCACATAACACTAGTGCACCATTGCTGGTGTCTCAGAGAGGAGCACAGCAACCCCCCTGAACAAAATCCAGTTTCCATCACAGTGGCAGACATCCAAGAAAGAGTCTAAGGAACGAAAAACTGGACAGCATAAGGCCCCAACATGATCCATCCCTACTGACTAAAGAAATTAACAGCATTCCATGAGTGCCTTGCAGCACAAATTAACCATCTACTAAGCATTGGGGCTTGACTAACCAAAAGGATCCTTAAGGATCCCAAGTTTCAGTCCCATCCAACTATCGGCCAGTAACCTGTCTCACCACAACATTGAAGCTCATGTCAGGCATCATAGCGGATAAGATAAGCGGGCACATGGATCAATACTTGAACAAAGCAGAGAGGGGCATTTGTAGAGATACCAGAGGAGCTAAACACCAGCTCCTAGTTGACCAAACAGTCACCCAAGACTGCAAGTCCTGAAATATAAACCTGTGCACTGCCTGGATTGGATATGGACCACTAAATGCTTGGAACTGTACAACATCTAACAGGACTCTTAGCATGTTTATTGCAAACTCAGTGTGATTGTGGAGAACCACCCTTGAGGCTAATGGCAAGCCACTTGCACAAGTTTCCATCAAATATGGCATATGCCATGGTGATGGTCTTTCCCCACTGTTGTTCTGGATGGGTCTGGGGCTACGATCAGCCACCTCCTCTACATGAATGATATAAAGCTGTACGCTAAGAGAAAACCGGGCATAGACTCCCTGATCCACACCACCAGGATTTACAGTAATGACATTGGGATGTCTCACTCCCAGAGGGAACAATAGCAGACATTAAGGACAGTTACAATTACCTGGTAATTCCACAGCCAAAATGCAACCTCAATCAGGCAACCATGGAGGCAGCAACAGCCAAAAACCTTCTGACAGTCATCTCAGTGGCAATAACAGGTCAAGGTAAAAAAACAGCTACACCCTCCCAGTAATCAGATACAACAGGGCAATAATAAAGTGGTCAAAGGATGAGATACAGACCAAAGATGTTAAGACACAAAAGCTCCTCCTGTGCCTCTATCTGGAGTGTCTTTTTGCATTTTTCTCCGAACCAAAACTGAATAAAAGAAAGATGGAAAAGTCAGCTGGTCTCTGAATGCTTGATGAAATCTACTCAACTCTACAAAGCACCGGAAAAGGGCATCCGGGTTATGGAAGATATCTGGCTATTTGGATTTCTGTGGATAGGGTTCCTGCTGATTGGAGCGGGCATGTACTGGATCTGCTGCAAAATGTAGCAACAAATACCAAAATTGGAGACAGTTGTGGAAGCGATTGGAACGCTGAAGGGGCAGTCTGAAGCGCGGATTCGTGCTGAGGGAACTCAGAACCTCACGCTTGGTGAGCTCGACCACAGGCTAGACGCTGAGGCGATCTGGTGGGCGCTTGGGACTCACTCGTGAATTGTCATCGGTCTTAGAGAAATTGTCAGTGCGGATTGGTGCAACTGGAAATTAATACAGTAATCTGAACTTTAATTTGGTTGAATTAGACTAAAAAAGAAACCACTAACAGACTGAAGGGTAGAGAGAAATTTTTGCTCTCCCTGCTATCCAAATAATTATTGTTTTGGCTCCCCATGAAGGCCTTCAACTTGGTCCGCAATCAAGTGCCTGTAAGAGGAATGTCAACAGAGTCTCCTCCTCCCCGTCCACCTGCATTCACTGACGCACAACTGACATGATTTCAGACACACACACACCCTCTCGCTGCCTCCTAATTCTCTCTCCCGCTAGTAAGCCAGATGACGGCGCGCCTCTGAGGCTGCGAGTTAACCTGTGGACTGGCATACCCGCCCATCCCTCCTTGACGTGTCATTGTTTATGTCTGAATATGTGCTTAAATGTGTTTTAGGTATGTTTTTTTTTCTATTACCTGTATTTTGAGTCTTGACTAACTATCAAAACACAGATGAGAGGTTTTTTTTTCCTCACCGTGGACCCCCTCCCTCCCTGCTGTGTATCTGTTCCTAAGGAAGCCTAGCGCCAGACCCCAGCCCGCGGCCAACCTCCAGCCCCTTTCTCTGAACAATAGGTTTGCCCCGCTCAGCGACGCACCCGCCGAGCAGGAGAGGCCGATTCTTGTAATTGGCAGCTCCATAGTTAGGAACGTGGCTCCAGAGACACGAAAGACCACCGTCAAATGCCTTCCAGGGGCCAGAGCTGCGGACATTAGGTCCCATCTGAAGCTTTTGGCCAAGGACAAACGGCGGTAAAGCAGGATCGTTATCCATGCTGGTGGCAATGACACCCGGCGAAGGCAATCGGAGGTCACTAAAATTGGAGTAGCTTCGGTGTGTAGGTCTGCCAAAAAGATGTCTGACTCTGTAATTTTCTCTGGTCCCCTGCCTGATCGTACTAGCGATGACATGTACAGCCGTGTGCTGTCGTTTCACCTTTGGTTGTTAAGGTGGTTTCCAGAAAACGATGTGGGCTACATTGATAACTGGGGGGCCTTCTGTGGAAAACCTGGACTGTTACGTAGAGACGCCATCCTTCATGGCGCTGCACTTCTTTCCAGGAACATTGATAGGGTTATCTCTAGTTCCCCATTGCCGTGACAACCCAGAGTCCAGCTCAGGGATCAGGGACTGCCACTCACCCACTACCCTATAGAGACAGTTTCCCGTCCACTCCCCAAAACTAATTAATTAAAAGTTAATGCTACTATAGCAAAGTATAAAAATCTCATAAAGATAAATACAACTCTGACTGAATAGAAAAATAAATCAATTAAATTTGGTTTACTAAACATTAGATCTCTCCCCTCAAAAACACTCTTAGTAAATGACTTAATTTGTGAAAATAATATTGATTTGTTTTGTCTTGCAGAGACATGGTTGCAGGAAGAGGACCATGTCACAATAAATGAGTCAACTCCCCCTAGCTACTTAAACTTTAGTGTCCCTCGAAGTACTGGTCGAGGAGGTGGTGTAGCCACCATCTTTCATTCAGATTTACTAATTAATCTCCAAAAAAATAATAATTACAGTTCCTTTGAGCATTTAATCTTTAGCCTTCCTCATACACATAACAAAGCAGTAAAGCCACTTTTATTTGTGGTCTTATATCGTCCACCAGGCCCTTATTCTCAATTTTTAGATCAGATAGAAGATTTTCTATCTGACTTAGTTTTAAACACTGATAAAATCATCATAGTCGGAGACTTCAATATTCATGTTCATAGTGAAAGTGATAGTCTAAATACAGCTTTTAACATTATCTTAGACTCAATAGGCTTTACTCAAAATGTGCAGGGACCAACCCATCGCGGTCACCACACCTTAGATCTTGTGCTGACTTATGGCATTGACTGTGAAGAAATAACAGTCTTTCCACATAACCCTATCCGGTCTGATCATTTCCTCTTCACTTTTAAACTTACTCTAACAGAACAAATCAAACCTGAAAGAAAACTTCATTATACCAGAACGTTATCAGACAATGCTGTAGCAAGTTTTAAAGAAGCTCTTCCAACTTTAATTTCCTCAGTACATAAAAGTACAATAGAAAACAGTTATTTAACTCGTAACCCCTCACAACTTGACGTTCTAGTTCATAGCGTTAATTCCTCCCTGCGTCTGTCAATAGACAAAGTTGCCCCACTGAAAAAGAAGGTGACCAGCCTTAGAAGATTAGCTCCCTGGTTTAATTTAGAGCTACGTACCCTGAAGAAGAACGTTAGAAAACTAGAGAGAAAATGGTGCTCCACGCATTTACAGGATTCCTATTTAGTGTGGAAAAATAGTCTATTGCTATTTAAAAAGAGCCTTTCGAACAGCTAGAACAGCATTTTATTCATCTTTAATCGAGGAGGATAAAAATAATCCTAGGTTTCTTTTTAATACAGTTGCTAAACTCACACAGGATCATAGCTCTATCGAGCCAACCATTCCCCAAGCTCTTAGTAGTGATGACTTCATGCAATTCTTTATAAATAAAATAGACTCTATAAAAAATAAGATAATTGGGAACCTTCCCAATATGCTTGCTTCCTCCCTAGTTAATGAGGCAACATCAAAAATGGTTGAACCTAATATATGCTTAAACTGCTTTAATGCAGCCGAACCTTCTGATGTACTAAAATTATTAGCTTCATCTAAACCTTCAACTTGCGTTTTAGACCCAATCCCAACTAAACTCTTAAAAGAAGTTTTCCCTCTGATCGCTGCTCCAATTTTAGATATAATGAATCTATCCTTAGTCAATGGATATGTACCACAGGAGTTTAAGATAGCTGTAATTAAACCTCTACTTAAGAAACCATCTCTTGATCAAAACGACTTAATTAACTATAGACCGATATCTAATCTTCCCTTCTTATCTAAAATTCTTGAGAAAATAGTTGCACACCAGATATGTGAGCATTTAAACAATAATGAGCTGTTTGAGAAGTTTCAGTCAGGCTTTAGAGCTCATCATAGCACTGAAACAGCTCTGGTGAAGGTTAGTAATGATATTCTCATAGCCTCAGACAATGGACTGGTGACCATTCTGGTCCTGTTAGATCTCAGTGCTGCCTTTGACACTGTTGATCACAATATTCTCATAGAAAGGCTTCAAAGTGTCGGTATAATAGGAACAGCACTAGGTTGGTTTAAATCTTATTTGTCTAACAGATTTCAGTTTGTTCAGGTAAATGATAAATCTTCCTCAACCTCAATAGTTACTTGCGGAGTACCACAGGGTTCAGTGCTTGGGCCGATTCTTTTTACTATATATATGCTTCCTATTGGTAAAATAATTAGGCAGCATGGGATAAAATTCCATAGTTACGCAGATGATACACAGCTATATCTATCCATAAATCCTGATGAATCCAATCAGTTAGGTAGACTACAGGCATGTCTGGAAGACATAAAAACTTGGATGACTCTAAACTTCTTGCTTCTGAATTCTGATAAAACAGAAGTTGTCGTCTTTGGACCAGAAGCTCTGAAAAAGAAACTACTTAGTCAACCCCTTCACCTAGACGGCATTAAATTAGCCTCCAGTAATAAAGCAAAGAACCTCGGTGTTATTTTTGACCAAGATATGTCATTTAGATCTCACATTAAAGAAGTCTCTAGGATTTCCTTTTTTCACCTTAGGAATATTGCAAAAATTAGAACCATCCTGTCCAGGAATGATGCTGAAAAACTAGTCCATGCCTTTATTACTTCAAGACTGGATTACTGTAACTCTTTATTATCAGGTAGTCCACAGAAAACAATTAAAAGTCTTCAGTTAGTCCAAAATGCTGCTGCTAGGATTCTGATGAATATTAAAAGAAGAGATCACATTTCCCCTGTTTTAGCTTCTCTTCACTGGCTCCCAGTAAAATCTAGAATAGAATTCAAGATCCTCCTTCTGACATATAAAGCTCTTAATAATCTAGCTCCATCATACATAAGAGACCTGATTGTTCCATATGTTCCTAACAGGGCCCTTCGCTCTCAGACTGCAGGTTTACTGGTAGTTCCTAGGATTTCTAAAAGTAGAATGGGTGGCAGATCTTTCAGCTATCAGGCTCCCCTCCTATGGAACAGGCTCCCAGGGTTGGTTCGTGAAGCAGACAATTTGTATATCTTTAAAACTAGGCTTAAAACTTTCCTCTTTGACAAAGCTTACAGTTAGAGATATGTTAATAGGCAGTTAGAGACAGGTTAGACAGGTAGCTAGGAAGAGATAGGTTAATGTTAGTAGCTAGGTAGAGTGTCAAAAGCTAGGAAGGGATATGAAGAGGTAGAGTAGCTACGTAGAGATAGATTAATGTAAGCCAAGTAGAGAGTGTTAGTAGCTAGGTCTCCTAGTAGCTAGGAGAAAGGTTAATATTAGTAGTCAGGTAGAGTGTCAAAAGGTAGGAAGAGATAGGAAGAGGTAGAGTAGCTAGGTACAGATAGGTTAATGTAAGCCAGGTAGAAAGTGTTAGTAGCTAGGTCTCCTAGTAACTAGGAGACAGGTTAATGTTAGTAGCTATGCTGCTTTAGGCTAGGCTGTTGAATCAGAATCAGAATCGGAATCGGTTTTATTGCCATTGTTTGAGAACAAGTTCACAAACTAGGAATTTTTTCCGGTACAGTTGTGCACATAAAACATTTAACATAAGTAAAAATAAAATAAAATAAAAAGAAATAAAATAAAAAGAATGAGCCATAAGGCTAAAGTCTTTATAAATATTATAATCTGTATGTAATATAAAAGAACTATGAAGAGATAAACATCCTTTTAACATAAGAACAGCAGCAGGGTTCCATTCACAGATGTGCAGGTGAATGACAGCAGCAGATCTAAGTGTGATCAGACCACACAGTGCAGTAAAATAAAGTTACGTAGTGCAGATGGTTCTATCCTACATGGGTCTTTAACTGAACTATCGGGTCTTGTTATTGTTCATGAGTCTGATGGCGGAGGGGAAGAAACTGTTCAGGTGGCGGGAGGTGTGGGTCTGGATGGACCGTAGCCTCCTGCCTGAGGGGAGGAGGGAGAATAGTCGGTGTCCAGGGTGAGAAGAGTCAGCTGTGATCCGACCCACACGCCTCCGGGTCCTGGAGGAGAACAGGTCCCGGAGGGATGGGAGCCTGCAGCCAATCACCTTCTCAGCAGCACGCACGATGCGCTGCAGTCGGTGTTTGTCCCGGTCTGCGGCGCCGGGGAACCACACGGTGATGGAGGAGGTGAGGATGGACTCGATGATGGCCGTGTAGAACTGCACCAGCATCTCGGTCGGCACCTTGAGTTTCCTCAGCTGCCGCAGGAAGTACATCCTCTGCTGGGCCTTCTTGATGAGGGAGCTGATGGTTGGCTCCCACTTGAGGTCCTGGGTGATGGTGGTGCCCAGGAAACGGAAGGAGTCCACGATGGAGATGGGGGTGGGAGAGTCCATCAGGGTGAGGGGATACGGTGGGGCTGTGACTTTCCTGAAGTCCATGATCATCTCCACTGTCTTCTGGGCGTTCAGCTCCAGGTTGTTGTGACTGCACCAGGAAGCCAGCCGGTCCACCTCTCTCCTGTAGGCGGACTCATCACCGTCTGAGATAAGTCCGATGAGGGTGGTGTCGTCCGCAAACTTGATCAGCTTTACGGACTGGTGACTGGAGGTGCAGCAGTTTGTATACAGCGAGAAGAGCCAGGGGGAGAGTACACAGCCCTGAGGAGTCCCAGTGTTTGTAGTCCGATTGTCCGAGACAATCTTCCCCAACCGCACGTGCTGTCTCCGGTCCGACAGGAAGTCAGTGATCCACCTGCAGAGGGAGTTGGTAGAGCTTGTCTCGTAGCAGTCCAGGGAGGATGGTGTTGAAGGCAGAGCTGAAGTCCACAAACAGGATCCTGGCGTAGGTTCCTGGGGAGTCCAGATGCTCCAGGATGAAATGGAGGGCCAGGTTCACTGCATCATCCACAGACCTGTTGGCTCTGTAGGCGAACTGCAGTGGGTCCAGGAGGGGGGCGGTGATGTCCTTGAGGTGGGGCAGAACCAAGCGCTCAAATGACTTCATGACCACAGACGTCAGCGCCACCGGCCTGTAGTCATTAAGTCCTGTGATCCGTGGCTTTTTGGGGACAGGGACGATGGTGGAGGTTTTGAAGCAGGACGGCACGCGACAGAGCGCCAGGGAGGTGATGAAAATGTCCGTGAACACGGGGGCCAGCTGATCCGCGCAGTGTCTCAGGGTGGAGGGGGAGACACCGTCCGGCCCGGGGGCCTTCCTCCTGTTCAGCCTCAAAAACTGTCGGCGCACATCCTCCTCCTGGATGGAGAGGGCAGGGGGGGAGGAGGGGGGGTCTGAGGAGTCCTTTGATGAAGTGCTGGGGTCGTTGATGGTTGGGGTGATGGTGGGGGGAGGAGCAGAGGTGTGAGGAGCAGACGGCTGTTCAAAGCGGCAGTAGTGTGTATTCAGGCCCTGGGCGAGAGTCCGGTCGTTCAGGGTCTTTAGGCTAGGCTGTTGGAGGGCATTATTAGGGTCTGTTCCTACTTGCTCTCCTACTTCTCCCCAACTGCATGATGTGCTGTCAGTTCAAGTGCTAACCTGTTATCTCTTAGTCTCTTCCTACAGTAGGTGCTCCTGACCTGCCCTGCTTGACGACCCTGACTAAGATGGCATTGCAGTGACGGAAAGTTCTCAACGTCCTGCAACAAACTTCTGCATCAGTTCTGTTGCTCTTTCTGTGTCTCTGTTCTGCATTCTCCAAACCACAGACGGTCTCGGCAGATAACCGCTTGTGCTGAGCCTGGTTCTGCCGGAGGTTTCTTCCTGTTAGAAGGGAGTTTTTCCTTTCCACTGTCGCTTCGTCCTTGCTCAGTGTGAGGGATTGCTGAGAATTACACGACGCAATCTTCTGTGGTTCTCTAATTTCTAAATTAAATATTGTATTGTAATAAATCTTCTTGTAAAGTGCCTTGAGATGACATCTGTTGTGAAACCGCGCTATATAAATAAACTGAATTGAATTGAATTGAATTTTACTATCAAGAGAGTGAGAATGATCGAACATCTCCTGGTGAGTAGTGTGTTTGGTAACAATGTCCGGTCGGTATCAGATGTCTGGTATGGTGAGTTGAATTGGGGAGCCACAATGTTTATAACTCCTGTTTCGGCGTGGAAAAAAGCAGGATTCCTTTTTTTTTCCTAAGTCTGAAGGGCATCAGAAAACTCTCGGAATGGTGAGCCTGTTATAGAGTTAGAAGTTGAAGATGAGTTGGATCTGTTGCTAGTCTTTCTGGTAGCTGATGTGTTGATAGGATCTGCTGTCTTAGGGACCTTTTTCCTTAGAGTAGAATCTGCATGTTCAGCTGCTGGTAGTGAAGTTGTTGCGGGGTTATGTAAGTCAGCTGGGAAGTGATGTAAGTCAGCTGACTGACTTACATGTTTCCACATGCAGGTGCTGAAACTCTTTGTTTCTTTTGAAGGTTATCTGACAGTGTTGTTGCACAGTTAGCTGGTATGACTCTGGCGGGCTCATCACTGACAGGTGTGAGGATGTCATGTTCTCTTTCTGTTAGAGTAGGTTGGCATCAACCATGTGTGTCAGTTTGAGAACAGGGTGGTGAGTTCACATGAGTCAGCAAATTCGAGAGATAAAGCTTCTGACCTTTCTTATTGATATGACGTCCATCTTTTGTGAATAGATGTCTCCTTTCACAGAAAATCTTGCTGGAATTTGTCTAGATATGTGTACCTTGTTAAAGTTCTGGAGTAAATCCAAAAAGTCTTGCTTTAGAATTTCAGATGTCTTAGGAGTGATCTCAGTTGCTCCCGTGTGGACGAGTTTTTCTAGCTCTGGGTTGTTCTTAATAATCAATGGAATCCTTTCAGAAAGTTCTCTAACTGCCATCTGTGGGCAATTAAAGACACTTGTATTGATGCATAGCTGTTCAATGCCTTTGATCGATCTGTCATGAATAATAGCAAGCGTTTTCCCTTTCTTGTTTTCTTGTCGGCTTCTTGTTGCTGCTCGTCGGTGCTGTTCGGTTTATCTTTGTTTGTGTTGCCTTGCTGAGAGTCTGCTAGACTCAGGGAGCTGGAAGAGGTTAGTGTTGTGAATCTGTTCGTTAAAGGGATAATTGAAGTTGTTGGTTGTTGAAGTTTCTTTTGACATTCCTTATTTTTCTTCTTGGGTGTTTCTCGTCTGAGCACTGGCCACTCTTCTGTTGAGTGGGGGGCTTCTTCCCGATATACGCTGTCTGTTCAGAGGGGTACTCTGTGTTGTTGGCATCGACTTGCCAGGTTGTTGAAAATTTCATGCCATACTTAGAGTAGCAGTATTGTTTTTGCCGTTTTCTTTGAGGCGTCGGATCTTTAATTCAATGTCCATCCTCCTACTCCTAATAGTTTATAAATCACTGAACGGTTTAGCACCAAAGTATGTCAGATCTGCTTACACCATACCAACCCAGCAGACCAATCAGGTCATCCAACTCAAGCTTACTTAACATTCCTAGAATTACAACTAAACAAGGAGAGGCAGCTTTCAGCGTCTATGCTCCACAAATCTGGAACAAACTTCCAGAAGAATGCAAAATTGCTGAATCATTAGGTTCTTTTAAATCAAAGATTAAAACTCTACTGTTCAGAGCTACGTTTGAGCCCTAAATTGCGCTTTCTGATCACTGTTTGATTCTTGTGGTTTCTTTTTTTATTTCCTTTTTAACCAATTGTGTTTTATCTATTTTTAATCTATATTAATTGCATAAATTTGTTCCTTACATCATCTTTTCTTATTGATTGATTGTGTCTATCTGTTAAACCTATTCACGTTTTTGTTTTTGTAATCATGATTTTGTAATCAAGTATTTTGTATCATTATCACTGAATCATGTAAAGCACCTTGAACTGCCTTGTGTCGAAAGTGTGCTATATAAATACAATTGCCTTGCCTTTCCAGTATATTTTGGAGAGTGTAATCAGTGTAGAGAGCCATTTGTACTCCTCGGTTCTTTATGGAGTAGTGCACAGTGGAAAAAGAAGAAAAAAGAGTGGAAGAGAGAGATTGTGTGCATATATATACATTAAGGGAATGATCTGCACCATGTGTATGCACAGGAACATTCAAAATGTATGGCAAGGTCAATAATCACTCCACTGTTATCATTTATAGCAATAGAAACAGAATTGAGATGGACGGATTGTGAGTATTGCGAATGTCTCCTGTGCCTCTATCTGGAGTATCTTTTGGCAATTTTCTCCGAAACTAAACTGAATAAGCGAAGATGGAAATGGTCAGCTAGTCTCTGAATGCTATTGATAAAATCTACTCAACTCTACGAAGCACCGGTAAGGGTCAACCGGGGTGTCAATCATGGTGATCGGGTTTCTGCTGATTGGAATGGGCAGTTACTGGAACTACCGAAAAATGGAGCAACAAAGATCTGAAACACGGTCGAGATTGGTCACTGTTCTGGAAGCGATTGGACGGCTGAAGGAACAGCTGGATGCGTTGATTCGTACTGATGGGACTCAGAACCAAATGCTGGCGGAGCTTGGACGCAGAACAGACGCTGTAAGAAGCGATCTGGCCGGCGCTCTGGGACTCATCCGCAATTTGTCATCGGACTTGGAGAAACTGTCCGTGCGGATTGGGGCAACTGGAAATTAATTGGATTTGGAACTATTAATCTGGGAATTAATTTGGATTTGGAACTTTAATTTGAACTACAATTTGGCTGAATTAGACTACAAAAGAAACCACTGACAGACTGAAGGGACAGAAAGGAATATTTGATCTCTCCCTGCTATCCAAATAATTTATATTTTGGCTCCCATGAAGACCTTCAACCTGGTACTAATCAAATGTCCCTGAGAAGAATGTCAACAGAGTCTCCTCTCCCCGTACACCTGCATCTACTGACGCACACACTGACATGGTTACACACACTCACATTCACACACACCGTCTCGCTGTATCCTCAATTCTCTCTCCTGCAACAGGAAGCTGGATAACAGCGCGCCTCGATGGCAGCGCGTTAACCTGTGGACTGGAGCTCATACCTGCCCATCCTTCCTGATGTGTCATTGTTATTGTCTGAATATGTGCTTAAATGTTTGTTGGTGTGGTTTTTTCTATTACCTGCGTTGTGAGTGCTGTACGGACCCACAACACAGTTGAGCGTTTTTTCCCCTCACCGTGGAACCCTCCCCTACCCAGATGTGTATTTCTCTATGTTTCATAAACGGGAGCGCCGCTCGGTGGCTGCATGCCCAACAGTGACCTGGATCTGTTTGTTGTTGTTGTTGTTTGTAATGGTCTTGGACAGGTTGTACTGTATCTGTAAATTCCTTGTATGCGTCATACTTGTATGTGTCATACTTGGCCATTAAAGCTGATTCTGATTCTGATTCTTGCTGCGTCACTTCTTGTTGTCACTGCTGAACTCCGCAGAGCTGCTTGGTGCTCATATTCTCTTTGATTGCTGTTTTTCTGTGTTGAGGTCATTCTAAGTTATTTTTAACACACAAGCACACTACTACACTTATTTGCAGTTGGTGTACTTTACGTTTTGGGAACCATTTTTTTTTCACGCGGTTGTTCTCGGTGTGCTAGGGTCTCGCTAGTTTATTAGCTCAGCTTCGTAGCAGCTATGGGTTACATCTCTCCTTCCCCCTCTCCGGCTCCTCTCTCCTGTTCTCTGTGTCAGATGTTTAGTTACTCCCCCGCCTATAAATGTAGTATTTTCGTAGCTCTGGAGGCGAGGGTTTTATAGTTGTTGAGAATCCAGTAAATAGCCGAGGCCCGTTAGCCAGCGCGAAACCAACAGAACCCACGAAGCTGGGATCTCAGGCCGGCTGGGTGACGGTACGGAGAAAGCATAGTTCTCTGCCCAAAGGGAACCACCAACCTGTCCGCATTTCTAACAGATTTTCCCCACTCAGTGACGCACCCACTGAGGAACAGACTCTGGTAATTGGCAGTTCCATAGTCCGTAATGTGGCTTTAGAAACACCATCGACCATAGTCAAATGTTTTCCAGGGGCCAGAACAGGCGACATAAAATCCCACCTGAAACTAGTGGCTAAGGATAAGCGTAAATACAGTAAAATTCTTATTCATGCTGGTGGAAATGACAGCCGGTTACGCCAATCGGAGGTCACTAAAATTAGTGTTGCTTCGGTGTGTAAGTTTGCTCAAAAAATTTCGGACTGTGTAATCTTTTCTGGACCCCTGCCCGATTGGGCCAGTGACGACATGTTTAGCGGCATGCTGTCATTTAATTGATGGTTGTCTGAGTGGTGTCCAGCGAACAACGTCGGCTACATTGATAATTGGAAAACTTTTCGGGGAAAATCTGGTCTGATCCGGAGAGATGGCATCCATCCCACTTTGGATGGAGCAGCTCTTTCTAGGAATCTGGATAAATTTATTAGTCCTTTCTAAACACTGACAAACCAGGGTCCAGACCAGGAAGCCGAGTCGTAGTTTAACCCACCTCTCTGAGGCTTCTGTACTGTTACCCACTCAATACCCCATTGAGACAGTGTCTTGCCCAAGGCCAAAATCAAATACACTAAAAGTTAACCTGACAAAGGCAAACTGTGAAAATCTGATTAAAATAAACACGAATCGGACCAAACAAGAAAATAGAGTGACTAGATGTGGTTTACTAAACATAAGATTCCTCTCCTCAAAGATTTTATTAGTAAATGACTTGATATGTGACAATAAAATCGATCTTTTTTTCCTATCAGAAACCTGGCTGCAGCAGGAGGATTTTGTAATTATAAATGAGTCAACTCCTACCAATTATCAAAATTTTCACATTCCTAGAAATACTGGACGAGGAGGAGGAGTTGCAACCATCTTTCATTCAGATTTGCAAATTTACCCTAGACCAATTATTAACTACAGCTCTTATGAACATCTAATCCTTAGTTTTCCTCATCCAAGCTGCAAAACATTGAAACCACTTTTTTTGTGTTTTTGTATCGTCCAACAGGCCCTTACTCTCAATTCTTGGACCAAATCTCAGATTTCTTATCCGATTTAGTTTCAAACACTGATCAGGTAATTATAGTAGGGGATTTTAATATTCACGTGGACACTGACTGTGATAGCTTATCTGCAGCCTTTCATTTAATCTTAGACTCAATTGGCTTTACTCAGAAAGTGAAGGGACCCACACACTCTGGTCGGCACACTTTAGACAATGTACCGACATACGGCATTGAGTGTGATGAATTAATAGTCCTCCCACATAACCCAGTCCTATCTGACCATTTTCTGATAACCTTAGAATTTACTTTACTCAACGTTCCCAAATCTGAAAGAAATTTTCATTACAGTAGAACTTTATCAGACAATGCTGTAACAAGTTTTAAAGAATCTGTTCCATTCTTGTTTCTGTATGTTTCTCAGAATACCACAGTGGATGGCAGTAATTCCAACACTAACCCTTCAGAAATTGATGTTCTGGTGTTAAGTATTAAGTTAGTTAAGTTAGTTAAGTATCACTGCGTTTGGCACTAGACAGTGTAGCCCCCTTAAAAAAGAAGGTAATCAGCCATAGGAGATTGGCTCCCTGGTTTATTGCAGAGTTGCTTACTTTAAAGCAGTATACTAGGAAACTGGAGAGAAAATGGCGCTCTACACACTTAAATGATTTCTTTCTAACTTGGAAAAATAGTCTACTACTTTATAGAAACGCCCTTCGAAAAGCTAGAACAGCATATTTCTCATCATTAATAGAAGTAAATAAAAACAATCCTAGGTTTCTTTTTAGTACAGTTGCCAAACTTACACAGAGTCATAGCTCTGTTGAGCCAACTATTCCCCCTTCGCTCAGTAGTGATGACTTTTTGGGATTCTTCATAAGTAAAATAAATTCTATAAAGAATAAAATCATTGGCATTCTCCCAAACATGACTAACTCTCTCTCAGCAAATGAAGCAGTATCAGAGAGAACTTTAGAACCATGGTAATGTCTGTACCATTTTGATTCTGTTGAACTTTCGGAATTATCACAAATATTAGCTTCAGCTAAACCCTCAACTTGTATGTTAGACCCAATACCAACCAAATTATTTAAGGAAGTGTTCCCTCTGGTTACTGGCCCTATCCTAGACATGATGAATCTATATTTAATAAATGGATATGTGCCACAGGAATTTAAGGTTGCTGTAATTAGGCCTTTACTTAAGAAACCCTCCCTGGATCAAGATGATTTAGCTAACTACAGAGCTATATCTAACCTTCCTTTCTTATCCAAAATTCTTTAGAAAATAGTTGCTAATCAAGTATGTGAGCATCTAAACAGCAACAACCTGTTTGAGGAATTTGAGTCAGGTTTTAGAGCTCATCATAGCAATGAAACAGCACTGGTAAAAGTTACTAATGATATTCTAATGGCCTCAGATAATGGATTTGTGACTGTTCAGGTCTTGCTAGATCTCAGTGCTGCTTTTGACACAGTAGATCATAATATTCTCTTAGAAAGGCTCAAAGATGTAGGGATAAAGGGAACAGCACTAGGTTGGTTTAAATCATATTTGTCCAACAGATTCCAGTTTGTTCATGTCAATAATGAATTTTCTTCACACTCAAGGGTTGCTTGTGGAGTACCAAAGGGTTCCGTGCTTGGGCCGATTCTCTTTACTATATACATGCTTCTAATTGGTAAAATAATTAGACATCATGGTATGAATTTCCACAGTTATGCTGATGATACACAATTATATTTATCCATAAAACCTGATGAAATCAATCAGTTAGGTAGATTACAAGCATGTCTGGATGACATAAAAACTTGGATGACTGAAGTTTCTGCTCCTAAATTCAAACAAGACAGAGGTTGTTGTCTTTGGACCGGAACCTTTAAAAAGGAAACTGCTAGGTCAATCACTTCCTCTGGATGGCATTAAATTGGCCTCTGATAATAATGTAAAGAACCTCGGTGTAAATTTTGACCTGACATTTAAATCTCATATTAAACAGGTTTCTAGGATTTCTTTCTTTCACCTTCAGAATATTGCTAAAATTAGAAACACTCTGTCCAGGAGTGATGCAGAGAAACTAGTCCATGCAATTGTTACTTCAAGGCTGGACTACTGTAATTCCTTATTATCAGGAAGTCTACAAAATGCAATCAAAAGCCTTCAGTTGATCCAAAATGCTGCAGCAAGAGGTCTGGTGAATATTAAAAAGAGAGATCACATTTCTCCTGTTTTTGCTTCTCTCCACTGGCTCCCTTTTAAATCCAGAATAGAGTTTAAGATCCTCCTCCTTACGTATAAAGCCCTTAATAATCAAGTTCCATCGTACATCAGAGAGCTGATTGTTCCATATGTTCCTAACAGAGTATTTTGTTTTCAGAATGCAGGTCTACTTGTAGTTCCTAGGATTTCAAAAAGTAGAATAGGAGGCAGCTCTTTTAGTTATCAGGCTCCTCTCCTGTGGAACCGGCTCCCAGTTTTAGTTTGTGAGGCAGATACTCTGTCTGTTTTTAAGACTAGGCTTAAAACCTTCCTTTTTGATAAAGCTTATAGTTACTTATATAGACACTAGAATTTATAATCCATCTCCGATTTCTAACAGTAATGTATTCATTTACCAGAATGAAATTATTAGAGAATTGAACAAAGGTTGAATCATGAATCAGGACAGAAAAAGATTTACACCGGGTTTTAAGGCTAGAAATTGATGGACAAAGATAATGCCAGTCTTCAGAAGAGCGGGCCTTTATCTCTACCCCAGTTATATCACTTACCAATAATATAATATCTCTAATACATAGATTCTGGAGGGGGCGCAGCCCTATGAGCAAGGAGAGATGCATAAGCAATACAATACTTACCCACTTACCTCCTTCTTTCCTCCTGGATTTCCAGGCAGGGAGTAGAGGGAGATGGAGTGTTCAGCCCGATGCGGTGAGGGAAGGATGCAGCCCGGTCCGGCAGCCCTCCTCAACTCCATCTCCCTCACACCGTACATTGCTAATAGACTTAAGAATTAGGGAAAAAAATTATCCTTTTTCAGACTCAACTGACCCTAACACACCTTCTACTTTTCTTTTCTACTACTCTCCACATATATTTTTCCTATTGTTAATGCGATTGTTAACCCAGTTTTCTGTGTTTTTCTCCCCATAGAAGCTCCACCCCGTCTGGTACCCTGCTCAGCTATAATGCCCCCTGCTGGAGGGGGAGCGTTGGTCCAAATAATGCTCAAAGTCACAGAGCACCCTCCATGCTGTCTCTTCTCTGTCTTCTCAAACCCCCAGATGGTCGTGCCAGATGACCGCTTGTACTGAGCCAGGGTTCTGCCAGAGGTTTCTTCCTGTTAAAGGGGAGTTTTTCTTCTCCACTGTTGCCACATGCTTGCTCAGTATGAAGGTTTGCTGAGGAATAGCTTTGGTTGGAGTCTGCATGATCCGGGCACAACCTCATGCCGATGACTCAACGCAATCTGCTGGGATTCCTTACATAGAAAACTTAACTGATTTGAATGTTTGTATAATTGTATTGAGATGACTTTTGTTGTAAAGTGCCTTGAGATGACATTCGTTTTTAACTGGCACTATATAAATAAAAGTGAATTGAATTGAAAAACGAAGGACATTTAACACTTATAACTAGGCATGGGTAGAGATATTCGGTAGCGTAACGGCACCAGTTCTGACATAAACGGTAGTAACCAGACTCAAAAGCAACTCACATTTCTGTGTTTTGTTTCAGTTCTTTTTTTCTTCTTGTGGACTTCTTGTGGACTTCTTGTTTTTCAATGATGTATGGCATGTCAAATGGGATAAAGGTAGTGAAGCTGATTCAAAATGTGCAAAGTTTAGAGGGACAGAGAATCGAACAAATTCTTCTCTAGTTTGTTTTATCATATTTTACTTGACAAATTGAGTTGTTCAAAACAAAGTTTTGTTAAGTTTTTTTTAAGACTGCATTTTAATGACCAAATATAAAATAGGATCCACAATTTCCAATTTCATTGAGTTATTCTATATTTGACTCTTTTCGCCAAACTGTGCCAAGTTTGACACAGCTGGATTCCCCAGACTTTTTTTAATCAAAACCTCAATAACCTTCAATTATCTGTTATTACAGACACCAACATTAGCTCTAAAGTCAAAAAGAGTGAGTAGTTACTATTTCAGATTTTTATTTGCTTCTTTACAATGAAAAAAAACTGTTCAGCCATCTATAATGTGTATTTTTTTCAGGCGGAATTCATATTTTCTGTCTTTCAACCTCAATTACTAATGCCCACTATGATTTTCTTGAGAATTGTCTCATTCACAATATCCCCATAGACCTTCTTATTGTATGGAGAGCAATTTGAACATTTTACAAGCTGTGAAAAGCCTTCCAGAGTGTAGGTATGCCAAATTCAGAAAAAACAGCCTAGAGCTTAAGAGATTAATCTCTCAACCAAAGAGCGAGAGACCATGGAGAAATATATTCAGGATTCGTTGGACGCAGGAATAATTCAACCCTCATCTTCGCCCCTTGGGGCAGGATTCTTTTTCGTTACTAAGAAAGATGATTCTGCCCCTGCATCGACTACCGTGGACTCAACCAAATAACCATGCAAAGTAAAAATGCTTTACCTCTTCTCTCCTCAGTCCTTGAACCAGTAGCCAAAGCTTCCATTTTCTCAAAATTAGATCGTTGTAATGCCTACCACTTGGTGAGAATAAGAGACAGAGATGAATGGAAGACAGCTTTCAAGACTCACATCAGCCACTTTGAGTACTTGGTTATGCCATTTGGCCGTTGCAATGCTCCAGCTGTCTTTCAAAATTTAGTGGATGATGTTGTCCATGATTTTCTACAAAGATTCGTTTTCCTCTACCTTGACGACATCCTGATCTTCTCCCAGAGCCTGGAAGAACATAAAGCCTACATCCGCAAAGTACTGCAACGTCTCCTGGAGAACCGCCTCTACGTGAAAGCGGAAGAGTGTGACTTTCATTTTCCCTCCAGAACCTTCTTGGGCTTCATCCTTGAAGTTGGGAAAGTGAGAGCCGACCTGGAGAAAATGAAGGTTAGCAAAGAGTGGCCCAACTCCAGGAAACAACTCCAAAGGTTTCTGGGCTTTACCAATTTCTACCACAGATTCATAAAAGATTTCAGTAAGATTGCCACACCTCTCAACTCTTTAACATCTACCAAGAGATCCTTCTGCTGGACCCCAGGGGCTGACCAGGCTTTCCACAATCGCAAAGAACGTTTCTCAACAGGCTCCCATTTTATTCCATCTAGACCCATTCTGTCAGTTCATCTTGGAGGTGGACGCCTCAGATTCAGCCAGTCTCACAATCACTGACATTTTTTTTTTTTTTTCAAAGACTGCCATCTTGTTGCCCTCTCCAAGCTTGCGTCCTCTGAAGAAACAGCCCGGCTCCTCATCCTGGTATCCCCACTGGAATCCCTTCCAATTGTGGTCTACAGTTCATCTTAGCCATTTGGAAACACTTCTGTTCATCCTTGGGCACCAAGCCGTGTCTCTCCTCCGGATTCCATCCCCAAACTTATGGTCAGTGCAAACGTTTAAATCAGGAAATTGAAAACTCACTCAGATGTCTCCGTAGCCAAAATCCAATTACCTGGAGTCTTAGTTTACCCTGGATTGAATATTCCCATAATACTCACGTCTCATCTGCTACCGGTTTTCCTCCCTTGAAGACCTTCGACTTGGTCCACAATCAAATGCCCGTGAATGGAATGTCAACAGAGTATCCTCCCCCCCGTACACTGGCATCTACTGACACAGACACTGACATGGATTTAGACACACACACTAACACACAAACACCGTCTCGCTGTATCCTAAGGCTCTCTCCTGCACCAGGAAAGTGGATAACAGCGTGCCTCGATGGCAGCGTGTTAACCTGTGGACTGGAGCTCATACCCGCCCATCGCTCCTGATGTGTCAATGTTAATGTCTGAATATGTGCTTAAATGTTTAGGTGTTTTTTTTTTCTATTACCTGTTTTTTGACTCTTCACTAAGGATCAAAACACATGTGAACGCTCACCCCCAGACTCCAACCACAGCTATTCCTCAGCAATCCCTCATACTGAGAAAGCATGTAGAGACAGTGGAGAGGAAAAACTCCCCTTTAACAGGAAGAAACCTCCAGCAGAACCTGGTTCAGTATAAGAGGTCATCTGCCACGACCGTTGGGGGGGTCTGAGAAGACAGAGAAGAGACAGCATGGAGGATGCTCGTTGACTTTAAGCATCATCTGGACCGATGTTCCCCATCCAGCAGGGGTAATTATAGTTGAGCAGGGTACTAGACCATGTGGAGTTTGTATGGGGAGAAAAATACTGAGAGAAAACTGTGTTAACAATTACATTAACAGCAGAAAAAATATATCTGGAGAGTGGTAGAAGAGAGAAGAAAAGTGGTCAGTCTGTCCTCCAACAGTCTAAGCCTATAGCAGCATAACTACAAAAATATCTCAGGATAACCTAAGCCACTAAGCTTCATCAAAAAGGGAGGTTTTAAGCCTAGTCTTAAAAACAGACAGAGTATCTGCCCACGGACTACAACGGGAGCTGGTTCCATAGGAGAGGAGCCCGATAACTAAAAGATCTGCCTCCCATTCTACTTTTAGAAATTCTAGGAACTATCAGTAGATATGCATTCTGAGAACAAAGTGCTCTGTTAGGAACATATGGAACAAGCAGAGCTCAGATGTACGATGGAGTTTGATTATTAAGGGCTTTATACGTAAGGAGGAGGATCTTAAACTCAGATACCTGGTTGCAGTAGGAGGATTCCGTAATTATAAATGAGTCTACTCCTTCCAATTATCAAAATGTTCACATTCCTAGAAGTACTGGGCGAGGAGGAGGAGTTGCAACCATCTTTCATTCAGATTTGCAAATTCGCCCTAGAACAATTATTAACTACAGCTCTTTTGAACAGCTAATCCTTAGTTTTCCTAATCCAAGCTGCAAAACATTAAAACCACTTTTGTTTATGGTTTTGTATAGTCCACCAGGCCCTTACTATCAATTCTTGGACCAGATCTCTTTAGTTTTAAACACCAGGTAATTATAACAGGGGATTTCAATATTCACATGGACACTGAAAGTGATAGCCTAACTGTAGCATTTAATATTATGTTAGACTCAACTAGTTTTACTGAGAAAGTGAAGGGACCCACACACTCTGGTTGGCACACTTTAGACATTGTACTGACATACAGCATTGAGTGTGATGAACTAATAGTCCTCCGACATAACCCAGTCCTATCTGACTAATTTTTGATAACCTTTGAATTTAATTTACCATACATCCCAAAATCTGAAAGAAAAATGTCATTACAGTAAAACTTTATCAGACAGTTCTGTAACAAGTTTTAAAGGATCTGTTCCATTCTTGCTTCCCTATCCGTCTCAGAATACCACAGTGGATGGCAGTAATTCCAACATTAACCCTTCAGAAATTGAGTGTTTGGCACTAGACAGTGTAGCCCCCTTAAAACAGAAGGTAATCAGTCATAGAAGGCTGGCTCCCTGGGTTAATGCAGAGTTGCGTACTTTAAAAAAGAATACTAGGAAACTGGAGAGAAAATGGCACTCTACACACTTAAATAATTCCTTTCTAGCCTGGTAAAATAGTCTACTACTTTATAAAAACGCCCTTCGACAAGCTAGGAGGTAAATAAAAACAATCCTAGGTTTCTTTTTAGAACAGTTGCCAAACTTACACACAGTCATATCTCTGTTGAGCCAACTATTCCCTCTTCTCACAGTAGTGATGACTTTATGGGATTCTTCATAAGTAAAATAAATTCTATTAAAAAATAGAAATAATTGGCATTGTCCCAAACTTGATTAACTCTATTTTAGTAAATGAGCGGAATCAGAGAGAACTGTAGAATCATGTCTATGTCTGCCCCGTTTTGATTCTGTTGAACTTTCTGAATTATCACAAATATTAGCTTCATCTAAACCCTCAACTTGTATGTTATACCCAATACCAACCAAATGATTTAAGGAAGTGTTCCCTCTGGTTACTGGCCTTAACATGATGAATGTATCTTTAATAAATGGATATGTGCCTCAGGAATTTAAGGTTGCTGTAATTAAGCTTTTACTTAAGAAACCCTCCCTGGATCAAGATGATTTACCTAACTACAGACATCCTCTAACCTTCCTTTCTTATCCAAAATTCTTGAGAAAAAAGTTGCTAATCATGTATGTGTCCATCCAAACAGCAACAACCTGTTTGAATAATTTCAGTCAGGTTTTAGATCTCATCATAGCACTGAAACAGCACTCGTAAAAGTTACTAATGATATTCTATTGGCCTCAGATAATAGATTTGTGACGGTTCTGGCCTTGTTAGATCTCAGTGCTGTTTTTGACACAGTAAATCATTATATTCTCTTAGAAAGGCTTGAACATGTTGTAGGGATCAAGGGAACAGCACTAGGCTGGTTTAAATCATATCTGTCCAACAGATTCCACTTTGTTCATGTCAATGATACATGTTCTTCAAATTCAAGGGTTACCTGTGGAGTACCACAGGGTTCTGTGCTTGGTTATACTTGGTTATTTTTTGGAACAGTTATGCTGATGATACACAATTATCCATAAAACCTGATGAAACCAATCAGATAGGTAGATTACAAGCATGTCTCGAAGGCATAAAAATCTGGATGACTGAATTTTCTACTTTTAAATTCAGACAAGACAGAAGTTGTTGTCTTTGGACCAGAACCTTTAAAAAGGAAAATGCTAAATCAATCACTTCATCTGGATGGCATTAATTTGGCCTCTGGTAATAATGTAAAGAACCTTGGTGTAATTTCTGACTAAGATATGCCATTTAAATCCCATATTAAACAGGTTTCTAAGATTTCTTTCTTTTCTCCTCCGGAATATTGCTAAAATTAGAAAGATCCTGTCAAGGAGTGAAACTAGTCCGTGCATTTGTTACTTCAAGGCTGGACTACTGTTATTCCTTATTATCAGGAAGTCCACAAAATGCAATTAAAAGCCTTCAGTTGATACAAAATGCTGCAGCAAGAGTTATGGTGAATATTAAAAAGAAGAGATCACATTTCTCCTGTTTTGACTTCTCTCCACTGGCTCCCTTTTAAATCCAGAATAGAGTTTAAGATCCTCCTCCTTACGTATAAAGCACTTAATAATCAAGCTCCATTGTACATAAGAGATCTAATTGTTCCATATGTTCCTAACAGGGCACTTTGTTCTCAGAATGCAGGTCTACTGGTAGTTCCGAGGATTTCAAAAAGTAGAATGGGAAGCAGATCTTTTAGTTATCAGGCTCCTCTCCTGTGGAACCACCTCCCAGTATTAGTCCGTGAGGCAGTTTTCAAGACTAGGCTTAAAACCTTCCTTTTTGATAAACTTATAGTTAGTGGCTTAGGTTATCCTGAGCTTTTTTTTGTTTGTTATGCTGCTATAGGTTTAGACCAGGAGTGGGGAACTCCAGTCCTCAAGGGCCACTATCCTACAGGTCATAGACGCTTCACTGCTTCAACACACCTGATTCATTGTGCAGAGCTTGGCAGCATTCTGTTTGATCCATTTAATCTGAATCAGGTGTGTAGAATCAGTGTAACATCTAAGACCTGCAGGATAGTGGCCCTTTGAGGACTGGAGTTACCCACCTCTGGTTTAGACTGTTGGAACAGTTTGACCACTTTTCTTCTCTCTTCTACTTTTCTCTCTAACTACTCTCAAGATATATTTTTTATGCTGTTACTGCGATTGCTAACCCTCGGTGCATCTGAATACCCCTAATACACCTACTACGTAGTAGGCGAAAATAAGTAAGCAAACGATCTAGTAGTTCCGAATCTCTAGTATGGATTGGCAAAGTAGGCATAAAGTTCCCGGATGTGTACTACAACCACAGTAAAATCCGCTGTATGCTACCCTATCCCACAATGCATCGGAAGCTCCAAAATTGTAGAAGAATTGTGACGTTGGCTATGTCGAGGACGGGACCAAAGGTGACGTAACGTAAACATCCCGGTAAAATGGTGGAGCAGTACATCCGATTTTATACCTAATACCCACTCGTTTGCTACGCAGTATTTACTGGATCAACGGGCAAGAAGTAGCTACTATGTAGCATGTAGTACATACTATAGTATTCGGATGCAGGGCCTATTTTCTTTCAGTATTTTTCTCCTCATATAAGCTCCACATGGTCTGGTACCCTGCTAAACTATATTGCCCCCTGCTGGATGGAGAAAATCGGTCCAGATGATGCTCAAAGTCACCGAGCATCCTCCATGCTGTCTCTTCTCTGTCCCCCTCTGACCCCCAGATGTTCATGGCAGATGACCACTTGTACTGAGCCAGGTTCTGCCAGAGGTTTCTTCCTGTTAAAGGGTAGTTTTTCCTCTCCACATTCTTGCTCAGTATGAGGGATTGCTGAGGAATAGCTGTGGTTGGAGTCTGCATCATCCGGGCACAACCTCATGTCGATGACTCAACGCAATCTACTGGGATTCCTTACATAGAAAACTTTTTAACTTATTGGAATATCTTTATAATAGTATTGAAATGACTTGTTGTAAAGTGCCTTGAGATGACATTTGTTGTGTATTGCCGCTATATAAATAAAAGTGAAAAGAATTGAATTCCAATGTACCTCTCCTCAAACTCCATCAGCCGACCAAAACTGTAAGAGTCAATCCAGAATTATTCTTCCACTTACCTGTTCTAATTATTAACCTTCTACTTACCATTCTCCAGTTGAGATCCTGTTCCCTGGTGCTCCCCTTGAGGTTCTCCCGAGACAACCTTAAAAATGTTAATAAATGTATTTATTTTTACATATCCCTCTGCGTTCCGTGTCTGATGTTGTGCAGATTTCTGAGTCTACAAACCGAACATGTCATTCTGTTCTTGAAGACAAGTCATCGTTCCCTGCAGCATGTTTCCCTTGTATAAAAATGCGTTATTTAACTAATATGAACAAATCCTAATCTAGATAGTCATCTCCTTCTTTCTGTTCTGTTTTCAGAATTATTATTAGATTATTGAAGCGTTCTGTTCTGTTATGCTAACTTTCCTTTGAATGTTATAAAGCCATTTATCCAGTTTTTTCCCTATTTTGTCTGAACACACTTGTTTTGCACACTTTTATTGCAGACTGGTTTTATTTCTATTGAATGTTGGAGGACAAAAACTGACACTATTAATGTCACCACGTCAGTGTGACATTATGATGTAATCTATATGCTAATTAACATGTAACATTATCTGGCAACTTCTAGCAACTTTCTGGGTCAAATTCAGCTACTTTCTGACAGAGGTAGTTGGCCAACCAGATTTGAATAGCCTTGACACGTCATCTTTTTGCCACAAAAGTATAAAGGTGGTTATCGAAAGAAAGAATGAATGAATGGCTGTAAGCATAAAGACCACTGAACTGTCCTCTCAGTTCTGTCTATTTTTCCTTAAGATAGTTGTCGACTATCGGTCTCGTGCCGGTATTTAGCCTTAGATGGAGTTTACCACCCACTTTGGGCTGCATTCTCAAACAACCCGACTCCGAGAAGACCCCGGCATGACGGGGGCCGTTACCGGCCCTACACCGTCCACGGGTCAGGAGGACTCAGACAGAGTGTTGGTAGCCAGGTCTCCTAGTAGCTAGGAGACAGGTTAATGTTAGTAGCTATGCTGCTTTAGGCTAGGCTGTTGGAGGACATTATTAGGGTCTGTTCCTACTTTCTCTCCTACTTCTCCCCAACTGCATGATGTGCTGTCAATTCAAGCACTAACCTGTTTTCTATTATAGTAGGTGCTCCGGATTAGCCCTGCTTGACGACCCTGACTAAGATGGCATTGCAGTGACGGAAAATTCTCCACGTCCTGCAACAAACTTGTGCATCAGTTCTATTGCTCTTTCTGTGTCTCTGTTATGTATTCTCCAAGCCACAGACGGTCGCGGCAGATAACCGCTTGTGCTGAGCCTGGTTCTGCCGGAGGTTTCTTCCTGTTAAAAGGGAGTTTTTCCTTCCCACTGTCGCTGCATGCTTGCTCAGTATGAGGGATTGCTGAGAATTCCACGACGCAATCTTCTGTGGTTCTGTAATTTCTACACTAAACATTGTATTGTAATAACTCTTTTTGTAAAGTGCCTTGAGATGACATCTGTTGTGAAATGGCGCTATATAAATAAACTGAATTGAATTGAATTGAACTATGGGCCAGCTAAAACTTAACAACTTTAACCACTTTCAGGAATAAACTGCAATTCCTCTAGTGAAACTATGGCAGCAGGAGCAGCGGTAGCCAGTCCTGGCAGTTCGCCTGAAGGTGGGGGGATATAAGTGATGAGCGAAGATGAGGTGACCATGAGGCTGTTGTTTAATGGCAAGCTCCTCGGTCTGGCTTGTGATGCGGTATACTACGATATACATTTAGTATGACAGAAATATTTATGTCATACAACATAATCCTCTATTGTTAATATCATAATTTTAAACTGTGGGCTGTGGTTGATCCGTTGATTCATAGACATGATATTATATAGCTACCAAATGATCCGTTGAGTTCTGTTAGGCTATGTTAGCCAAGGGAATGAACATGCATGAAGGGACAACATTTGCTAAGTAATAACCATGAGAAAAACATTTTATGAACATCTGTCACTTTATTTTAGAAATTGACATGGATTATCCATACCAAATCCAGAGCTTCTGTTTTCATAATTAGGAAAACAATGTCCTATCTATTCAATCAACTTTGTAGGCTTTAAAGGTTTGCCTTATCTATGATAACTAACTTATTGGTTAGTTCAGATATTGGCAGTTGCCTTGAACTTAAAATGCTACAAAACCACAGGTTCACAATTTATGCTTTTTTATTTTAAAAACTGCCACTCTTTTTCTCATAATAGGGCCCAGAATTTGGTGCTGCGCCCCTGGCTGGTAGGTGTCTAAGGACCTGTTGGTGCCTGTGTGTGGCAGCCTTGCTTCAGTCAGAGAGCACCAGGGCAGCTGTGGCTACAATGTAGCTCATCACCATCAGTCCGTGAATGACTGTTAATCACTTTGGGGTTGTGGTGGGAATATCCAGATGTAATTAGGATTTAATTACTCATTCTGCATCTTAGTGAACGTATCTAGGACTGGAGGTCAAGTTAGAGAAACAAGCCTAATGTTCTAACGTAATGTTCTTGATAAAGATGTGTCACTAGAATGACAGACGTCAGTCAGAGCAGCAAGATATCTAATGCTTCATGACTGGCAGAAACTGGTTCTTCAGAGCTGAACAAGAAGATTGAGGGAAATGTTCTGGAAAGATAAACAATAATTTCTGAATACTATTTAAAGTTTTAGTTTGGAGGGTTGGATAGGGAAATGCATGGTCTTCATTATAAAGATTATTGAAGCAAATTTACTTATAAAAAATGACTTAAAAGCAATTCAAGGTGCTTTACATGGTTCAGTGGTAATGCAACCAAATACATTGTACAAAAATATGAAAATTATAACAGATCGAAGCATAATAACTAAAAGTTATCTGAAAGTATGAAATTTAAAAAAAACATAGGAATTGTTCAATAAAAAGATAAGGTGTAAAGAAGAAATTTATGAATAGATTAAACAGATAAAACACATTCAGTAAAAAAAAAAATCAAAGAGTGATCATAAACAAAATTTAGGACTCAAAGGCAGATCTGAATAGTAGTTTTGTTGAGTAACGTTACAAACCCTTACTTTGGTAATTTGGCTACGGATTCTAATAGAAAGGGTTAACAAGCCATGTTCGGCTCTGCGAGTTGCTCGGCAGCGCACCGGTTCGTGACTCCCAACCAAGTCAAAGATGCACACGCAATCAAACACTGCTTCTCTACTAATTAAGACCAGCACAATTGGGGAAGGCTGGCGTCATCCATACTTTTATACACAGACAAAACTATTTTAATCTTTGATTTAAAGGAGCCTTCAGCATTTTTGTATTCTTCTGGAAGTTTGCTCTAGATTTGTGGAGCATAGAAGCTGAAAGCTGCCTCTCCCCGTTTAGTTATAGGAATGTTTAGTAAGCAAGAGTTGGAGGACCTGACTGGTCTGATGGGTTGGTATAGTGACAGCAGATCTCCAACATACTTTGGTGCTAAACCGTTCAGAGAGTGTTTAAAAGTCTATTTTCTGAGCTACAGGAAGCCAGTGTAAGGACTTAAGAAGGCAAGACAAGCTTATTTGTAGAGCACAATTCATACACAAGGCAATTCAAAGTGCTTCACAGTTACATAAATTAAGAAAACAGATAAACAAAAAAAAACATCAACCTAAAAAATAATTAATCATAATAAAAAGCAAGAGTGCAGATAAAATACTTTCAATTGTCATATGCACGGATTAAAAGAACTGTTTTCAGCCTGGATTTAAACATTGTTACGCTGTGTCCACACCAAAATCATCAAAATGCGCCACATGCCCCCAGCTGGATGCTAGAACATTCGCACCTTGAAGCGTGTACAACGCGAACTTGACGCGCTTCAAATATTGTATTTTCACGCGCGAACTGGCCTTCAGCAGAGCTGGGGCTACAGTGCAGCTTGCGGTGGATTATGGACTGAGCTGACGGAGGACTGCGTGTTTCGCCCGGGCTTCAGCGGAGCTAGCCTGGGGCTACAGTTCAGCTGGCAGTGGATTATGGACCGAGCTGACGGAGGACAGCGTGGATTACGTGTTCGGCCTGGCCTCCGGTAGAGCTGGGACGGCTGCACTGGGGGTTTGGTTAGCTACAAATACAGTCTAGTTACGGCGGAGGGATCCATAAACAGCAGCAAGCCTTTCATAAACACCGGCTCCTCGCCGCCTGGAGAATGTGAGCTGCTCGCCCAGTTTGTGCCGTGAAGGTCCAAGCTTCGCCTGCCGAAACACCAACTTAATTTCTGAGCAGCTGTCCATCTGTCTGCGGCTTGTAAAAGTTTTTAATATATGAGCAGCGTGGGACGTGGTGCAGGATCTGCTACCAGGAAAGCAGGTGAGGAGGCCGTTTCTAGGCTGAGAGGTGCTTTTACAGCAAAAACGGCTCCTTTAAGAGCCACCCACAGACCTCTTAAGAGCATTCCTTTCTAATTTTTTTTTTTTCTCTGTATAGCAAACTGCTTGTGTCGTGTAGCTCGGGGTGATTAGCCACGATGTTGATCAGTATTTCCACCATGTCCTGCTGAGGCTGTGACTCCATGACAGTCACAGAATCACTGAAACTCTGTCTCCTGATTGGTTGACGCGCCGCGATTTGACGTTGGAGTTCAGATTTTTCCAACTCAAGCAGAATTTTTCACGTGCCGCAAACGCCTCATTCGCACAAATCCTCCGCGCAGATCGGGCAGAAAAGCGTTCTCGCGACGCAAATCTGCTTCTGACTTGAAGCGGGACCCCCTGCCGCGCGTCATCGCGCTCCTCCATTGACATAACATGTACACCTGACTCGCCGCTCGCTTAATTCGCTTTTGCTGTGTACGTGGCGTTAGAGTTGAGGCTTGTCTCACATCCTCATGAAGACTGTTCCATATTTTAGCTGCCTGAAACTGAAATGCAGCCTCACCGTGTTTATTGTTGACTCTGGGAACCACCAGGAGACCCCTCCCTGAAGTTCTCAGAGCCTGAGATGGTTCATATGTCTCTAACATGTCAGAGATGTACATTGGTGCCAAACCATGAAAAAACTTGTACACAAGCAGATCTGTTTTAAATTCTAATCTCTGAGTGACATGAAGCTAGTGCAGAGACCGGAGCACTGGACTCATATGGTCGTATTTCCTGGTTCTTGTCAGGACTCGAGCAGCAGCGTTCTGGATGTTCTGCAGCTGTGTAACAGCTCGTTTAGAGACACCAGTGAGCAGGCCGTTACAGTAATCTAACCTGCTGGAGACAAATGCATGGATAAGTCTCTCTAAGTCTGGTTTCGACCCTATTCCTCTGATCTTAGCAATGTTTTTCAGATGGTAATCCGCACACATCCACACACTGTCAATACAGTGACAGAGTGTATCTATAGGCACATGCTCACCTGACATCAGTGACACGTAGATCAGAGTGTCATCTGCATAGTTTTATGGTAAGACACATTATTGCTCTCAATTAGCTGACCCAATGGAAGCATGTACAAGTTGAATAAAAGTAGTCCCAAGATTGGCCACTGGGGGACTCCATAGGTCATGGGATATTTGTCTGTGACACAGTTGCCAATTTGGACAAAGTACATCCTGTCCTCAAGATAGGAATTGAACCAGTTTAGAGCAGAACCAGAGATTCCCACCCAGTTTTCTAACCTGTGACGTAAGATCCCATGGTCCACTGTCCAAGAAGTCTCTGCTTGGGGGAGGCTTTATACGGGCTGATGCTCCACCAGCAGTGGGTGGAGAATTTGTCAGGTCACCAAGAGGAATGGAGCTCCATTCGAAGCTTTTATGCCTTTCTACATGTGGGTTGGAGCAGGCTGCCGGTTGGGTAGCAGAAGAGCAGCAACGTAAGAAGGTCAGAGAAGCTGCAGCAAGGTCGCCAGTCCATCACAGAGTATTTTACATGTTCCACTGTAAATGTCTGTCCTCCTTGGCTTGATCATCCTGATATTCATTAAACCTCCAAACTTTGACGGAATCTTCTCTCATTTTATTTAAGAGTTTCTCCAGTAACCTATAACAACTTGAGCACAAGAAGCCTAAAGCATAAAAACAGAATTCATCTAAAAGCATCTAGCATACAGAAACAATAAAATCATCCATCCATCCATTTTCTGAACTGCTTATTCCTCAAGGGGTTGCGGGGGTCTGGTGCCTATCTCCACCTGTCAACGGGAGAGAGGCGGGGTACTCCCTGACAGGTCGCCAGTCCATCACAGGGCCACATAGAGACAAAGAGGACAAACAACCATGCACGCATACACCCACACCTAAGGACAATTTAGAGTGATCAATTCACCTGACAGTCATGTTTTTGGACTGTGGGAGGAAGCCGGAATACCCGGAGGGAATCCACGCATGCAAGGGGATAACATGCAAACTCCAAGCAGAAAGGCCCTGGGCCGGGATACGAAACCACAACCTTCTTGCTACAAGGCAACAGTGCTAACCACTAGATTAACAGGATTACAAAAACATAGCATACTAAAAATGTTTGTCATTAATTAATTACAATTAACATGATAATTTGACACCCCTAAATAATACACTTAAAAAGGGAAACACTGGGTGAGCAAGTTACTTTTTATTTACAGCCAGACAGCTTGTGTTTCAACATTGCTTTACTATTTAGGTTTTTTGTGTGGGTGTCTGTTTGTGTACACATCTTACCTCTGTGATGTGTTTTTGTATTTCTGCCTGTAAAGCACAAAAAATACACCAATTAGTCAAATGATCAATTCCAACATACAGACCATAATCTCTTTTGTGTTGAATACATATAAAAACAGAATAACACAGAACTTGTGTTTCAAAATCAAGTCATTTGTCATGCTGCAGAGGCACAAACTGTGGCTCCAAGTCTGTCAGACCAAAATAGCTCCTGTTCACCGAATGATGTATCTGCTTGACCTTCTGCACTGCTGTTAATGAGAAACATCTTGTGTTCAGTATCATGTCTCTGTCAGTAATGCTGTCTTGCATTAACAAACACATTTATAGGCTGGCTTCATCAACAGAACAACACAAGAGGCTGCAACAGGGTGACTGTGAGAAACTGGGAAGGCCCATAGGAAGCATACCAAAACTTCAGAGGTGGCAAACTAATTTAGCACCATCAAGGTGTAAATGTGGTATTTATTACATTAAATCAATTCTAAATCATGTTGTTGGATGAAACATCTGAAAGGGCATATGGACTTAAAAATGAACAAATTTTCACAACCAAAAACTTTCCATCCAATTTTTTTTGCATTATGATTGAAATGATAAGCCCTGAGAACATTAGGGGCATGAATTGTACAGGAGCTAGTTACAGCAATTAGCCAGATTGGAAGGGAGGAAGGATAGTGCCCACTCAAAAGGTTTCAGTCTGTATAGCACCTTGTAACGAGGTTCTATTGAAGTGTTGTTTCCGCCTATGCTTTTACATTAATCCCTCTGAAGTAATTAAAAATAATTGATCAATTGTCTGATACACATTACTTCCTACTATTGTAGATGCATACCTGACAGTCCCATCTACCTTCTACTAAAGTCATAAGTCAAATCACATACTGAAGAAGAAAAACAAAACATTGTGTTTATAAGATTTGCAACAGGAGAAGATCTACATCTTTCAAATTTAGGAAATTTTAGCTATTAGGAATGCTGACAAAACAAACATTTCCAAAGTTCCTAACAAATTTGTTGGACAAAACCACTCAGTCTAAATGTGATCTAAACAAAGGCAACATCTCAACCTTTAAATTAGGGCTATAACAGTACGTAACATTTACTTGTGTCTACATTATGACAATACCTTGCCTTGATCTTGAAATCAAGTTCACCTATTGGTGTAAACCCTAATCAGTTAGTCCTGGTATTTTAGAAATCTCCACTGGTAATTGTTATTTATCAGTGTGACATGAACATATTACTTTATAGTAAACTATTTGTAATTATAGAAGTGAAAAGATATTAAAGAATAGAGTTCCTGTCAATACAAAACATAATGAAACCTACCATGGCAGCTGTTAACAACAGCGTATCTCTAAACAAAGTGGGTGGAGTTGCAACCATCTTTCATTCAGAGTTACACCCTAGCGCAATAAATGCCTACAGTTATTTTGAACATCTAATCCTTAGTTTTCCTCATCCAAGCTGCAAAACATTAAAACCACTTTAGTTTGTAGTTTTGTATCATCCACTAGGCCCTTACTCTCAATTCTTGGGTCAGAGCTCAGATTTTTTTAATCTGATTTAGTATTATAGAATCTTCATAAAATTAAAAAGATCATGGACAACCCTGAGCATCCTCTTCATGAGACTATCCTACAACAACAGAGTATCTTAAGTCCAAGGCTTCTTCGGTTTTGCTGCAACACAGATTGCTACAGGAAATTATTTCTCCCCACAGCCATTATGGTCTACAACCACTCCTTGAAAAATTAATTAGTTATGAGCTACAACAACAACAATTATTTTCCCTTGTGGATCAATAAAGTATTTTTGAACTGAATTGAATTAAACACTGATAAGGTAATTATAGCAGGGGATTTTAATATCCATATAGACACTGAAAGTAATTGCCAAACTGCATCTGGTGTCACAATCTTAATTTTTTATCGAAATTACATTATCTGTGAATAGAACACATTGGTTGATATCAGCTTATTGATGTTGGCACGGCTACATTTAAACCATGGCTAGGACAGACAAAGAAAGTAGCAGGGGGACTGGAGCTAAAGCTGCCCCTTCTACTCTCAAATCACCTGTGAGCAAAGTTGAGTTCCACCTGAGTTAAATTGACATTCTAACTGTAAACAAAAGGACAACGGTTTGCTGCACATGAGCTCGATCCTCTGAGGCAGCCAGAGGCATCTCCTTTATGTAAGATTGTTGCGTTGCAGTAACTAAAAAGAGTCACTAGATGGCAGCCACTCTCTGTTACTAATCATTTTGGTTATTTATTTAAACAAGATTGTTACACTTATATTGTAAATAAATTATTTCAATGTGACCATTAATGCCTAATGTGATACATTACACAAGAATAATGAAAATTGCATCACTCATATGTCTTTTGAAATAAGATTTACAGTGTAAAATGTATTGAATAAAACCAATGGCCATAGACTAGACTAGTCTTCAATGATCTGCGCCACTCCGAGCACGCAGCCAGTATCAGCAGCTCCAACCTGACCGAGTGTTTTTTTCTCTCTTTAATATATGTTTTTTTTGTTCTTGTTTTGTTTCTTTTTTTCATTTTTCTAATGTGGACTGCTCTCGCACAGAATGGAGCTCAGAATATTCTGAATATTTATGTTCCTTTTTCACATTTTGTATGGCATCTGTGTCCAGAGAGTACATGGAGTTTCGCTCTCCCGTTGTTTAAAGCAGGGAGCAGCTGTTAGTCCTTGGGGCCTCCACTGTCTTGCCTACTGCCAAGTGAACCAACATCTCCTGCAAGGTGAGGAGAAGGAGACATGGTACTCGGGCCAGGATGGGGCAACGCAGTAAGGTTAGGAGATACTGGCCAGCGATTCCATCTGTTACTTTGGGGAACGTGAGAACTCTCCCCAATAATGTGGATAAGCTGGCGGCTCTAACCCGACATCAGAGGACCTACAGTGAGAGTAGCCTGATGTGCTTCACAGAGTCGTGGCTAACCTCGCTAACTCCGGACTCGCACATAAACATGAATGGTTTTCATCTGATCCGGGCAGACAGAACTACAGAGAGTGGTAAGAAGAGAGGAAGGGGTCTGGTTGTGTTTGTGAACGATAGATTGTGAAACTCTGGACATTTATCTATCAAACAGACGCTAGGCTAGAAGGATATTGAGCTGCTAGCGGTTAGCATGAGACCGTAATATCTACCGCAGGAGTTTACACACGTTATCATGATAGCTGTGTATTTCCTATCCTCTGCTAATGCTGCTGCAGCAATACCCTGCACACTCACCAGCAGACTCCAAACACAGCACCCACAGGCCCTTTTTCTGATCTCTGGGGACTTTAATCACATATTTCTGTCCTCCACTCTCCCCACCTTCACCCAGTAGGTCACCTGCCATACCAGAGACAAGAAAACATTGGACCTATTGTATCCCAACACAAGGCATGAATAAGGCTCATTACCTCTCCCTCCCCTGGGGGGCTCAGATCACAACCTGGTTCATCTCCAGCCTGTGTATAAACGTCTTATACTCAGAGAACCAGTTGTGAAACGCACAGTAAGGAAATGGTCCGCAGAGACTGAAGAGGCTCTGAGGAACTGTTTCCATTATACTATGTGGGACAACCTCTGCAGCCCTTTGGAGGATGACCTCAACAGCATCACAGACTGCATTACGGACTATGTCAATTTCTGTGTGAACAACACCGTACCCATTATAAAGGTTTGGTGTTTTTCTAACAACGAGCTATGGATAAATCATCAAATAAAGGCTCTCCTCAAGGAGATGAAGACAGTATTCAGATCAGGAGACAAGCAGGAAGTGAGAGTTGTCTAGAAGGAACTGAAAGGAAAGATCAGGCAAAGGAAAGACAACTACGTAGGAAGATGGAAGAGCAGCTCCAACATGTACATGAACTTCAAGGGGGTTTGGAGCAGCCTTAAAATAATTTCAGGACAAAAACCAACCCCCCAGGCTGCAGTAGACTTTGAGTGGGTGAATGACATAAATAAATATTTGAATAGGTTTGACCAGCCACCTACCCCTCCCATCACAAAATCGCCCCCCCCCCCTGCTGCAATCTCCCTCATCTTCAGGAGCTGCCTGTCTTTCATCTCATTACTTTACACTTCTCAGCTCCCAGCCATCACACCCATCCCCAGGACTCCAGAATACATCCCCATCCATTGACCAGCATCTTGTCCCTTTCAGCATTTCAAGTGCGGAAATAGCTCCATAAGATCAAAGTGTGGAAGGCTGCAGGTCCAGATAGCATCAGCTCTAGGCTCTTGAGGTGCTGTGCAGATGAACTGTGTGGCAACCCTAATCAGTTAGTCTCGTTATTTTAGAAATTTCCACTGGTAATTATTATTTATCAGTGTAACTCAGTGTGACTCAGTGTAAATGTGATCTAAAAAAAGGCAAAATCTCAACCTTCAGATTAGGGCTATACAACTACTTAACATTTACTTGTGTCTACATTATGACTATACCTTGCCTTAATCTTGAAATCAAGTTCACCTATTGGTGTAAACCCTAATCAGTTAGTCCTGATATTTTAGAAATCTCCACTGGTAATTATTATTTATCAGTGTGACATGAACACATTACTTTATAGTAGACTATCTGTAATTATAGAAAATGAAAATATATTAAAGAATAGAGTTACTGTCAGTACAAAACATCATGAAACCTACCATGGCAGCTGTTAAGAACAGTTTATCTCTAAACAAAGCGAGTGGAGTATCATGAAGTAAAGTTTTGACCCAAATACAGAGAGGTGTTTTAAAAGTAGAAAACTAATTTAACGATCATGATAATTAATGACAGCAGACTTACAAGAACAGGTTCAGGAGCTAGAATATAATGAAGTCAAGGAACGCAAAATACTATGGTGAGACATGATGAAGCACGACGACGATCTGACCAAAGGCGTCTCTCCACTAGTTCCTTTTGCCGAGCCATACTGTACCGTTACAATCGGTAACACAACTCTACATGGCTCGACTCGTTGAGTGTTGCTTCACAGTTGAAACAAACCAGAGCATCTGAAGTGAGCGGGTAGGTCATATGGTCCCTCATATGCTGCAGAAAACGTAAGTAGGTCATTCATATTTACAAAAACAGAAAAACGGCAGCAGAACTTATTTGGATAACTGATAATAAAAAGAACTGTCAGACTGAAGATAGTATGCAGCTAAATAGGTTAATATTGTGAATAAAACATACAAGCGGTTGGAAATTTGCTTCTTAACGAGAGTACGAGACAGCGAGTTCAGGAGTTCGGCGTTCTCAGTTTCTCTGCTTCGGCCTGCAGGTGAGAGACATCGGCTCTGAACCGCGATCAGCTCCGACTCCTCCTTGATAATCCTCTCACACCGAGCAGCTCCATCCAGCTCACACTGAATCTTCTCTTCAGCCAACAAACTCAGAAATGCTGAAACTCCGTTTGGATCAAAGCACTGGTTTTTAACGTTGTCATTGTTCTTCAGCAAACACTAAACACATGCACTCACTGTAGCGAGGTTTCAAAATGGCGTTCGGTTTGTTGTTATAAGACGCTCTCAAGTTACTCTCCAGTGACTCCGCCCTCCAGCCAGTCAGTGACCGACAGCCGTCTGACATCGCTTTTCAGTACAAGTTCAGCACGGATGGAACCACACCTGAGGTGGTACGAAAAATAGTATCGGCTTGGCGCGGCTTGGAGCGGCTCAGCAAGACTTCTGCCAGTGGAGAGTAAAAGGTACAGAAGTTGCGTCAAGTCGAGTCGAATCCTACCGGTGGAAAGACGCCTCAAGAATAGAAACACATAGGGGTAGAAATGCAGAGGGAAGGCAATCAGAGAGACAATCAGGGAATACTGGGCAGCTGAGGTCAATCAAGGACACAGGGACTGTCAAAGAAAGGGGAATACATCACATTGTGACATGGGAGAGGGTTCTTCAATTTGTCTTCTGGTTTATTCTTGCATGTCAGAAGAAAGGTGGTTTAATACAGCAATCTGTCCTCTTCCGACACAATTATGGCTAGAACTGTACCTATACACAATTAAGTAACACCCACAAATTCATTAATAGATTATGTTATCCTCCACTGAACCGATCCCCAAATCTAGTGGAGACAAATGGTCCTTCTTTGTGCTTGATTATGGTCTTTGTCCTTAAACAACAACCTTACCTGATCTATTAAGCAATAGCTACATTTAGTAGTGGACAATATAAAATGCACAAGCTGGAAATTATATGAATTTAGCAAAATGTGTTTTTTTTACTATACCAGGGTCCAGACCAGGAAGCAGAGTTGTAGTTAAATCCACCTCTCTGCAGCTTCATGTACTGTTACCCACTCAATACCTAATTGAGACAGTGTCTTACCCATAGTCAAAATTAAATATACCCAGATGGTATCAGCTCCAGGCTCCTGAGGTGCTGTGCAGATGAACTGTGTGGCATTTTAGGATATCTGTTCAACCTGAGCCTGTTGCTGGGGAAAGTACCGCAGCTGTGGAAGACCTCCTGTGTGGTACCGGTACTAAAGACATCCCACCCCTCAGTACCTCAGCAGCTACAGGCGGGTAGACCGGAAATCGCATCTGATAAAGACCCTGGAGAGGTTGGTTCTAAACCATCTGCACCCGCTGGTGAGGTCTTCATTGGATCCTCTGCAGTTTGCTTACCAATCTGGGAGTGGACCACCACATGTCCCAGTGGATACTGGACCACCTCACAGGATGCCTACAGTATATGAAGACACAGGGCTGTGTCTCTGATATGCTGTTCTGCAGTACAGGGGCCCTACAAAGCTTGCACTATTCCTCTTCACCCTCTACACTACAGACTTCTGCATCAACTGCCCACACTGCCACCTACAGAAGTTCTCTCACAACTCTGCCATAGTCGGCCTCATTACAGGTGAGGACGACTCAGAGTACATACAGAGGACTTTGGACTTTGTGGACTGGTGCCAGCAGAACTACCTGCTGATCAACGCTGGGAAAACCAAGGAGTTGGTGGTAGACTTCCAGAGACACAGACTCACCACACTGATACAGGTGGACATCCAGGGAGTGGACATTGAGATAGTGGACTCTTACAGGTACCTGGGTGTTCACCTGAATAATAAACTTGAGTGGAGCCACAACACTGATGCTCTCTACAGGAAGGGTCAGAGCAGACTCTACCTCCTGAAACAGGTGACGTCATTTGGAATGCAGTGATTAAATATGTTCTATGACTCTGTGGTGGTTTCCATCATTTTTTTTACAGTGTTGTATGATGCAGCAGCTGAGGGGAAGAGGTTGGATAAACTCATCGGGAAGGCCAGCTCTGTTCTAGGATGCACCCTGGGTCCACTGCAGGTGGTGGGATCCAGAAGAACTCTGGAAAAATAACATCTCTGATGGATAGAGTGTCCCACCTCATGCATGGAAATGTTGCTGAACTGCAGAGCTCCTTCAGTGACAGGCTAGTGCATCCTAGATGTACAAAGGAGCATTCCCGCAGGTCCTTCCTCGTTGCAGGTGTTAGACTGTTGATGGGAAAAATAGTATAAAACATTACTTTGGGATCTACGAAATCAGAATCAGAATCAGCTTTAATGGCCAAGTATGACACATACAAGGAATTTGACTCCGGCAACTTTTCTCTCCAGTACAGAACTTAAATAAGTGAAATTAAAAAACGGAAAAATAAATAAATAAATAAATAAAATAAAAATAAAGGATAATATATACACCAAACCAGGGTTATTGTACAGTAAGTATATACAGCAGTGCAGAGTTTTAGTTTATTGTTCATGTGAGTGGACTCAGACTCTGTGACTATTCAGAGTTCATCAGAGCGACATGATTAGTGACGTGATTTCCTTCAGGTGGGACAGCACCAGTCGCTCAAAGGATTTCATGACCACAGATGTCAGGGCAACTGGTCTGTACTGAGCCATGAAATGTATTGGTGACTTTATTATAACCGCTTTGAAGTGTTGTTATTGCTTAAAGAGATGTTTGTCATGTGCATACAAGTTAGTTAGATAGAAACAGGAACTTTAGAATAGGATGTTAAACCTTTGCACCCAAACTAGTGGAGAAAAACAGAATATGGAGGATGTCTGGACTGCAAAAGATTAGGGCAATAGATTAGGAAATGTATAGAAAATAGTATACATTGTATAATGAAATTGCTTTAGTCATTTTATGATTCCTTTAAATCATAGAAACCTATCTTGTAACATTCATTGTTTCTTTTTTAATAGATTTTAATATTGGCGTCATTAACTCTACATTTGAGAACCAGAAAGTTATAAGCATTAAAAACGGAAGTAACCTTAATCTAACGATCATTTCAAAGATATATAAAACTTTGATTGATAAATAAAATCCCAAACCATGGTTTGAAGAAGATGTTGATGATATTTTATGTCTTTATTTTTCTTATATTATAACCCTTTTGTTAAATCAGTATTATCCAAAAGTGACTTGTTGTAAGAGTTTGTATTAATATGGATGATATATGTCATTATTTCTTTTTATTTCAGGTCATCCTTATGTGTTTATAATATGTATTCTTTAAATTGACTGTAGCATTTAACTTTTAATAGTGAAGTATTTTTCTGTGAACTTAACATATGACAGGAAAGCACAGGCCTAGTTGGCAGGAAGTCTTACCACACAATTGACAATGGAAGGATGCAGATAAAAATGGTCAGCAAAAAATCTAGTTATAGCTGGTTTGTAAAGTCACATTTAAGTAGAATAACAGGAAGGTAATTAATTAGGCATGCACAACCCACCAACAATATGAATGGACCAATAAGGTTACTTTGTGTGTATGCATAAATAATGTTGTCTATTTTTGATTTGTTGAAGATGTTTAAACCACTCCTTTGTGTTCATGATTATTCAATGCTGTTTTAATAAAAGCCAAGGCACACCTCATGTTCTTTGCTCAGCTGGGGGTTTTCTTTCCAACAGCTGGGCCCGCTCATGAGTGATTTTCTGGCAAACTGCAGTAATTGTGTGATGTGTTTTTATTATACCTCTTGCAGAAATTCAACGAACACGCTGGAAGGATTTGGGGATATGGTGGTTCTTAGTTAGTTCACTGACAGCATAGTGAGTTGGTTTGCAGGAATCCTATTTTGACTGAAAATTCCTTCCACAACACTGTACAATCTAAATTGCTCCCATCAAAAATAGATGTTTACATCAGCACTGTAAGTTGCACTAATCAACAACAACATCGGAGTTATAACTTGCACATTATTTTTGACAGACTATATATACCCAGTTTTTAATATGTACAAAAACGGAATGCATGGTTTGCGTAAATTTGAAATATTTTAATGGAAATGTAAAATCATGAACATGTGTAATAACCGACAATGTACAATTTATGGGGTTTGTGCATCTATTGAAATATTGTATAGTGAATGGGGAAGAGCAATGAGTGAGTGTGAATTATAGAAGCTGTGCAATATGGATTGTAAAAGGTTTTTGTTTAATGTTTGGACAACAAATGGAAATTGGCCCTAGGCTATAATCTGGTGTATTTACATTCATGTTATTTTCTTACATGTATGTTCATTAATATGCACTGTCCCAAATAAATAAATACATAAAAAAGTATTAACTTATTGGAAGTTAGACATTTACTTTTTAATGCACACTTCAATGCACAATATGTACTTTCTAACCTTCGAAATGTTCTAATTACCTTAAGTGCACATTGCTCAATTTTTTATAACTATTGTACATGATGTAAATATTTTTTCTTCTGAAAAAATTATGCGTCTGTTTCTGTTCTGTTCTGTTTGTACATCTATTTTTTGGCTGCTGTTACGACTAAATTCCCCCTTTTGGGACAATGAAAGGATTATTCTATTCTATTCCAAGAACTGTATAAGGGTCTGTACTGTAAAAAAAATAGGCAAGAAATTGAGAATCAAACTGAATCGTGACCCTAAAATCGTAAATCAAATCGAGGATTTGGAGAATCATGACATCCCTACTGTGGTCGGATTTTACACTCTTAATAAAAATGAGAGAGATTCCTTTAAGCGTTTGGAGGTTTTAATAAAAGTTGAATCTATCATACAGAAGAACAGTACAGATCACAGTGAATGCTGAATACTGCCTCGTCCCAGCTCAAATGAAAATAAGTATTTATTAAGATCAGCAACCTTGCATCTATGACTTCTGAAGACAAAACTCTTTTCTCAGGGTGGGAATTTCTCAGGATGAAGGCAACTGATACTGATATACGGCATTGAGTGTGAGGAAGTAACGGTGCTACCACATAACCCAGTCCTATCTGACCATTTTTTTTAAACTTTTGAATTTGCTTTACCTGACCTTCCGAAACCTGAAAGAAAATTTAATTACAATAGAACTTTATTAGATAATGCAGAACAAGTTTTATAGAATCTGTTCTATTGTTAATTTCCTATGTGTCTGTGAATAACACAGTGGATGGCAGCAATTCAAACGCTAACCCTTCAGAAATTGATGTTCTGGTTCAAAGTATTAATTCCTCACTGCGTTTGGCACTAGACAGTGTAGCCAACTTAAACAAGAAGGCTGGCTCCCTGGGTTAATGCAGAGTTGCATCCTTTAAAACAGAATACTAGGAAACTGGAGAGAAATAATGTCGCTCAACACACTTAGATGATTCCGATCTAACCTGGAAAATAGTCTACTACTTTATAAAACACCCTTCGACAAGCTAGAACAGCAAACATTTTTATCATTAATAGAGGTAAATAGAAACAATCCTAGGTTTATGTTTATTGCGGTTGCCAAACTTACACAGTCATAGCTCTGTTGAGCTTACTATTCCCCCTTCTCTCAGCAGTAATGAATTTATGGAATTGTTCAAAAGTAAAATAAATTCTCCTACAAATTAAACTCATTTGTATTCTTCAAAACACGATTACTTCTCTCTCAGTAAATGAGGCAGTATCAGAGAGAACTGTAGAATCATGTCTATGGCTGTACCGTTTTAAATTCAGTTGATCTTTTGGAATTATTAAAAATATTAGCTTCATCTAAATCCTCAATTTGTATGTTAGACCCAATACCAACCAAATTATTTAAGGAAGTGTTCCCTCTGGTTACTTGGCCTATTCTAGACATGATGAATGTATCTTTAATAAATGGATTTGTGCCTCAGGAAAGGTTGCTGTGATTAAAACCTTTACTTAAGAAACCTTCCCTGGATCAAGATGATTTAGCTAACTACAGACCTATATCTAACTTTCCTTTCTTATCCAAAATTCTTCATAAAATAGTTGCTAATAAAGTATGTGAGCATCTAAACAGCAACAACCTGTTTGAAGAATTGGAATTGAAGCACTGGTGAAAGTTACTAATAATATCTAATGGCATCAGATAGTGTACTTGTGAGTGTTATGGTCTTGTTGGATCTCATAGCTGCTTTTGACAGTTATTCATAATATTCTCTTAGAAAGGCTTGAACATGCTGCAGGGATCAAGGGAACAGCACTAGGCTGGTTTAAATCATATCTGTCCAACAGATTCCAGTTTGTTCATGTTAATGATAAATCATATATATATATATATATATATATACAGGGCCGTGCAGAGACCTTGAGAGGGGCAGAGTTAGGTCTTCTAAACTCTCTGGCACTTCCTTTCTCTCCTTCCACCTCCTCACCTGACCTATCTCGCTGTCCATCTGCAAACAAGGAACAATTTTGCTTTCACATTAATCTGTTATTTTATTAACCATACTCGACGAACTAAGGTTATTATAGTAAACTAAAACTTAAAAGTATAACTAGTTGTAATAAAACGTTTTAGGTAACTGAAATAAAAACTAAAAACTAGAACTTAGAAAAAAAACTAACTGAAATTATATTGTGTCCTTATGAAACTAACTAAAATAAAATAAAGATATAAAGAAAATATCTTTAGTTTTACTTTTCAATTTGGTCAAATTTGTCAACGGCATGAGAAGGAAGGGACGTCTGCATTAGTGGTTCTCAACCCTTTTTCAGTGATGTACCCCCTCTGAAATATTTTTTCAGCCCTGACCAGCGCAAAGCATTTTTGGGTGAAAAAAAAAAGACCTAAAACAGAGCACTGTGCCATCAGTGTCTGCTTTATGAAACTTTGGAACTGATAAACATGCACAAAATTTATATCTATAACTAAATCCATAACTAAATGTATTTAGTAAAAAATTTAAAAATATTTATCATCACTCAAATGTAGTGATTCAATCTTATTTAGGAAAAATAGTGACCATGTAACCATTTAAAACCATAAGATTAACCATTTTAAAACTCCATAAATGTGCAAAACATCATTCTCTCTTGAACTATTTGGAAATAAAAATATATAACTATATTTAAAGACAAAACAGAAATATAATTTATAGTCTCACAGGGGGTGTGTTCCTAAAAAAGAAAAGTTTATCAAAATACCAATTTATTCTAAAATAAGATGTAAGTCAGTATGCTGTGTTTCCCTACCATGTGGACTAACTCGACTGGATGTGCCTGGTGCTGTCTCAGACTCTGTCATGTTGTCACTGGCTGAGCCCTACATGTTGCCCTGTCCTTCTCTTTCTCCCTCTTCATCTCTGTGATTCTCTCCCTCCTTTGCCTCCTCTCCGATGTGCCGTTCTAGCACTTTCTCCTGTCCCTGATCTTGTCCTTCCCCTCTATCGCTTTTCTGTCGCTCCTCTCTCTCTTCTTCCACATCGTCTCCTCCGTCCACTTTACTCACCAGGTTACTCACATTTGTCTTTGGTGAGAAAAAACTACAGATGCTTCGTTGTCACTTCATTTCTGTAGAATTTAAATTAATTTTACGTTTTTTTCTTGACAAACGAAAAGATTTCACCTTCTCTGACTTAGTTTACATGTTGCAAAAATTATGATTTTCAATTTTTATTGCAAAAACAGTCCAAAAACATGACTGTCAGGTTAATTTATCTCTCCAAATTGTCCTTAGGTGTGAGTGGTTGTTTGTCCTGTCTGTCTCTATGTGACCCCTGTGATGGACTGGCGACCTGTCCAGGGTGTACCCCGCCTCTCGCCCGTTGACAGCTGGAGATAGGCACCAGCCCCCCGCGACCCATTAAGGATTAAGCGGTTCAGAAAATGGATGGATGGATGGAATTTTTATTGCCTCAAATAGTTTCAAAACAATCAGCATTGAGCTAGAAATGATATTCTATTTTGTAAGATGGCATAGTTTCCTCTTTCATGGTGTGCTCCTGACTTCTGTGAGCAGGTCGGCTTCTCTCACTTCCCACCTCTCAGAAGCGTCTGGAGTATACAGTCTATGGACCGGTTACGTCGTGCTGCATTCAGTGTTGTCGTAAAAAGGAGCTTCATGCGCTTAATGTCCAATTTTACACAACTATTTATTGATTTCATAGACGCTGGCTGGGGTGGCAGCTGGGGTGGCAAGGCTAAAAGCATAGACTGCAAAAAAGAATAGACAGCGCCTCCTCAGTCCTCACCGTTTACCAGAATGACACGCTTTCATGGGGGAATTCATGGCGGATTCACAGACTCCTCCTCCCCAGCTCTGACGAAGCATGTTCCTAAAAAGGGCATAGCGGTGGGATCGTCACTTTAGACTCTGCCCTCGCGGGGCATGTATGTGCGTTATTAAAAAAAATGAATTTAAAAAAAGCACCCCAGAAAAAAGGGCACTTTCTCTCCAGGAATAAAAAGGGCAGGTGCTCAAGCCCCCTTTGATGTCCATCTGTGCACATGCCTGTGTATATGAAGAGCTCTTTTCCAAAACATAAACACATAAATCCATCAATTTTTTTTCAAAACACTATAAATCCATCAATTTTTTTCAAAACACTATAAATCCATCAATTTTTTTTCAAAACACTATAAATCCATCAATTTTTTTCAAAACACTATAAATCCATCAATTTTTTTCAAAACACTATAAATCCATCAATCTTTTTCAAAACACTATAAATCCATCAATTTTTTTCAAAACACTATAAATCCATCAATCTTTTTCAAAACACTATAAATCCATCAATTTTTTTTCAAAACAGTATAAATCCATCATTTTTTTTTCAAAACAGTATAAATCCATTGATTTTTTTCAAAACACTATAAATCCATACATTTTTTCAAAACACTAAATTTTATTTATTGATCTGTTTTTTTAAACCAGAGAAAATACATGTTATCAAGAACTCATACTATAATGTAAATAAATAAACTAAATAAAATAAAATAAATTAAAATAGTAAAATAAACTAAACAAAGGAAAATAAATATTTTTAATACATTCATTAAGGCATACAGTAAAGTGTCGAACCCATAAAACATTAGAACGCTAAAAAAAATCACAGTGTCTGTATGTCTGATGTGCTTTGAGTGTGAGAGAAGACAGAAAGAAAGAGAGCGGGTGTGTGTGTGTGTTTGAGACAGAGAGATCCACTAGGATGGATCACTCTTCATCACTCAGGCCTGCACTGTCAGTCACCTGATACAAGGCATCATCATAAAAAATCCTTACAGCATCAGACACACCTATTGCTCCTAGTAGTGCCAGCACATCTCTCTTTTTTGCAGCTTTAACAGAGGTCTGCTTTGGAAGTATGACAGGTTTTAAGTCAGCCCACCGCTTGCCCCGCTTTAACACACTATGGAAACAATACTCCCCATTGTATGTTGTCTTTACACCCACCTTGTTGGTACTCAAGTCAAGCATTCGTGCTTCACTGATTTTAAAGCTCCTCTGAGGTTTAACAATGGCTTTTGTGGCTGACCTGTAATCAAACGCCTCCCAGTCTGTGCCATAAACATGAACTTTGCCAAACTGCAAGGATGGCGTGGTATTCCTGTGGTAGCAGAATTGTGTCCATTTTCCTGATCTTCTGCTCAATTCTGCCGAAGACTCTGTCTGCAGGGAGATAACTGTGACCCCGTACTGGAAAGGTGTGCTCTATGCCAAGGTTAGGGAAAAGCTGCCGAAGTTCCATCAGCATGGACACCATGCTCATGTTCTTGTTCTGCCCAAAACATGAGTCGCTGAACAACTGAAGCCCCGTCGATCTGCTGACTTTGTTCTGAAGTTGAACCTTGAGGCAGTCATTTAGCGCAGAAGCAATCATATTGCTGTCTTTGCTACCCTCATTCTCCTGCCACACATACAAATGCACATCATCTTTGGCCTGGTAACTGTTCTCCCCATGGTGCACAACCACACCAAACAGGTATAGATACATTTGGCGTGAGTAATAGGCCTGTCCTATCGCTGTTTTAGGAAGGACCAGATTTTGCATCATGTCAAAACAGAGCGCCATATGACCTTCAGCAACCCTGCCTAACATGTCATAAAAAACGCGCGCTCTGCGACGATGCAAGATGAAAGACGCAGATTCCATCCTCTTCTCTGTGTCACTAAGATTTGGGTCTGTAATCCTAATCTTGTACTTGGCACAATCAGTGCATGCATCTGTAGCTGGGTGACCAAAGCCAAGGTTGAATTCCTTAGAAAAAACAGAATAATAGAGGGAATAGCTCGTCTGAGCATGGCTCTGAGCCTCAAAGAGCTCATGCATCTTGCGCACATTCAGATCACTGGGGAGATACTTGCGGCCTGGTGCTCCTCTTCGGCCATAATGGCTGGCCCTGCAGGTGAAAGACTCTATGTGCTCAACAATGATTTGCCTTCTCCTTGCATGCTCCTCACTGTGTCGTGCGCCTCCTCTTCTCTCTGGGCGAGCCTCAGCAGTCTCAGCATAATATTGAGCCACCCGGCACACACGGTCTTTGCTGATGCCTGTGAAAGTCAATTATTTAGATTGTCAAATACATTGGGGCCGGTATGAAATAAACAGAATTACACATAACTAACATGCTTTTACTTCCTCCTCCATTTCAGTTTTCTCCTTAGCAGGGCATTAGGAACTTCTTTGGCTCATCATCTTTTTTTTTTCTCTCTCTCTCTCTCTATCTCCCTCTCTCTCTCTCTCTCTCGTCTATCAAACCCTACATTTTTTATTAACCTCAAAAAATACACATGTAACCAGTTTTTTAAACTAATATTTTCCTCCGCTGCTTTAGAGAAAAGATCTCCATCCACACATAACCAGATAAATGTGTTTTTCAGCATATTCATAGTCCTGGCAAAACCCGTAGGGGGCAGTAGTTCTCCAAAATCCTTTACGCTAAAAATAACTTTCTAACCTCTTCAGAAAGCAGCAGTAATAGAGCAGTAAAAGCCGAAAAAAAAAAAATAACTTTTGACAGCTGATGATACTAACACAGCTCTGAGGGCATAAATGCTGTTTCTGAGTGTAAACAAGACTTATGCTGTAGCATATTTTATCGCAAATATTTCTCCCCTTTTTTCCCCTAGTCAGACGTATTTACTTAAAATTAAGAAGCTCAACACAAAATTTTCTGCCAGCACTCCAATAAACTGTTCCAACCAGACTAATTTCATTCCCAGTTAACACATCTCAGAGACATTAACATTTTACCGAAAACAAGGTTGGAGAAGTTGGAAACTAGTTAACACAAAGACACGTTAATCTGCAACACAAAATATCATCATTGTGAAGGAAAAACCGACAAAACGGTATTAAACTAGCCAACTCTGAACCGAAAGTTTTAGGCTACTTACCAAGCACTTTGGTGAATGTCGCCTTGCAAACAGGCACTTTCTCCGGATGTCTGTCGCACAAAAGATTGTACTTTATTGATATGTTGCGGTCTTTTTGTTTGTTTATTTCCTGGACTTTCGGACGCTTCCGTGTCACTGGTGTGATGTCCAGGAGATGAAGTATGGCTTGGTCCTGCTCAACCTTGTTTGGTTTTTCATAAAAATATTCAAAATTCTTCCATCATATCGTCCAATGACAGCCTCTCGGCCTGACAGAAACATCTGACAGCAGCTTTGTGTTGACATCCCACTGTTGGTATTAGTGCACCACCTGAGTGACGAACCTTCTTTTTTTGTTGTTTTTTGTGATTTTCTTTATCCAGTCGTTGTTTCCTACCCCCTTTTGTACGTCTCACTGGCTCATCAAGTCCATCAAAAGTGTTTCCGTGGTTTGAAGCACTCATTTTGAGGAATGATCGAACAAAAACAAGCCGTTTTTCACAGCGCTCGCGCTATGTTTGATAGCGTAGAACGTTCAATGCATTCTGATTAGTTGAGAGGATTTATCGCGTTTAGGGTAAAAATAGGCTCGGCGCTTATGGCGGTTTGTAAAAAAACGTCAACTTGTACCTACATTGTAACAAGGAAATACAGCGATTTGGAAAGAACCGTTGATGGAGCAGTTAATAGGCTCAGTACACAGCAAAATGACATGACAAACTCATTTTTTTTTAAAATGGCGTTTATCGTGTTTTGGAAAAGAACTCTTC